>JAAVUH010000003.1:0-249756 GCA_014899045.1 Fusarium palustre | reverse complement strand
TACAGTAGAGAGGTACCTACCTACCTACAGTACAGCACAGAACAGACATGGGAGATGGAGAAGGCTTGCAAGTATTTCATCACAGTGAAAATTTTACATTTTTTACTTCTCATTCAACACGCCTCACTAAACCGTTTTCACCACAGTTTTTCTGGAAGCTTCTCGTAAAAAGGACATGACGTCAATGAACCATTTCTTCCTCGTCTCTTACTCGCCTCGCGCGGTCTCAGTCAAAATTGGTGAGCCAAGGAGCCACCTCATCAGGAGGAAACAACACTGTAGGGATATGCTGGCACTCATACGTAGGCAGACACTTCAATTACCGTATGTTGATGATGTACCTGCTCTCCACCAGTGATCCAAGTTAATTGACTGCGACATTTTAATCGTTAACCCCTTTAAAACCCTTTCATCTGTAAAATCCCCGTCGCCTGCTCATTCTCGTCCTAACCTACACTCATACCCCATCACTCATACCAAACCTTCCTCAAACACCATCAAAATGTCCGTTTCTAACCAGACTGTCTTCACCCTTAACAACGGTGTCAAGATGCCCGGTGTGGGCTTTGGCACCTTTGCTAACGAGGGCGCCAAGGGCGAGACCTACAAGGCTGTTATTGCCGCCCTCAAGACCGGTTACCGACACCTTGACTGCGCTTGGTTCTACCTGAACGAGGACGAGGTTGGTCAGGCCGTGCGTGATTTCCTCGCCGAAGACAACGGCGTCAAGCGCGAGGACCTCTTCATCTGCACCAAGGTCTGGAACCATCTCCATGAGCCTGACGAGGTTAAGTGGTCATTCGAGAACTCCCTCAAGAACTTTGGCCTCGACTACATCGACCTCTTCCTCGTCCACTGGCCCATCGCTGCCGAGAAGGGCGACGACAACAAACCCAAGATTGGCCCCGATGGCAAGTACGTCATCAAGAAGGATCTCACAGAGAACCCCGAGCCCACATGGCGCGCCATGGAGGAGATTTATGCTAGCGGCAAGGCCCGTGCCATTGGTGTCTCCAACTGGACCATCGACGGCCTCAAGCAGCTCATGGCCTTTGCAAAGGTCAAGCCCGCCGTCAACCAGATCGAGATCCATCCCTTCCTCCCCAACGAGGAGCTCGTCAAGTTCTGCCTCGAGAACGACATTCTCCCAGCTGCTTACTCTCCCCTCGGTTCCCAGAACCAGGTCCCCACCACTGGTGAGACAGTTCGTTCTAATAAATTGCTTAATGAGGTCGCGGAGCGCAGTGGCAACACCCTCGCGCAGGTCCTCATCGCCTGGGGTCTCCGCCGCGGCTATGCTGTTCTGCCCAAGAGCTCTACTCCTTCTCGAATTGAGAGCAACTTCCAGATCCCCAACCTGTCCGATGAGGACTTCGAGGCTGTCCAGAGCGTTGCCAAGGGCCGACACACCCGTTTTGTCAACATGAAGGACACCTTTGGCTACGATCTTTGGGCTGGTGAAAGTCCAGAAAATGGGATGTCTGTTGTTTAAACCGGTTTATGAAATTATGAAAGCGATGTAATGAAGGAAAGAAACAGAAAGCAATGTGTATTATGGCGTTTTGTGCGGAAACAAACTTTAGCCTAAGAATTTATTCCGCTGTCTACGAGCGTGAGCTTAGAATGAGATGAATTCACGTTCAAACAATTGATTTGTCTAATCGTACGTGGCGTTGTGACGGGAAAAGAGACAGATCGACACATCAATGTCACGACAAATACCAGATTGAGGGGATGTTGGCAAAGAGCTTTATCGACACATCAACGCCACGAAAGATACAAGATTGAAGGTTGTTGAACGTGTAAGATTTCTTTCGGCGGCTTTTTAAACCGACGTCGCGATTTGCTGACCGAATGAGATTCTGCCGCTGCAACATCTGGTGATAGCCTCATTTCACGAACGCCAGCCAGCCCAGGTCGATTTTTATCATGAGGGTCTCAACACCACCAAAGCTCGCAATTCAATTTGTGCAATAACGGTTATAAACCTAAAGAATGGCTTGACAAGCTTTGGCGCTGCGACGAAGCCTAAACTCGCGATTTCTCCCACGACATATATCGGATTCTCTCTCAACCACGAATCTCAGTATCATGCGAACAGCAACCTGCTTGACAGGGGACAACAAATAGTCATTCTTAGAAGTCTTTACCATGTAAATCTAAATTGATGATCTGGGAGGATGTTGATGTTCGGATTTGAGATGACTTCGGTCCGGACTCGCTGGGGACGGAAAAGGTAAACTTTGGTATCTTTTGAAGAACTTCAAAAACAATGAAGCCCAGGCTAGAACACCAACGTGTAGAATTAGATTTTATCATGAACAGGATCCAAATTGAATATCTGCATTCTTATCCATGAGTATGCGAGTTGCTCTCGCGCTATGACGAACCTGACAATTTCATACGCATAACACGTCTCGAACACTCGAAGCTCTCTTCATTCATACAGCGTTACGAGTAGTACAACAGACATGCCATAATATTATTCTCACGAGTAGGGCTGTTGTAGTGAATGTACAAGGAATGGAGCGCTTGGCCATTTAGAAGACAGCGGCATGGGCCCTTGACGACGATCAAGGAACTGCGAAGATAAGGCGACTTACATCAGCGATGTCACGATCTGCCTAGATGACAGACGTATAACGTCGAATCAAAGTCCGTTTCGACAACTCTAATCAATGCCTGTGCTTTCGAACCGGCACTTGACCCGAGGAACAAAGATGGGTGGATTGGGACACATAGTCATCTCTTTCATTGGCTGATTTGATATTTGCCACGATATAGATAGATACACGATGACGAGATCAGTCTTAACCCCTTCTGGTATTGATCTTGTGGGAGGAAACGGTATCTACTGTGGTGTTTTGGCTTTGTCCCTGTTTGTAGCTTCACAGACAAAAGAGATGCATTCCCCATTTGACTGCGAGCTAGACTAATACTTAGACTATGTATCCTATATATTCTTAACCCAGGTCTAAATTCATTTGTTCGCCTCTTAAATAGCAAAATAGCTGAAATGTTATTTGTTGTTTATTCCACATTCTGACTGTAGGTTAGCTTCCCTGGTTCATGTAACGCTAGAGATGAAGGCATGTACTCCAGCATATGTAAGTCCATCTTGCGCCATAATGATGTCTTTTAAATAGAATATATAAGAGAAACTTGTCAAATCTGTCTTGGTTATTGTTGCTCTTGGATAATTAACTGACTACGTTGTCGTAATCCTCATTCCTGAATGCCTACTCTAACTTCGAACTAAGATGATGATCGATCCACTCAATTGCAAAACTTGGGTTCATGGTTCACTGTCTAATAAATGCTATTAATTTATTTCTTCATATCGTACTTTTAGGGATATCTAGGTAGTTATGATTATATCACTTTTTTTTTATCTGACGGTGCTAGACCGGAACATTCAATCGGGTTTCTCCGCCTCGCACTTGTCCCAGTCAAGGCCAGGGCGCATTTGACATGGAAGTGGGGTCAGACTTGCAACTGTCCAGACCGACGCCAACGCTGACTCCTTGTCAACCTTTCACAACACCGGATAACTGTATCCGTATCTCGGCCACTAGAGATTAACGCTACTTTCAAAATCCACGATATGGAAGTAAACCCAGACGACAAGAAAGATACCGGAGATCATTCTGCGGTTATTCCCGGGTCTAGTGGGGAGCTCTTGAAGACCTTGGCTCTTGATAACGTTGATTTTGGGCTGGTATTAAACCAAAATACATTGGACCCGAATGGCTTCGATATGAACTTTGATGACATATGGTCTACCGATATCAGCCAGAGCCCTGGCGATGCAAACATCACTCAACATCAGCTCCATCAACTCAGCACGCTCGACTCACCATCAACCCAGTCACCCATACTCACACCTTCAACTCTACCCCCAAAAGTGGGACACAGATTTACATTGGAAGCTCTTCGCTCCTTGAAAGAATGGTTCTCAACACATACCGATAATCCATATCCAACAGAAGAAGAAAAGACCATACTAGAGCAACAAACAGGCCTGAGTCGAACTCAGATAACAAACTGGCTGGCCAACGCCCGAAGACGCCGGACGATTGCTGATGGTCGTGCCCACGGAAAGACTCAAGTCCCGGAAGACTATACACCTACACGCTCTGCAACACCAATCCCAAGGAGGGGACAACCTTTGGAAGATCTCAATCCCCTACAACGATGGGAGAATTCGCCTCCAGAGAATGAACCGGCTGCTGTTTCTGATATCGCCCGAGCGATGGCGTCTGGAGAACTGTTAAAATCGAGTAAGTCTTAAGCAGCAGATATCCTGGAATTCATACTGACCAAGATAAGGAGGGCGAAGGAGAACATTCTCAAGTGACGAGAGGATACCTCGAAGACGACGGCATCGATCAACGACGAGCAGTTTAGGCACATCAAGAAGTGGCTCTACAGACTCACGCTCATCTAGAGGCTCCATTAGCGGAATCTCATCACATAGCCGCGGCCGCTCGATTCAGAAAATAAGACCGCAGAAGAGCTCACTCACAAAGCCTCGATTTCAGTTTCAGTGCACATTCTGCACGGAAACCTTTAGGAGAAAGTACGATTGGCAACGTCATGAAAACTCCTTGCACCTCCCACTCGAAAAATGGGAGTGTTCACCAAATGGACCGACTGCTATGAATCCTGATAATGGGCAAATCGTCTGTTTATTCTGTGGCCAGGACAACCCAGACGAGAATCACCTGGCAAATCACAATCCCTCTGCTTGTCAAGAAAGGGCATTTAGCAGAAAAGATCATCTAAAGCAGCATTTACGACTCGTACATAATGCTGCACTCACAGATCTAACCACGAAATTGTGGAAAACTACACAGCCTGATATCACTTCAAGATGTGGTTTCTGTCAAGCTTCGTTATGTACATGGCCAGACAGAGTTGATCATTTGGCGAACCATTTCAAGCTTGGATGCACGATGCGAAGTTGGGTCGGAGACTGGGGCTTCGAACTGCCGATTTTGAAGACGTTGGAGAATGCCATGCCCCCATACCTTGTGTATTTTGAGGGTGGTACCCCGTTCCCATTCACCGCTAACGGTAGACCTCCGGATTCACCTCGGAGCGCATACGAGCTTATCACGATAGAGTTGGCATACTTTATACAGAATCACAACGATACAACTGGGAGTCTACCAAGTCATAGGACCCTGCAACTGGAAGCATGTAGGATTGTATTTGGGTCCGAAGTGACGTTTCCTGAACCCGATCCAGACTCGCATGGGGGTTCATCATGGTTAAGAGATTTGATATTGTCATCTGATGAAATCGTCCAACAGGCCCGCTTCGCGCCTATTCGTTCAGCTGCAGAGAGCAGACTGTCGTTGTTGAGAATCAAAGGCAAAAACGCATTGTTTGAGGAATGTCCATTGGAGTCACGCCTGCACACCTTTGTGCGCACTCAAAGAGCCAGGGGCATCCACGCGATATCGGACAACGAGCTGCAAAGAGAAGCTGGACGAATTGTCTTGCAAATGGAGAGCGAACTACAGACAAAGCCCGAGTATGTTGCCAATTGGCTGATTGGGTTTCTTAACCATTCGACAAGTTGGGTTGGCGAGTTTCGACGACGTGCAGTGAGCGACAGCCAGGACGTCCTTGCACCAAGCCCTATTGGACAATGGCAAGACGGTGTTCAATGGCAGTTCGACACTCTATCACAGGAAGGGCAGAACTCATGGCACAGCGGAAATGAGTGGTTGCTTGTTGGGTATGGTGATGCGGCAGACACCGACACGGCCTGGGGAACGGAAACTGGAAACAGCACCAACTTGACATCTACGGATGCGTCGCTACGAGACTTTACATGGCTTTGGTCGGATGATCAATCGCCACCTGCTATACCAGTGTCAAACCCTGGCCCTTTAGAAGAAGGTCAATCGACACTTCGTCCAACATGGCTCGGTCCTGGCATCTATGTGCTTAATGATCCGAATCACATTCCATGGTTCGCCCGTGAGATGAAGCGATGGGTGAAAGCCGCAATGTCGCCGAATAACCCTATATGTCATGTTCCTTCGGATGAGGAATTGAGACATCAAGCTCGGTGCCTGTTGTACAATGAGTAGGTATCTGATTCCTTTGCTTGACATTATGCTAACTGTTAATAGCGATGACCCTTGGAACCAAACACCGGCTGATAATGCGCAATGGTTGGAGATGTTCAAGAAGGAGGCTGGCATTATATGAACACTCATAAATTTACACACAGCTTAATCAAGGTCGGGTCAAGAGAAGGAGTCTAGTCTCAGGCCAAGGTTGTATTCCTTTCCTGCTGTGAGATAATCATGAATAATGTAGTGTCGGGATCCATGTTGACGAGCAACCAAAACGAGTCTTGAAGATGAGCACCTATAACGAGAAACTTCAAACACCAAATGTGCTCTTCTCTTGATAGCCTTTGGCCTGCCTTGTTAACTACTTTCAACAAAACACAAACCTTCTGGCATCGATCTAAATAGTCTCCAGTCGTTGAAGGAACCATTATTGATGTCCGCCTTTTGCGATACAACGTGGCCAGCATAAGCAGAGTGATATATCAACAGCATCTTGACGTTCTGTGAATGGTACATACTCTGTGTACATATCGTATCGGTATGAGCAATCTATTCAGTCATACTTCTCTCCTCTTCAACACATCCCTGGGAGAATCCATAAACGAGTCTCACACTTGCATTTCCATCTCCCTGCAAATGTACCCGTATTGTTCTCACTCTTGCCTCATGGGAAATATCGCTACTGCACTTGACTTCTTTGCCGCTCCTTGTCTCCTCAAGTTCCATTACTCTCGCAGCTACACGCGCAGATTGCGATCCGTTAAAAGCACCTTCCTGTACTCTGTCGGCCAGCATTATTGCAATGGCCCTTCTCCGGATGAATGGGTCACGGCATCGGGTAATAACTGATAATAATATAGAGGTGAAGCCAAGATCTATATGGAAGTACGCCCTGGGCGGAGAGTCGGTCTCCCAGTTCCGTTTCGCGTAGTCTTGGTCTAGGCCGGCGGCCGTGGCAGCGTAGTCGACGATCTCGCTAAACTCGGCGGTGAATCTATCCCAGAAGCACGGATCGCCTTGTCCATGGGTGTATTTTGCGACGTTTATTTCCAAATATTTGCGGTGAAGTTGGAGCAGGGCGATCGTTCGACTCTCAGTATCGGTCGGCCGTACGTTGGTCTGTCGGAGAAGAAGAGCATCGAACAATTCGCCCCATCGAGTAACCTTGGCAGAATGGGCCATTATATCACGGGCCGATTTGCCTTTCAACCCAGGGCTAGCCTGTTCGACCAGAATGTCAAGTAGCGCCTCCCTTGCGTCGGCAAGGCATGTGAAGGAGTTTTCCCTGATGGTGAGATTACTACCAAATGTGTTGTAGAATAAAAACCAAAGTGAAGGGTCGTTATCAGACATTAGCTGTGGGTTGACAGTCAGTTAACATATTGAATTGATGCATTACCGGAGAGGCCATACCGTCAGGAACTGTACAGCAATTCGCTTGAAGCATGCCGTCGCGAGGTTGAATGTTTGTTCTACGTCAGGGCAGGGGGTGTTATTTGTGTCGCATCTGTTGAGTACAGCCTTTTTATGATGTTGAATCATACTGCAGCCATATTTGAACAAGCTGATGGCGGAGTCAGTTTGGCCCTGGATCATCTTTAGAAGAATTAGTCTAAGAACTAGTACCTGATGCATGAATATTTACCTGAATACAAATAAAGATTAGACAAGATAGGACAAAAACATGTCCTTGGACATCAGATGATGGTGCCAGTAGCTGCCTGATAGCGAGATTGTAATACTTGAAGGCCGGTACTGAGTCCAAGTTCTGCCACTGTTGATGTGTGAGATATAGGCGATGGAAGTGAGACAGTGCCACAAGGCCGCTCTTTATGCAATCATGATCATGTGCTACTTGTAGAATCGTGGTACTCCATAGATGGTCCGGGAAGAAGGTTTGGAAGTTATCAAGGGTTTTTTCGATAAAGAACTGGAGGGACTCTGCCTCTGCATGACTTGTATATTTTGGAATAAGACACGTTGGGTGCGTGTTTGGAGTTGGGGATAATTCGTAGTCGCACTTACGACCAGTGGATGCACCTGAAGAGAGCCCCGATTAGCGCGGAGAGAGCAAATTAGAGACTCGGTGGACCAACACCTCTGACAAGAAGGACGTGTCTCATCACACTTGACCCTTCTTACTAGATTATCATTCAGTACGGAACGTCATTTGTTGATCATCGGTATTTACTCCTGTAAGCAAGTTAATTAGCATTGCTCTTTGCAACAGATCACACAGCGTACATACTTGCAAGTTCCACATCCCGTTCTCACTTTGGAGGTTTTGGTGCGCTTTCGCTGTCCAGGTTTTACTCTTGTCATTGTCGTAAAATGCCCATACGAGATGTCTCAAGTGACGGGAGAAGGACTGAAATGTGAGTAAGATAACAAGTTATGAGGACCGCGACGACTACCCGATAGGGTATAGTGATTACTGGTGGGGCTGTCCAAACGAGCTGGCAAATGAGAGTTACAAACTGCAAGTCCCAAAGGATTGAAGCTGTGGATAAAACAGGGACAAGGGTGAATAAATATGTAGATAGATCAAAAGGAATCTTTAGATGTTGAGTTGTGACTCACTTGCCGATGGGTTTGCATGTTGAATTCATAAGAATAAGATAAAGAACGAGCCAAAGAGTCAATCAATACCATGTAAATATGCCACAACAAACGATTGTTGCTGACAACAGGTACTCTACATCATCTTCGACCTTCATCAAGTAACCTTTTCCCCAATTATTCACCCTGCTTAGCCGCCCCAGCCATCTTCTGCTGAAGCCCAGTAAACGTCAAAGAGTCGACAAACTCGACTATTTTCACAATTTTGGTGCCATCCTCGTTGAAATGCAAAAACCATGAAAAGTCCATGCTGCTCTTCTCTCCCAGAAAGATCATGTCGGCAACAGCTGTAACTGCAGCCTTGAGTGAATCCACGTCGATAACTAGATCAGTTATCCTGCAGGACTCCATCCCGCCAGCCTGGAGGCCCTTGGCGAAGATAGCCTCATACGCTTCGTTTGGCATCGTGCCCCCACCTCCCAGGATGGAAGGGAGCATACTTCGGAGGCAGTCTGGAGACGTGTCACGATTGACAATCTCAGGATTGTTTTCAGCCTTTGCGTCGACAAAAGACGAGACGTAGCTTTTGGTCGTGGCCTCGATGTTTTGTTTGATGTTGGTGGAAGACATGATATGATATTCAGCGGTTGGTAAGTTGAGAAATAAGTGTGAAATTATCTACGGATGAAGGGGTCTTATATCCTTAGAGAATGTCAAAGTCTTATCGTGGCGAGTTGAGCTTACTACCACATATAAGCAGCTTGATTATCGGTAAGCACAACTCTGACATAATACCTAAAATCAACCAATGATCTATTTACAAAAGCGACGTTTTTTCCAACAAGGTATTTATTCCCATGGCTATTTGTGTGAGCACGCTTTCTAGCTTGGCTTCCGTATCGATGGCATAACGGGCGAAGTGATTTAGTGGATTGAACCTAATTTAGATCAGTTTTTGCTTGCGGGATAAACGTACCGCCTATCTTATTATGCCACCTGGATTGATATTCATTTGTCGCTTGTTATGTCTCTTTGGATGTAAACTGCCTCGGATAAGTCAACAGCCAATTTGACAGATAGGTCACAGAAAATAAATGGTGCAAGTGTCAGATTCCAATGCATATTTACATGCAAATTGGAATGTTCAAAGAATGTTGTTATTGAGTGAGCTTTAGCAGAGTTCAGAAATGTAGTAGAATTTGATAAGTTGAGTGATCTTCGAAATACAAATTGAGGTAAAAACAAAAAAAGGGTGGCTCTGTGTGTTTTACTTAATTGACATGAAATATGGCTCGATGTGGGTCGGGCGCGCCCTTAAATTCAGCCGCGGTATCGACCGTTAGACATAGACTGTGTGACATCTGAATAACTATATATTGAGAGGCAAGTAATTGATAATTTCACTATTTCTAGTCACTGTACAGCAGCCATTGCCATCAAACTCCCTCTTTTACTCAGAATGCCAGAAACAGAATCAGTCATAATTGTTGGCGGTGGTATCGTTGGCTCTTCCCTTGCCTATTTCCTCTCCAAATCACCTGTTCCTCGGTCTATAACAATTATTGATCGCTCTTTTACCTCTCTACTCGGCTCGAGTGGAATTGCACCTGGCTTCATTGGGCAGTTTAATGAGTCACTAATTCTTACTAAGCTCGCCATCGATAGCGTGTCAGAATATGCCAAAGTCCCCGGAGGTTTTGACCGAGTCGGTGGAATGGAAATAGCCTTCAAAGATGAGGGCGTCGAGCGACTCAAGACAAGGTGCAAAGAGGCGGAGAAGCTGGGATTACCTGCGGCTATGATGAGCATCAAAGAAGCTCACACGTTGGCACCTGATTTGGTCAATCAATCAGTTGCTGGATCAGCCTTGTTCTTCCCAACAGATGGGACCGCCAACGCTGCCAGCATCACAACATGGTACCAAGAACAGGCAAGAGAGAATGGGGTCAAATTTGTTGAAGCTGATGTACAGAAACTCTGTATCTCGGAAGGTCGTATTGAAGGGGTCAATGTTCTTGAAAACGACAACACCAAACAAATAAATGCCAACAAGGTTGTCCTTACCACCGGCGTCTGGGCACAGGGCCTCACTTCAAACCTCGACTTCCCCGTACCCATTATCCCAGTCGGTCATCCTTACATGCATGGCCGAACCCGCGAGGCTATGCCATACAAACTTCCATTCGTGAGATGGCCAGAGCACCATGTCTACGCTAGAGACCATGGAACGAACTTTGGTATTGGAAGCTATGATCACGCACCCATTGGTCAAAACCCAGCAGACTCTGCAACGGGAGAATGGGTTGAATGGTTTCAGAAACCGCTTGATTTTAGCTTGGAGTTACTCCCAACAGCTACAGCGGAGGAGTTAAAAATCGGCAGGAAATTCAATGGTATCTTCTCAATGACGCCTGACAACATGCCTCTAGCTGGCAAGGTTGAGTCTGTCAGCGGGCTTCTAATGGGTGCAGCTGTTTGGGTCACCCACGCTGCTGGTACTTCGAAGTTTTTAGTTGACTTGATGGATGGGAAGAAAGTAGACAGCAAAATGGCTCAAACCCTCGATCCTGAGAGATTTAGAGGACAGGACTTCGATGAGTTGGAAGAAAAGTCATTACAGGGATATAACTCGATCTACAAGACTGTCAAGTCAAATTAATAGTTCGGTGAAATCATAATCCGGATAAAGAGGAATCGAGATGTGGACATACACATGGGATAAAGTCAGATAGATGTAAACCAAATACCTTTCCTATCATTCAGATACTCCAAGCTCATGCATGACCTTTGATGAATATTCTGATGAATATACGCAAAGAGACATTTAATTCACTTGTTACCCTATCGCATTGCTCGACCAGATATGCTCAAACTTGGCAGTGGTGAAAGCTGTCAGTCTGGCGACAGGTTACTGTCCAGCGGCGGTAAGCCAAAGCAGGCCAGTCTTTATAGGGCCTCTGAGTGCTCAGCACCTAGTCCAAGCGCCTGATTCCATAGGCCAATGTCAAAAAGGCAGATCGATAAGTGCACAGCCAGAAATTCCAAGACCTGTTCTAGAGTCAAATCTTTCGCCTCCGCCACTCAATGAAGTGATTGCTATCACTTGTAGGTAGGGATGAGGGGTGATGCGACAGTCAAGACATAGAGAAGCCTGAACCACGACTACTTATTGAATGAGCGGGGAGTCTGGTTGCCGGGCCCGTACCATGCTGGGCACTAAGTTTAACTAACGCTGACTGCCAAGACAAGTCAGATAAACTTGTTCAAATTCAGAATTTGGGGCTGTAATCACGACATACGAAAAGGTAAGGATATGTGACGGACCATCGGCGGTCACCCATGTCTGCAACACATGTGCCTGTTCACTGCTTACCAAGGAAATGAAATCAGGCTTTTCTTTCTGCTTCTTCGTTTCTTAAATGGAAGTAATTCGTATTTATTTGACGATGATATTTCTAACTTCAGTAGGTCAATTTTGCCAGGCGTTTTAACATCGAGTAAGTACCAAAAGATGACGATTTGGCGAACGGTGATCGCTGTGCTTCGGGCCCCAAACGAAGGATGGGAGAAAATAAGCTTTAAAAAGAGGTAAAATCTCTATTTGGTGGGTCTGAGTCCACCCTTGACAAACACCACAATCCGACCAGAGCTAGCAGAGCAATCAATGATCAGCAGACACAACGATGCAGTCAGTTCAACTCCCCGCTGCCAAGAACCTTGGTGTCATCTCATTTGTCTTGGTTGTCCACTCTGAGTGACACACCGAAAATCTGACGGGGAGTCCAATTCTCGGCATGCCTCAAGATTCGTCGTTTCCAACGCCTCGTCGGGGAGTCTGGAACTTAATTGGACCTTTTTTGTTCGGGTGAGTAATTTATTCGCTCATTGACCCCCACTCACGACGACGACATGATGGTGATTGAGATAAGCCAAGGTCTCATGAAAGAAAGGCCAATGCTGGGCTGTGTACAGGCTCGGGGACATTCCATGCCTTGGAAGAACCGCCATTTCGACATAACGCAATGACAAAGAGATATAATAAGACATCACAATAAGTCGACAGCTTGTAGGCAGTCTAACTCATCCATGTAAACTGTTCACTAGTCTCTTAATTACGCCATCGAATCGTTTGCGCACGACTTCCCTCTACTCTATTCCATCCCCCCTTTAAACCATGGCCCCGGCACTTGGTCTATGGCGTGCTTACTTGGCTTGCGTGCCAAGCTCGACCAGTCCGATCGTGGTCGGCCAGTGTCATTTTTCCATCCCCAAGAAATGATTGATAAGAACCAGCGACGAGCCGAACCTTGGTGCCAGAAAAGTCACAGTTTCTACATCGACATTCACCTTAGCAACATCCATCTCGGCAGCAATGGCCAAGCTCGAGACAAAACAGTCCAATTCAGACTACTCGGTCCCTAGAGATGATGAAGAAAGCCTGACCCTTCGCAAAGACTGGACTCCAGAAGAAGAGAGAAAGGCCAAGAGAAAGCAAGCAAATTCTTACACCCGCTGTCGGCACACATGGACTGACCTCGATTCTAGGCTGGACCTTGTAATTATGCCTCTTCTCACTCTTGGCTTTTTTTGTTTGCGTGAGACATTATCACAGCTATCACTGCACGGCGGAGTCTAACTATACTATAGAACTCGATAGAGGCAACATTGCCAACGCTCTCACTGATAACTTCTTTGACGATGTCGGTATAACCCAAAACCAGTTCAACGTCGGTCAGCAGATGCTATCCCTCGGCATCGTGTTGTTCGAAATACCTTCCAATATGGTCCTCTATAGAGTAGGCCCCGGCAAGTGGCTTACTCTCCAGTTGTTCCTTTTTGGTACTGTGAGCACATTCCAGGCCTTTCAAAACAACTACGCTTCCTTCGTAGTGACACGCTTCTTATTGGGATGTACAGAGTCGGGGTTCATACCTGGGGGGTTATGGACCTTATCGACTTGGTATACACGGAAGGAGACTGCCAAAAGAGTCATGTTTTTCTATTTTGGTAACCAGTTTGGACAGGCCAGTTCAAAACTGTTGGCTTATGGAATTCTTCACATGCGTGGAGTAGGTGGAAAAAGCGGATGGTTAGTTCCGGGTCCTGAATGAACTTGCTGGATGCTAACTATCTACAAAGGTTTTGGCTTTTTGCGCTTATGGGAGGTTTTACTGTTCTTTGTGGTTTTGTATTAGGGTGTCTCTTGCCTGACTCCTTCAAAAACCCGCGAAGTACCTTTTTACCCAACATCAAGATCTTCAACGACAAGGAACTTCATATTCTGCACACACGAGTTCTTCTTGATGATCCTATGAAGGGGAAGAAGAAAAAGAAGATTGGTCTTCCCGCGTTTAAGAAAGCTGTATGTGTATCACATGGGTTCAGAAAACATAGCTAACAAATCTAGTTCTCCAACTGGCGCCTTTGGGTTCACGCCGTCATTACATTATCAAACAACGCTCCCCAACGTGGCTTTGACACATATTCTCCATCGATTGTCAAGAGCTTTGGCTTCCAAGGTCTTACTAGCAACGCTCTCGCCTCAGTTGGTCTCTTTCTTCAAATTCCAGTCTCTTGGTGCTTCAGTTATGTCTCAGATAGATTGTGCGTCACTCTTCCTTAAACGATAGACACTGTAACTAACATAATCTTTAGCAACATGAGACCCGAGACTGTCATGGCTGGGTTGAGTCTACATCTTCTCGGCTACGTCTTCAACCGTATCTTCACTGAGCTCTCACTAAGAGGCGTGAGTTATTTCGGCGTCGTGTGGACTCAGACTTTTGGCACTTTCTCCCATCCTCTCAACATTGCCTGGATGTCCCTTGCCTGTGATGACTCTGAAGAACGAGCCCTCGCCATGGCCATGTGAGCATTCCAATCCTACTCGCTAAACGACAACTGACATCGACAGGGTCATCATGTTTGCCAATATTGCAGGAATTGCAGGGGCTCAAATCTTTCGGTCCGACGATGCACCAAAGTATCGCCGTGGCTTCAGTATCAATATTGCTATTCTTGCTGTCGGTCTTGCTCTTGCCGCCGTGCGCTTCGTTGATGATAAGTTCTGGCGGCGCGAAAGGGTCGCCGAGATTCAGCAGCAGCTCGCTCAGGAGAACGAGAGCGATGAGAAGACTGATGGGCAGAAGGAGATCAACCACAGTCTTGGACATGAGAACAACTTCCCTACCGATTCAAACACTGTCATGAAGTCAACTTAGCTAGTGGTGTCGCAACGAGTCTACATTTAGGTTATTTAGGTGCTTTAAGGTCTTGATTATACTGGCTAGGGTGCTCCTTGAACTAATTTGCCTAAGGCGTATCTTTGCATGGTATCTTTGCATGCATATGAGTATTTGTTGCAACAACGATATCAAGGGTAGCGTCAAAAACGAGGACCGGCCCATCGTGTATTTCGAGGATGACATGATCGCAGCTGTTGGACAGTGGTAGACTACCCCAACCTTGAACATAGTAAATGTGTAGAATGACTCTAGTATGGAGAAGGACATCTCAGCCGGCCAAGCTCATCCCCCGCGTAATCGAAACATTGCTTATGATTATGTTGCCGGGTAGTGGTCAAAAATCGAAAGGCCTCTTTGTCAACATTGTCGGTGAGCTCTTTGATAAATTCATGATGGTCAGCCAAACATTTCTTCTCACTCGAGCGTTGTGACCTTTCAATAAGTTTGAAATTCACCTCGACGGCCGTTGGAAGCACAATCTCAAGGTTGAAATAAAGATTGGGATGAAGTTGGATGTGAAGTTGAGGGAGTGTAGCTGGAGAAGTCATTCCTATCCCGGAGCTAGAAGACCTGTCGACAACTGTCTTGCGCTTAATCAGTTCAACTTTCCGAGTAATTTGCGAGGGATCGACTGGAATAGGAAAGTCGTGGGCGGCTTTCCTGGTTGCAGACCTGGTAAGGTTCGTCGGCCATTGCGGAACTTGAGACGCTGACAACTCGGAACCAAAGCCTAGAAGAGTTAGTGACAGATACACGGTAGAAGTGGTGAGTTCTAGTGACTTACTGCCCAGTGTGTGGTAGTCGGTTGCGAGTTTGCTTGCGTTGGCTGGAGTCGAGATAGGGGTAGTTGCTTTCAAGTCTTGAATGTCATCTTTGAGCGACTCGTAACGGTGGCCAGGGTTCTTGTGATCCAAAGCAGCATAGGAGAAGAGAACAAATAAGTAGTCCAGTTTGTGCTACTTAGGTGAGACCTTGAGGCGGTGTATCGTTGTATCCTAAATCTTCGAGACTAACGTATCTGCAAGCCTAGCGGGGAGAATAACTTGATGTTCGTGTTTCCCCGAAGATGAGCCATGCAATGATAAGTGAATCTACCGCTCACAAATTTCAAGGCGTTGAAGGCTTTTTCTAAAACTTTGGCTGCCAGCTGGCTGCCAACTGATTTGCCTAACAGATACCTAAAGGCTTCACTGACAAACGCGCACTCGACACGTAACTTGAAAGGCACACAAAAGAATACGCTAATGCAGGACCCCTTGGTACGTCTCGCTGTTCTCTTCGTGTTCAATGTTACTTGATGTGTACAGTCACTGCTTGCGGTGACCACGTCGGATTCTGCTAACGTTCACGAAAGACGCCAGGTATATCATTCTTGCTCTCTTTACGTGTTAAAGGCAGAAGGCTGTCAAGGAAAAGAGCAGTCGTTTCGGCGCCTTGGACTCTGGTTCAGTTTCTCATGTTACTACATCTCCCATGGAGAGTTGTTCTGTTGTTCTCAATAGTTTGAACCCCCGGATTGTCACGTCAAGGAAACGTGACAAGTAGTTCTTTTATTGGACAAACACTATAGAGCGAGATGGCCTGAAATTCTGAGAAGGTCAGGTACTGGAACGTTTATGATATTGAGTGCGGCTTAGGATATCAGTAGGTAGGCAGCAGCGCGCATGATAAACTGCAGTGAATTAACAGACCGACCTTGCTTTGCTGCCCCGCTCTCTCTATTCTACCTTCTTTCCTCCCAACTGCGATCCTCCATCTCTCATTAATTCTGGGTTGCGCCAAGGATGGAGCCAAAAGTCATCACCCTTTTATGCGATGGCTATGCCTTCGCTATTCCTGAATTCATAGCGAAAGAGTCCCTAGTGCTTTCAAAGCATATAGACAACCTTCCTGAGGTATGAGGACGGGAAGAAATTCATTGTTCGGTCGACCCTAACACCTTCATCTAGGCGCCGCTACGCATGATTCCAATCACCGACTTCGACCGTGATGCCGTGAATTGCTTCGTCGAATTTTTCAAGACCAGACAATATGAGGTCGATAAACGTCAGTTCCCAAGTTCTCAGGAAATCGGTACGTGAACAGTTAGATATGATCATCTCCTGTGCTACGACTGATTGAATTTCCATCTAGCCGAGACAGGCAAGCTACCAAACAAAGATCATTTCACTCGCGACTCCTTAATCCGACACATCACGATGAGCCACCTTGGTTGCTGTTACGCAGTCCCCGAGCTTTCCGAGTTCGCAAGGGACCAGATAGAGAGCATCCTCCGAGAACATTGGAGTAACGAAGCCTTCCTCGACGCTCTCGCCGTCGCCCTGGAGCACACCAACGATCATGAGATGCACAGCATCTTGTGGTCTCAAGCTACCAGCCATTTGCACTCCTTGATACAAACCTCGGAGTTTGAACCTATGACCTTTCTAAGAAGAATTCACAGTAGCCTACGAGCCTGCCCTGAGGCTACTGATTCCGAACTTGAGAATCTCAAAGGCCAAGTCGCACTCTTCCAACGGCGATCCTCCGAGCTATCTATTGAGCGTGAGAAGCTTGAACACCGGCTCTCAGAAGTCTCTATCGAATGGGATGAATGCCGCCAGTTAGCCTTGTTGGAGGCTGAAAAATTCAGATACCAGATCTCAGCCCTACGACAACAAGTCGAAGACCTATCGAAGGAAAAAGACAGTCTCCATACTATTAAGGAAGTAGCTCAGCTCCGCGAGAAAACAGAAAAAGACATCGAGTTGGCTCGACGAGAGACCCAAGACGCTCAATTAAAAGCTCAGAATGCCTCGACAAACCTTGAGCAGGTTTCAATCAAGCTAGCTGAGGCTAATAAGCTTCATATAATATCAGAGGCGGAACACGCAGCCAAGGCTCAGATTACTCAAAACAAGCTTAGAGAAACAGAAAAGAGCCTATCGACCTCTGAAACCGAATTCAGAATCACAAGCTCAGAGCGAAATCTGCTTCGAGTTCGATGGAAAGAAGAGAAGGTTAAATCATCCACCTTGGCCAAGGAGATCGACGACTTGAAGCTTACCATCGATCTCGAGAGAAGTGTCAAAGACACTGTTCCGGTCGCTGTTCGAGATGATCTAAAGCAGGCCCTTGAGTCTGAGCAACGCGAGGTGAAACGGCTCATCACGGAGCTCGGAAAGGCACAGCGATCTCTTCACGCAACCACCGCCATGCCCCAGGCCGAGAGAGACAGGCTCTACGAGTCCTTGGGGGCGGAGAAGAACAAGGTGGCCAATCTCACAAGGGAACGCGATCAAGCAATAGCTGCGCGAGACGAATCCAAGAGACAAATGGTGAAGGAAAGGAAGGAGAAGCTTTCGGCCCTAGAGAAGATCGAAGGTTTAATCCTCTGCTTCGATGACAATGACAGATGTCGACAATGCGGTTGGGATTTTGGAGCCTGGGTGGGAGATGACGGTGAGAAAATTCTTGTCCGATGTAATCGTTGTCGTACACGACATTGGCATGATTGAGAGGTAGTCCTAAAGAGCCTCGAGGGATGTAGCAAAGACTGACTGTATGTAAGAAGAATGGTCTTCCAGCCCATGTCCAGGACATGTAAGATTGCAACACATTTGGACGAAATCATTCGATCAATCATGAGAACTTTGGTCTTTCCGTAATCTGAATTTACTCTTCATCTTAAACCTCATCGGCTGATATTCCATTCTAAGTATCGTGTGTTCCATGAAGAGGTTATAATTATGGCACTGGCTAGAAGGTGGCAGGGAAAACAGCCTCGAGGCTTTCGGATAAACAAATAAATAAATCAAGCCTGTAGCCTAAATGTCATGAACTGGCCCCCTAGAATTGTGTCACCGTCAGCTCGAAGAGCCATTCCTTCTGACACCCTGAGGACTGGGTATGACCACCAGGACATGTGCTATAGTGAATGATTCATCTCCAACTACGGTTAGTATGAAGCCACTGTCTTACCACCTATCTAGACTAAAAACTGGTGAGCCTATCGGGGAGCGGGATTCTTCAAAAGCCCGCTATTTTATTTTTACTATTCTTCATACGGGAATCGACTCATCTAAATCCACGGGTTGACTCGTAGGTATATTATGCTTTAATTCCGTCTGTTCGTCATTTCATATTATATCTTCTTCATTCATCTTTACAATAAAAGACACAAATGATAGTGAAAAACATCACGAGAAACACAACTTCCCCCACCCAAAAATGACATTCCCTCTGCCTGCAAAGGCAACTGGCCTTCGCGAAATAGACCAATCACTCCTCGATCTCCGATCAGACTCCGAGATCATAGCCCAAATTCAGACTTTCCGGCCAATCACCTCAGAGAAGAATGTCTGGGCCATCTGGGATAATGGCTTTGATCGCATGTATCCTACTCATCAGCAAACAGTCCTCAACTGGGTCCGTCGCCTCGGACCTTCCTGGACCGTTCGCTTGGTTGATTTCAAAGAAGGGTCACCCAACAACATCTACAACTACGTAGGCAAAGAGTGGTTTCCAGAATGTTTCATTAATAAAACCATGGATGGGAAGCATGCTCCTCAGCACGCAGCTGATCTCGCCCGTCTGCCGCTCGTCTACCAATATGGCGGCGTTTATCTAGATGTCTCTAATATGCTTCATACGCATCTGGATACCCTCTTTTGGGACGCACTTTCAGCACCTGATTCACCCTATGAGATGGGTGTTTGGATCATCACAGGTCAAATCAGAAACAAATGGGGTGACTTTGGAAACTTCCTGTTCGCAGCCCGCAAGCAGTGTGAGTTTATCAAACACTGGCACAACGGATTCAAAGAGCTTTGGAAAAACAAAACAAATGTTGATGGGTTCCACAAGCACCCTTTGATCCAAGAAATCGGTCTAGCCGAAGCCATGAGAGACCCCGACCACGAGGACCAGATTAACTAGATGACGGACTACGTCGCACAAATGGTTATAGGAGACCGAACACGTAACCTTGTTGATGTTGAAACCGGATGGAATGGGCGAGAGTTCTGGAACAACAAGGTTTTCATGGTAGAGGGTATCCAAAATGGGATTCTGGGTGCTCTCAAGACCAACCTCTGCGGCCAGAAACAAGCAGATCTGTTCGCCACACGTCTCGACGAGCCTGATCTTGCCAAGCGAGCGCAAGCAGAGGAATTCATGGTCGAAATGCTAGAGAAGAGCCATATGTACAAGGTGTACCACAACTCCATGGCCGGCCTCCCAGCTTTGGGAGACCTCATCAAGAAGAAGGAAAATCAAGATGTTACGTTTCGTCCAGGAACCTTTGGAGAGCTTTACCGGTATGGAACTACTCATTGGGAATCTACGAGAAAGGTTGAGAGGTTAGAGCCTCAGGAGAACGGGGATAGTCTCATACATGGAACTCCTACGAAGACTGCTGCTTCTTTTGTGAATTAGACTGGGTTAATCCGGCCAGAGACTTTTGGAAGGGCCAGGTGGCGATACGGAAAAGTATCTTCTTTTATTCATAGTCAGGAATTTCCATCAAGTATGCTTAATAATGAAACTTTATTCTATTCTGAAGTAAGATATGAAACTAGTTAGTATTGGACTTGATATTACTGAGCCTTAGATTTGTACTGTGGTGATGTCTTCCGAATCTGTAAAACAATGAGGAACATCCCTTAGGTATATGACGACAGAACACTTACATAGACTTCAATGCCGACAGAATGAATGGCAAACGCAGCCCAGCCTCCAACCGAATATCCAATTCTCAAAGCAGCTACCAAACCTGGTAAATCATCTAGATCCCAATTGGTTGTCACGAGTGCTTCTTGAGCTAGATTCTCGCCCGAAAAGTATGCTTCACAACTTGGGTACACCGTTTTCGACGTCTTGGGAAAGCTTTGGTGTAAATATTCTATGGTATAACATGGCATACTCAGAGTCGTGGCTCGTGAAGGGGTGCCTATCACGTGTGCGAGAGAGATAAGAATAATTCTCATGGTGATGATTGACGTTGCCTGAGATTCTGGTTAGCCATGAGAAGGGATGGTTGTACCTGCACATACATAGAACCAGCCTCTTAGCATCCAAGCTCTGTGCTCCTGAACCTTTCCTCGTTTGATCGAAACCATAGCCTTCAGTAACGCCATGCCAATTGCAGCTGCCAATACCGATGTCCCAATTTTATTCATGATAGGCCCTCCCATAGCTTCTTCTGAAAGAACCAAGGCAGTAGCAGTCCCGATCGCGGACAGGGTCAGCACAAGGTACCCATTAACACGATGGAATCTTGCATATTTTGGTCGTTGTAGAGCTGGGATAAACTGGAAACAGACAAGTGCACCCGCCGGTAGGAAGGTAGCTAGGTGCACAACCAAGCTATTTCTCATCAGACCGGGTCTCTTGAACAAGTAACATTCTCCAGGTACGGCCCAAGGATCTTCGGCACAAAACACACGGTCAATGTCGATGTACGGAAGCTGAAGCGTCGAGAAGAGGAAGAGGATGCCGGTGAAGATGGAAGTAAGAATGAAGGATCTAGTGCTTGAGAAGCCGAGACGGCGTGGGAGTGACATTTTGAAAGACGTCTGAGAAGGGGACGTCTGTTAAAGACAAAAAAGGATTTTCGGCTTATTGGCAATGGAGGGTTATATACTTCATCAACATCAACAGTGTCAGATCCAGAGCCAAAAAGATGCCTCATGGAGATGTTCATAAGAAACTTCGCACTCCTGCTGACGTGAGCGCTATTTATCCCGGCACATTTGACGACACTCTCAATCGCAAGCGCCAACAGGAAATGATTTGAGATGTAGTTGTGATGACGGAAGATTCCCTTGTATGATATGATATAATCAAGGTAGACAGTATGGTTCCAATGTATTCTCACTCCTCACGACTTGGTCTCATCAGACGCACCCGTCGACAACTTCGCCTTCGCCTTCGCCCTCTTCTTCAGCTCTCTCTTCATTTTCTTCCTCATTTCCATCCTATGCCTCTTCCCATCCTCGTGCAATACGTCTCTAGTAATGGCTTGTTTAGCATCTGCATTTGGTGCAACCGGGATACTTTTGGCAAGCTCGACGGCCTTTTTCGTCGCTTTATCGAAATCTGCTTCAACGTGAATACCAAGATTGGCATCTTCAAGCTTCGCGTTTGTTTAGCCATCATCTCCCAATACAGGCGTATGAGGTACTTACTAGCTTTAGCCCTTTTTCAGAGTTTGTCCCTTGCAATCTGACCACCATAGGCACACGTTCACGGTCGAGTGCGTCTACTGCCGCGATGATAGACTCGGCAATCATGTCACATCTGGTGATACCTGAAAATTCATCAGTCCCGCCCTTGAAGACTACCACACATCCCACGTACCTCCATAAATGTTGACAAGGATTGTTTTGACTCTATTGTCATCCATGACGATCTTAAAAGCCCTCACCATGGTCTCTTTCGTGGCCTGACCTCCAGCATCGAGGAAGTTGGCACTCCTGCCGTTGTGAAAACGTATGGCATCATTGGTAGCCATGGCTAGTCCTGCACCGTTGACCACGGTCCCAATGTCACCGGGCATCTTGACATAAACAAGGCCAAAGGTTTGTGCATAAAGCTCATTTTCGTCCTCGAGAAGCGGTTCCCACAATTTCTCATAGATTTTCTTGGATCTTTTCGGCGCATCGTCATCAAATTCAAAGCGCGAATTCGCGCAGAGGATTGTCCCGTCCAGTTGCTGCAAAAGATCAACCTCGAGGCTGATTGCTTGTGCTTCTGTGAAGACTTTGCGTAGTGCCATAAGGGATTCCTGGAACTTTTGTCGTGCCTTGGTGGCCAGACCAAGGTCCTTTGCCATCTCTTGGATTCTAATCATAAACTTCGTCGCACTGTCTGTCACGTTGAATAGATAATCATTTTTGAATGCTCCCCGGTCTTCAGGGTTTATCGACTGATTGTTCGTCCCCACGTCTCTGATCTTGACAACTGGTCGACAAGCCTTGCGGTCTATGGTCATGGTGAGATGCCAATGTTGTTTGATGTCGAACTTCTCTTGTAAATAGACTGTCTGTCTCGGTTGGTATTCTCCTTTCCTGTATTTCGTTCCGGGAAGAAGTTCCTCAGCAAGATCTGTAGCCTCGGAGATGCTTGTCACCACGACGGAATGTCGAGGACTGGTGAGACTTTCTTCTTTGAAGAATGCATGTGGACGTTCTTTAAAAACATCAGTTTACATTTCCTTCCATTTCGTTGATACTTCAACTTACTGAAGTTTCTCATTCCCTTGGATATCGTTTGGAGTTGGGTTGACGAAAAGCTCTGAGGAACGGGGCCGCCAAACTGGTATTCTGTAAGTTACATGAAAAAAAGTACGGGTTCAACTTGGTACCTCTTTCAGTAGGTTCTGCGAGTGGTGTTCAACGAGACAAAGAGTTCTAATCTGGTTTTGCCTGGTCGGCTGATTTGTCCATGTTAGCAATTAGATATGGAGCTTGAGTGTTGGCAAAGCGTTACGTTGAGATTTTGGGACCCCAGTCGAAGGCGACACGGCCGTGTAGCTATTCTGGTGGACATGATCGCGACTAAAAGAAGATTGATGATCCAGCAATACCTCGACGGTCAGTGCTTATGTGGGAAGTAATGAGGAGATTAAATGGCAAGAAAGCGTTCACGAAAACGGTTCTGGATGCATAAATTCAATCCGTACGTGTTAAAAGGGTATCATCAAGGTTTTGATTTGGGAAGCCATCGCGAACCGAGGGTCTCCACAGCCAGATCGTACCACGTGACCAAATGGAGCTCATCATGGAACCAACGAATGCAGGTACTGGGAGAGATAGAAAGCGAAAGCGAAATCGTGGTCAATCCGAATTGCACACGTCGCAAAGCTTTTCATGACGGGAAAAACGAAGAACGATCCATAACAGACAACAGTAGAGGTTCGCTAATCGCCAGCGATCTGCCTACTTAGCCAGGTGCGTCACATAAAAAGTGGCACTGATTTAGGTGGTGATGAATGGCAATATTTAATTGTCTATTCCCGTTATTTTTCAATTCCTACTCTAGTATTCTACAGAGTATGTGGAGATGAATAATACCTCCCAAGGCTGACCGTGGTCATGTCTCAAGCTAGTTATCATAGTTCAGTTTGGCTGTGAACTGATTCCAGATTATTGTATGACTTTTCTTTTCGGAGTCTCCGGGTAGCAGGGAAGTTCCAGTACCCATCTGAGCTTGCATGATCATCTTGGTCCCGAACATAGACAACTACCAGGGCGTAGATTGCAACCTCGATGAAAAAGGAACTGGTGCAGCCCTCCTCCACTGGTGCTATAATTTGTTTTCGAATATCCGTTTTAGGACGTAGTTTTCTTGGAATACACGCAACCAATGACTTCGACACTCACACTCATGTACGTAACAACATGCACCGGGGCATTACAAACAAAGTTCAACTTCTAAGTGAATTGGCTCAGGATGTCAAGGTAATGTCACGTCTGTGACGTCACAATTTGTCTTTATCTCTTTCTCATGATAGTGTTCAATGCAGCCACAAACATTTCCATTCGGTAGCTGTGACTAGAGCTGAGGATCCAGACGTCATACTATTATACAAAAGACATGGATGTGAGGCAATGAGCCAATTTCGATGTCATCTCAAGATATCATGTGTAAGTCAGGAGCCAAGGGTGCTGAAACAAAAGCTGTTATATCTATACCTGCAGCATCAGCTCTTGTTGTATCAGATTACCTATTATCCTGCAACAACACCAACACCAACATCAACACAAACATCATGACCTCCAAGAACCCTGAATCTTTTCAAGGTCAAGGCCCTTTCCATGCTCGCATCAATCCTTCTCAGCCAGCAGTGCATAAATGGGTACGTATTACCATCTTGATGCGTCTAATTAATCTGATATTTGCTAGCACAAGCCCGGCAACGAACAAGGAAACGATGCCAAACCGGAATTTCACGCCCAGACATACCCCCCTGGCACCGCTCCTGTGGAGAATTCATTTAGACCACACCCTATCGATTTCAACATAGCCGAGAACACATATGAGGAAAACCAGTATGACGCCTTGGACATGCCTGGTGCAACGTCAAAGGACATCTACAACTCGATTGATTACGTGCATGGCAGGCCTCTACAGGGCCAAGAGAGCCGTGAACTCAGAGGAGTTCATCCTCGGAAGAGAAAGAAGGAGCGAAGCGGTCTGGAAGGTGTTGGTGCAAGCAACAGACACTCGGTCTTTGACAAGGTACGGGATACAGTTGCAGATAAGCCAGACGTTAAGAAGGGTGAGAGAGGATATTCTGGCAGACGAGAGGGTGGACTAGCTGCTCCTGGAGCAGAGTCTATTCCACCTGTAACAGCGGATTCGAGGGCCGTTCGTCAGGGACCTCATGGACACATGGTGAAGTGATGAGATGGACTAATAGTAATACGTCACTGTCTATTCGGCTGTCATGTTTTGCCCTTGGTAGTAATTACGATTGAATTAACTTTTTTGGAGTAATGTCTATCTCGTGGT
Organism: Fusarium palustre; assembly: GCA_014899045.1. Taxonomy (NCBI): domain Eukaryota; kingdom Fungi; phylum Ascomycota; class Sordariomycetes; order Hypocreales; family Nectriaceae; genus Fusarium; species Fusarium palustre. The sequence goes on along the minus strand of JAAVUH010000003.1, from coordinate 224,366 downwards.
TTTGATTCACAAGCAAGAGGAAAGAGCACCGCCAGGAGATGTGTGGAGAAACTATATCTTGGAAGTAATCAAAATATCCCTTCCCACGATGCACACGTAGTCGCGTCAATAAGTTACGCACAATCAAGATATTATATCTTTCGCAGTAAGCTGAGCAAATTAGGTACCATTATTCGGGCTCTGGAGTTTAGTGACAATAATTAACTGTCTGCGGCCGCAAATCTCTCCAGTTTAGGAATCTCAGAGCAGGTCAATGTATCGTCATCTAATCATCACATCTACAACTGCCTTACCAAATACAGGTATTACGTTGGAGCAAGGGGTAATTAACTTTTAGATAACTTGATTTATCATGTCACATGATTGTGAGAATGAATTGCTCTTCATTTCTTTGTAGTGATTACTGCATAAGCTGTAATTCATGCGACGCTGTTGAATTATCAGGCCATATCATGACCAGTACAAGGAATCTGCATTTGTTTACGTCTCCAATTAAATCATTTTGGAGTAAGATTAGTCTCTGCAGTTTGTAATTATGACACCTTTTGCTAGGGGGCCGTGAGATTGGAGTCGTGGGACTGCGCGATATCTGTGATAAACCTGATATGCTGCAACCTCAACCCAAGACCTTGTACTTGTAAGAAGCGACTTACATACGCATCTGTCTAAGTGATGACATTCTTCTATAAATCCCCCCGTCTCTCGTTTTGCATACCTAGTACGATTAAAGTAAGACGTAGTCTTTTTCTCGCTCCCGTTCGCCGACACCGAAAGTTGTACAGCACTCACAATAACTCAATGGCCTCGACTCAGATATTCAACAACTCGGGTGAGAGGAAATGGTGGAAGCATGCCGTTGTTTACCAAGTATTTATTTGTTTCTTCTTAATATTATAATCATACTGAGAACTTGTAGATCTATCCGGCGTCCTTTCTAGCTGGAGACCGTTCTGCAGATGGCATGGGAAACATCAGTGGCATCATCTCAAAACTGGACTACCTGAAAGAATTAGGCGGTAAGAGATTATGGCGTCTCGAGTACTCTTACAAACTAATAGTTTTTCTTCTCAGTGGATATTATCTGGCTTTCACCAAGTAAGATCCGTCATGGTCCAGGAACCTCGACAGTCTAACCCCTGATAACAGTCTATCAAAGTCCCCAAGAGGATATGGGTTATGATATTGTATGTTGGTACTGATTTCGACGCGCATTTGCTAACTTGGCCAAGTCAGACTATCGTGAGATCCATTCTCCGTACGGTACAATGGATGACGTACATACTTTGATTAACGAGCTCAAGATACGTGACATGAAGCTCGTCATGGATCTAGTGGTTAATCACACTTCTAACCAGGTACGCCAGTCCCGCACTTTTGAACGGCTTATCTGACATGATACATCAACAGCATCCCTGGTTTATCGACTCAGCCTCGTCAAGCAACAGTTCAATGAGAGACTGGTACATCTGGCGAAAGCCAAAGTACGACTCCGGGGGAAATCGACAGCCACCGAATAACTGGTGCAGTCTCTTTGATGAGACGGAGTCAGCATGGACCTATGATACCAACACGGATGAATACTATCTTTCTCTATTCAGTCCTTTCCAGGCCGATCTGAACTGGGAAACGCCATTCGTCCGAGAAGAAGTCCATGATATTCTGCGCTTCTGGCTTGACAAGGGAGTTTCCGGTTTTCGAATGGACGTCATAAACCTCATCGCCAAGGACCAGAGGTTCCCTGACGCTGAGATCCTTCATCCGGACAGAAAATATCAGCCGGGCGAGAAGTACTTCGCCAACGGGACCCGCCTTGTGGATTACCTCCAGGAAATGAAAGTTTCTGTTTTCAATCACTACGATACTTTGACGGTCGGTGAAATGCCTTATCTAGATGATGAAGAAAAGCGACTGGAGATGGTAAAGGCAGAAGATGGCATGATGAACATGATCTTCACCTTTGAGATGATTGGCCTTGATATTGTTCCTGAAGTGGGTCGCTTCAGCAACAAGCCATGGTGCGTCAAAGACCTGAGAGATGTCGTAACCAAGTCTTGCAAACTCTTGACAAAGAATGGATGGAACACTCTATTCTGCGAGAACCACGACCAGCCGCGCTCCGTCACGAGATTCTGCGACGACTCGGATGAGCATCGCGTGACAGGTACCAAGATGCTCTCTATCATGCAGACCAGTCTTCCTGGCACTCTGTATCTGTACCAGGGCGAGGAGCTGGGTATGAGGAACATACCCCGAAGTTGGGGCCCAGAGGAGTACAAGGACATTGAATCTGTGAGATATTGGAAGAAGTAAGTCCATCAGGAGACAAACAGCTTGATATCTCGGCTGACTGGCCCTTCTTATCCAGTGTCTGCGCACAGCACAAAGAAGGATCTCCTGGTATGAAGGAGGCAAAGCGGTATCTGCGCCTCAAGGCACGCGATAATGCACGCACTCCAGTTCAATGGGATAGTACAGCGAATGGTGGCTTTTGCCCTTCGGGGGTCAAGCCTTGGATGCGCGTCAATGATGACTACCCCGTGGTTAACGCAAAACTACAGACATCCTCGGGTCGGGCGAACAGGCGATCTATGCTTGTGTCTCCCTACAGATTCTGGCAGCAGGCTATCGCACTGCGGAAGAAGCACGCTGATTTATTCGTTTATGGGGACTTTGTTATTGAAAATGACACGCAACCCGACGTATTTGCATTTAGAAGAGTCAGTGAGTCGTGCCATTCAATCACGATCCTCAACTTCTCCAAACACGAGACAACGTATACCTTTGAAGAAGGCCAGGGGGTACGTGAATGGGCCTTGGGAAGTTATGATTCATTGTCGCTGGAAAAGCCGAGATCTGGAGTTATAACTCTGCTCCCCTGGGAAGGTCTCCTCGGTGTCGTGGGCAAGGATTTGTAAATGTGGCAGTCAGCACTATGGTATATTGTAAGCAGGTAGAATAGTTCTCACACAAGTTGCTACTCTACAGGTTGATATGTTATGTTCAATAACCCCTATAAACAAGTGCGTATACAATATGCTACCTCATTGTGGTGTGATTCAGCATTATTGATAGGGAGAACCAGTCAGATCCTGGATCAATGTATTTGTTCCTTGCATCCCTCACACTAAGTCGTCTAAAAAATGTCGTTCAGTATCTATAAATGACTCTGACGTGGAAGGTAAAGCGAGAGGTTAGTGCCAGGTGAGACGAAGGAAAACTGAGTAAAGTGAAATCGCAGTCGTGTATTGCGTAGTGGTTGAGAACGCATATAAAGCAAGAACAACTTTTTTCAAAAATGAAATTTCTACTTATACATGCGCAGAGGACGTTAAATTCGTATTCGGGCTTACCTCCAAATCCATCATCCACCTCTCTATTTCCGTCGTGTCGCGATTCTCCAACCACCGCAGGGTAGTGTTACGTGCATCCAAAGACGTCTTCTCATACTCATATCTGTCTTCCATGAGCTTGGTCATCACCTTCACCCATGGCTTTATGTCCTGCTCAGGGATGGTGTAATGCCCCGACTCATCACGTTCGCCAGTGATGGCATTGACGGGCATTATGTAATCCAATCCGAGCATTGCCTCAGGTAGAGCACCTGCATTAGAAGAAACGACGGGTATGCCTCGAAGATGTGCTTCGATTACCACCATTCCCCAGGCCTCACACCAGAGAGAGGGGACAACGAGGACTTTTATATCGCGCCAGAGGTCTTCCTGGTTGACACATGGCGGACGAGTCCTGTGGGGTTAGTTAGCAGTGAGTTCTCGGGCCAGCACCATCGGAGTCACTCACGTTATATTCGATACATCTTCAATCTGATGAATGATCTGCTCGTTGATACCCCAACTTGTGAACGCTAGAAATTCATACTGTGGACACGCTTTGGCAAGATTGATAAAGATGCTCGACCCCTTGACTGGACATGGATTCACCATAGCAATATACCTCTGGTTCCAATTCAAAAGATGGTTTGGCATCTCATGATACCCACCGATCAGATACGTCCAAGGATGGTGTACCATAAAACGTGATTGCAGTTGACCGTAGTTAGAAGCGTAGTTTTTAATAGCTGTTGATACGCTCCAGACTCCATCCATTCGCCCAAGAAGATCTGCTTCACGGACTGTGCTTGATTGCCCAGGGATACCGCCGAAAAATGGTCCGAAGGGGAGTTGCTCGGCTGTGTGTACAACTGTGATACGCGACATGACCATGTTGGACAGTCCAGGATCGAAGCTGACCTGCATGGATAGACCGTCGTTGGATATTATATGGCTAGGCCGGAAGCGTCTGATTTCTTCTCTTAAGAAAACAATGAAATCCGTTAGCGGTGGTGAAGATGCTCCAGTCTATAAACATGTTGGTTAGTTATCAATGGTATATCTCCGTATCGTGAAAAGAAACAGGGGGGTTGACTCACCTCTATATACGCAGCCGACATCTCATCCAGTTGGCTATGTAAAGCCATCTTCCCACCAAACGCTTCATCGAAGGCTTCGCTATCTAGAGACACGGCTTCAACTCCATCGTCTATACACAGTTCATTGACTTTAACATCAACTCCTGGTTTGCCATCCCTGGATCTTATATGCAGAACCTTTGTTCTTGGTCGTGGATGACCTTGGTCGCTATGAGTTCCAGATTGTAAGAAACTCTCGATCTCTCCACAAGTTGAATAGCAGAGTTGACGGACACGATGACCGTTTGAGGCGAGATATCTCAGTAGAGCATTGTTGGTCTTGTAGCCACCTGAAGAGGAAAAGAGACCTCTTGCAGTTTGAACAAGGAAGACTCGCATGACTCCGAGACTTGGTTGAGCCCAGATATAACGGGATAGTTACAAAAAGTGGTACTAAGCTTCTGGCGTGTAAATATGAATTTGTGTAGTGATAAACATCAAATGTTTTGTTTCGAGGAAGTACTCTCTGGGATCGTTGAGTGCTGAAGTGAGCATACAGTGGTGAACAGCGCACAGGACGATTTTATTATGGGAACGATACCTAGACTACGTTTTATGATAACAGTCAAACTAAGGGGTACTCTAGGATTGCAAGCTGGCGAGAAGGTAATAACTGGGTTATAACTACGTCAAGTTGCCAACAATCTTCATCACGAGATTTAACAAAACATGTTTATAATGAGACAACTTGAGCCTCACTTGGTGGCTTTGATCAACTACAGGGAATAGAGAGCCAAGTGGCAAAGTCCAAGGGGCAAGGAAATAAACAATCTCAAGTCAGACTCCTAGTTACAATCTATCTCCTGTTTAGGATAGTTGTTCCAATACTGTGGTTCGCAGTTCTACGTCAGATGGGTGCAATGGTATCTCTATCTAGATACAGAACTGAAACAAGTCTAAAGGAGAAATGACTCCTTATTGTTGCGTCTTGTTCCGTCCGATTCTGTGGTGAATGATAGAATGTCAGTGAGCCACTTGTGGTTTTATCATGATAACCGGATTTTGTATTGTAATAGACAGCATCACATACAGCTGCCCTTAAGTCCCTCCAGCCTTTGGAACTGTCATCTCCAGAAAAGTCGAGCTGGGTAAGGATTGACACTGGAGCGTATGTGTCTGCCTTTACTTGGCAAACGTCAGCGTAATCGACATGTTTACGATCCCTGAAACGCCAAGCAGCACCGTCCTTTCTCAGAGGCGAATCTAGCGCGGGTTCATGGATCCGATACCCGATCTGGGCAAAAGTTTTCGGATCTAAAGATCGCGTCAACAAGATCATGGGTGGGAGCAAAAGGTAATGTCGCTATCCTCTGCTGCGTCTACTCCTGTGCCATTATGACTTTTCAATGCATAATCTCTAACGTATGTTTTATTGATTAACAAGATATGAGACAGTAGAATTTACCCTATTTCAGTTTCCGATGCTCAGACAAGCTGTTGATGCTATTTCTGACCTCCTGGTTGTGCTTACTGACACCAAGCGCAGGAAGCAGAGAGCGATCTGGGGAAATGACAGCCCCAGGGACCTCATTGTCGCCACGAGTGGCGGGACCAGGCTCCCCATTCCCATACCCCTCTCAGCTGGAGTGTCCAATACAAGTGAGTGTTATCTGTTATTAACTACTCTACTTAGTTACTATCCATCCATCCACATCAACTTGCGAAATTCGGTAGCGCCTGTGGATACCCTACAGGGATCTTTAGCCGCCTATAGGAGGTCAGAATAAGCGGACAGGCTTCTGTCACAGAAAGCGCCTCTAATGCCGTTCTATATCCTAGCCAACTGATGACGAGCCCATTGATTAGGTGGCTTAAGTTGACTGTACAGGCGCTACCGTTTCGTGAGTTAATACGGTATCGACGAGAATTCCATCTCATGCTCAGCTTTGTCAATTGGATGACACGGTTGCCGCGTGTGCCATGCCAATCTACGTCTGCTGCTTCAGCTACACCATACACATCTACTGACTACACTTCTTCTGACACTGCAATGGATACTCATGGTGTGATGCGATGCAGTAGCGCTGTGGCTCTTTCGTATGGCAAAATTTGCCGAACCTTTGCCGTCAGTGCTCTCGGCCCTTTTGCCTGTTACGCCGTGTGATAGACACATCATACGATAAAAAAACCGACATGTTCTTTTGTGTTTGCGGGTTAAGCGAACAATTAGGGGAATTGTCCACCCAAAACAGCAGAGGTGTCTGGTTGGACTTGGCATGAATGAGTTTCTCGGGTTCAACCCACAACCTGACGCGCACCCACGATAAATAAGCACGCTAAAACAATCCCTACCTATGACTTCTATTTGTTGGTAGCTATCGCTGAACATGACGTTGCTAGTTATACGAGCACATAACCTCAGTACGTATTTTCTAGCTCACACCACCCGACCAGTTTGGAATCAAATAGGTACTCATGGTTACATGAAACTGACGGAGTTGAGGGACTTAGCATATTCTAGAATTATGGATATGATACAGATCAGATTTACTAAAACATCCCTGCAAACTTTGTCCTGTGGCTGTCAACTATTTAGACCCTTTTCGGCGTACAAAAAATGCCCCACCAGCCTTACGACTATGTAGCCATAACTTGTCGGAGTCTGTCCCTGTCCTGCGATGCTCGTCCTTACAAAAGATGCGGGGTCTGGTACTTTTCTCTCTGTTTTGTCTTCTATGGCCGGAGCTTGGACGAGCGGCAAGTCTTTGTTTGGGTCATACTGCTATCTTGTCAGAGTGATTGAAGCACAAACAGAATTGAGGTGAAGCGCGGAACGACAGGAATGTCCAAAGTTACCCGAAAGCCGTTTTCTGTAACCGTCGTGCTATTGTACCTTTCCTGCATATCACATCTCTTAGCTCACACCATCTTGGACTGAAGCAAACTGACAGCGGCCCCTATACATACATGTCCAGTCTGCCAGTATTACAGATCACCTCAGAAACCGCCTTCCGCTGACTCCGTGGATGGTAGACTTTCCCTCCCCAGCTGTGACAGCATCCTCAGATATGCAGAAAGTCAAAGCGCGTAAGCACTTGCTTAGCTTCGAATTAACTACCGATATTGATCCTGTCACATTTTCATGATCATGACATACCTTTCATCGTAAACGCCAATGTCTGCCTATTCGTTGTTTATCAGCTTTATCTACAGGCAGTATCATCTTGCATTAGCACTCTCTGTCAACTGGTCTAGACTGTTCCAATGACGTCCACATGACACTGAGCTTTCATTCACCCATGTTCTCTTTACCATTAGAATTTCGAAAAATGCCACGCCGTTTCCTGTTTTCTTGCATCCGTTTTCACGAGAAGCCCATCAAGTGGAAATCTCACCCATCTCTACCCTTCTCATGTAGGCCGATTCCCTTGCCTATCAACTATTAGGTTGTAACGGAGGCAGATTATGGTTAAGATCGACCTGTAAACAAAGATTTGTGGATAACGCTGTGAACTAAGGTTTTGGTTATTGGATATAAGATCAGACCTGGTGAGTCCATGTTCTGCAACAAACCTTTGATAAATGCGACGTATTGTAGTTATCAAAGTTATATTTATACTAAGGTTAACATCTCCAATATAGAACCGAACGGTAAATTCTGAAAAAAAACTAAAAAAAACTGAAATACTCGGAATAGTCTCAGAACCCGTCAATTCCGACAGCATTCCGTTGTCAACGGTATGGCCCCTCTGTCCAATTTGGACCCTTTAACCGTTTTATACTTATGCCAACAGGAATTTATCTACACTCCACCATGGATCAAACTTTAGTCACGCCTGAGGACCCAATGTATGACTTGTCAGCGATTGGGAGTATGGACTCGGAGCCTCATCCCACGTGGGACCAATGGTACTTTACTGGCGAGTCGACTTTCACCGGTCCGTTTGCTCTTCACGGTAGCGATTGCCACCAAGACCTTGAAAAGATTGAGGGCTTTATCCCTGATTTCATCCATGATCCTCTTTCATCGACACGCACGTCATCATTCTTAACTCAAGACTCTCTGGAATACCAACCAAGCTCAGACACAACAAATCCCGGAGAACCGTCCAGCATTGCCGAGAATTCATTGTACCCTTCGCCGCCGCAGCGTGAAGAAAATGAACCATATAGAAACGGTTCACTGACCTCATCATCACGGCGCAGTTCTACCAAGAAACACCAGGTAAAACGGGCAGGAGAAGAAGTGATTCGTGTATTGGAAACTCACCAGTGTGAAATCAGAGAGAATCTTCCATCTTTACCCTCCGAAACTAACGCACAGATGAAAAAGCTCAGAGCAAGAAATAACCGTGCGGCGAGCAAGGTCCGCGTCAAGAAGCGAGAAGAAGAGAGAAACCTTGAGACTACGGAAAAAGACATGGAGCAGACGAACCGCGAGTTAACAGCCCATGCCAATGAATTGGCCCGTCAGGTCCACAGTCTTAAGATGCAACTACTCCAGCACGTCGGCTGTGGTTGTGTCCTTATCCAGGAGTATATTGAGAGTGAGGCTCATCGTTTTGTTGATTCTGGTGCCGCAGCGAAGTAGGTAGCATACTGCGAACCATGCAGTCTCTCAGAAGTATCAATCGTTCTAGGTACCCTGAATACATCCTGGTTGATCATGGCGCTACAATATGTGAATCGAAACCTACACTGTAGATTCTGGTAATTATTAGAAACACAGTCCAGCTGCCGTAAACGTCCAAACTTGCTACAATCAACAGATGGCGGATGTTCCACGCATCGTTCTGCAGTACGATTAAAATATACGTCATTATGCTTCTGATACATTGTAATCATGCAGACAAAATACGATAATTTCGCAGAGGCAAATATTTCCGCGAACCAGCTTGTCATACCGATTTAACCCTCTTACGAATAGAATGTGCACAAGAACAAGATGCCTTTGTAAATTGGGCACTATCGTCGTGATTTAACATACTCAAGATCGGGGAAACTTCAAACTTGAACTCTCTCTTCAATTTCTCAATAATCTTGATTCATCATGTCAACGAGGCAGTTCTTAAATGCCTCCTGTACCGTACATTTCTACAAGATTTAATACCAGTAACGACTGACAGAGAGGGGTTTAGGCGAGGTAACTTGGGCCTTAGGTGATTTTCTAGAGGCTGGGATAAATTAATAATGGTCTTGCTTCTCTTTGTCATCCAGTCTAGATGATATAAAGGAGGGATTGACACGGCAAAGTCCGCTAACATGCATGAGACATGGCACTACTGGTGTTCAATTTCGTGGACATGTACGCTATTTTTGATTTGGCTTCTTGGTTCTTGATGATAGTTCATGTTTCCATGTCGTGCCGAAACAAGTTCCCAGTCAGCCACTCCATAATGCACAACCATCGGACAGGATGGTGGTGATGCTTGAAAACAGCCATCTGCTAATTGATGTATTAAGGACTGTTCCTTGGCTTCGAAGGTCTAAGTTTGAAGGTTCAAGATGGCCAAGCTTTCGCCTAGCAAAGGGCAATTTGGTACGAGCAGATAGGTATCTTTTTAGAATGTCGCGTTCTTACTAGTTAAGATGAAACACCAAAGAACATGGGGAAAAAAGACCAAAGAGCATATCTACGTATGCTACAGATGCTCTTCAGCAAGCACATTGCAGATACCGGATATCTGTGATGACGACTCTGATCGGCCTATGGCTGGAACGATCAAGCATCAAAGGTCCCATGCTCCTGCTGCGCAATCCTCTTTGCAAATCATAGGTACCACTACCTTTCAAGAGGCGAAATGATTTCTCACTAGGTAGGTAGCGAATGCTTAAAATCTTATTGCTAACAAGCAGTAAGCTCCATGAGATCGCCACCCCACGATCCTAGTTCGTAAGGTGGGATGCCTGGGGTAAGGGGGCCAAGCCACCCCCAAAAGCTTAATCCAGTCAAGATGATCATCAGCGACAGAAACAATGGGTACCTTCCAGATCGGGGTTTCAGCTTGGAAAACTGATGATCTTATGGCTCTGCCTGCAATATGCAATCATCGACTCTCTACCCAATTAGCACAGCAAGGCAAAGGATCAAGTCTAATGTAAAATAACAAACAGGTATCTCGGGTTTCCCCTTGCATAAGAACCATTGAATAACACTGCTTGAAAGATACACTTCCCAGACGCAATGCCATAATACCACTGCAACAATCTATAACAAGCTTTCAAGCAGGCCAAGGGATCTCAACCCCTGCCATGTCAACCAATCACATGGTCATGGATCTCCAGATTCGTGTCCTGGAAAACAACGTCGTCTTTAATTAGACACCGTTAGCGTAGCTCTCCCCTGTTATTCTGCTACAACGCCTTGAGCTATGCTATATTGGTCTCTTCAAAACGGCAATCCAATCCTACAATGATGACAAAGGATTCGGGCAAGGCTGGAAACTTGGCGATATAGCAAGGCTCTCATGAGAAGAAGGAAATACAGAGTCTCATTGCAGGACATCTCAGCCTACTACTTTTTTCAGGATACACATCGCGTAGATAGAGCTATCTATGCAGCTCAGCAGTGTCGTAATCTATTCTCAGTCATTCTACCAAAGCAATATAAGGCCCCAGGAATATCCAAGAGTTTGAATTTTGATCATCACTATCACCAACTCTCAACAGCCCCAATCGTACAACATTATCAGTCTCCGGCTTTTCTCATCTCTTCGCTTTACCCTAGTCAAGATTCAAAATGTTCAAGTTGGCCAGCATCACTACTATCGCATTGGCGGTTATTGCCAATGCTATGCTCCAGGGAATTGGCACAGGCTCCAACGCTTGCCCTCCTGGCTGCAAAAACAAGGACGGTTTTGAATCCAGGACCCCCGATCCCCATCAAACCTGTATTTCTACCAGCAGATGACGGTAGGATTCAGTTGTCAAATCTTTTCACGGAAGTTTCAGCTAACCTCAATAGAACAACCATCAGTGCGGCAAGAATGGTGGGTGTGAGATCTTCAAGAGTGAAGTAGAGGGACAAACTGTCAGTCTCTCTGCTAGTATCAGTGGAGATGGTTGGATCTCAGCCGGCTTCGAAGTCTCGGAGTATGAGGAGTCTGGCGAGGTCCAAACTTGCTACGGAGAGCCAGGCGACACCATCTATGTATGGTGGCGAACAGCCAACACTATGTACACCGTCGATGTTCAGTATTACAAGTGCTGCCAGAAGAGTGGAGGCTTGACACCCCAGGTTATTACCTCGCCTAATAAGAGCAACCAAGGCTCCAGTGCGATTTGCGGTCGCAAGCCACACCAAGGGCCTCAGCTACTGGAACAACAGTAAGTCATATTCTACTACTTGTACTAGAATACCTTTAACTCTTGATAGTGGAGCGCTCCAACGGTGGTGTTACAGTGTCAGGAGGTCCTCAAGAATGGAAATTTGGTGGTGACTTGACCGGTCTGGTCCCAGACTCTGATGAAATTGCTTCTTGAATTGGCAGAGAGTGACGTATTAACCTCATGTTGAGAATAGCTAATCCTCTGTTTCTAAGAAATCGATTCAGGAGGACTAGCGAGGAGCCTGATCTGTTTCAACTTCCCTCTCTTATCTGTACTATTCAGCATAATATATTCATTAACAACGTTGATTGTCCCGAGTGCTTAGTGATTCAAACTAATCGGAGTAAGCCGTAATTACTTCAGTATTAATGGAAATTATCTTGGCAGAAACTCTTACTTCTTTACTTTGTTGTTCTTTTCATGAACTTGAAGCTAAACTTCTCAGGACTTTAGGCAAATAGCAAGCGATGTTCTTCCAGCTCGCCGAACTGTATGACTTTAATCTTCTTCAGATAAAGTATCGTATTTGGGCCTCCTTGATCATAGATATACAGTCACTCAGGTCTGAATTCATACACAGCATATGGGGCGTGCTCCGATGGGCCTGACCATGCCCACGCATGGTCCGCATTCTCATGAACACAAAATTTGATGGAAATCTAGTTCTTTCCACTATCTGGTCTTATTTACTAATGCGTTCCTTCTTAATCATAGCCCCAATGTCGACTGGACTGGAGTCTTTGGGTTGCTCCACATACTCGAAATTACCAGACTCATGGCTAGCCAGTAGTTTTTCCATGATACCGCCCATGACACCTGGATGCGGAACGACGACTGCACCAGCTTTCTGTAGAGCTACGGCTTTCTCCCGTGCGGTAGGATCCACGCCAGCTCTATATATGGCACCGGCATGGCCCATAATCTTATCCTGGGGTGATGTTTGACCTGCAACCATCGCTATAATAGGCTTTGGTTTTGACGTGTTCTTGCGATAGTTCTGGATGAGGTCCGCCGCCTCGAGTTCGGCTTCACCTCCGATCTCTCCGATGACGATAATTCCCTTTGTTTCGTCGTGTTCGAAGAATAGTTTCAAAGCATCTGCCAACGTGGTGCCTAGAACAGATTAGTATAATTCCAGAAGGATGATATGTAGTATTTACCAGGTATCATATCACCTCCCATGCCTACTACGAGAGACTGGCCCAAACCGGCCCTAGATGTTGAACCAACTGCTTCATAACTCAGGGTTCCTGACTTTGACACGATCCCAACACAGCCGCGGGTGTACTGCTTATAAGGCATGATACTAACGCGACACTGCTCCGGGGCGATGATGCCAGGGCAATTAGGTCCAACGAGTCGGCTCTTTGACTGAGTCCTCAATACCTCGTGAACACGTAGCATTTCATGAACTGGCACATGCTCTGCTACAGAGACGATAAGAGGAACCTCAGCTTTTATGGCGTCGATGATGGCTTCAGCGGCCAAAGAGCCACGGACAAAGACAGCGGAAACATCAGGTTTGAGCTCTTCAGCTGCCTGTGGACATTGTTAGACTTTATCACTGATATCCTGTGAGTACTCACCTCTGTCATTGACCCAAAAAGTGGAAGATCTAAGTGTGTACTAGCTCCTGGATCTTTGGTGACGCCTCCGACGACTTTGGTCCCGTACGCGATTGTGTCTCGGGCATTCTTAGTCGCCTATACGGTCTTTAGTCAGCGGAATGCTAATTTTACGCGTTTAGTCGTGGTATCCATACTACTCCGCCTGTAAAGCCTGTAACAACGAATAGTTGATCAGTTTTGTTCTATTCAGTCAGGGGCAAACGGCATATGAAGCGTACCTTGATATATAACTCTGGTCTGGTCATTTATTCTAAGGTTGCGTATCGTATCCTCATATGTCCCTACACGTGTATTTTTAACAAGCCGTCCCGCAGAAGTAGCGGCGAGACGAAGTCGTGAAGTAAACATGGTCCACAGAGCTGTATGTGATGATATATGGAGGACACTAAAATTCCATCTCTTGATGCAGGTGATGAATTGGTTCTGGACCCACTAATCAATTGTAAGGCAGGTGAGCAGATCGGTACTCGGTACCCCGCCATCGATTAGCCGAGTATCATCTCCTACCGACCTAACCTAGAGCTCAAGACGTCGAGTGCTTGTCTTGCCCCTGAGATAATCATGTTACCGGCAGTGAACGATACTTCAAACTGCCTGTAAGAGTGATTGAACCTTGAGCCCTTCTGTGATTGCGTTTATCCCAGCTGTCACGCTTTGGGTGCTGACTTCCAATGAGTGTGTCGTGCTCTATTTTCACTCTTATGGCAATCAGCATGTGGATACTTAGCTAAACAAAATAAAGCTGCTCAGGGTTGATGAGGCTCTTCGTCACATAATTGAGTAAGAAAACAAGTCAACCACCTACTTTGAAATCTTTCTTTCCCTTCCTCCATAAAAGTTCGTCTTCGTAGCCCCCACGCAGAGGTTAACCTCCATCGACTGCCATGTGAACAGAAGCCTGCTAATTGAAAGTGGGGTGAATTCAAGCCCAGCGTACCGCCTGCCAAAATGAACTGTGAGTAATGGCAGAAATTTGTCGTCCCCCACCTGAAATCGAGTTTTTTGCGACAGGCGCCAAACTTCTATCATTCCATTTACTTCGCCAAGTAATAGCAACAGCTCCAACAACTCTTCAAACTAAACGAACGATCGAAACGAAAAAACGTCAATATGAAGGTTGTTCTTGTGAGCGGCGGAGTCATTTCCGGTGTCGGCAAAGGTGAGCTCGACTGTCTTCCCATCGCAATCTTGACTTGTGAACCGTGAACTGACTTTGATCTCTCCCTCCAGGCATTATCGGTATGATGACTCACGAACCTGCCACGACCTTCTCAATAACTAACAATTCTATTAGCCAGCAGTGCTGGTCTTCTCCTCAAGACTCTTGGTCTTCGCGTTACAGTATGATTCGGAAGGTCCGCAGTTGAAGACTTCTGGCTAACATCATCAGGCGATCAAAGTAGTTCCCCGCCGACAAACCGACTTCTTCACGAATCTGACAAGCGATTAGACCGACCCCTACATCAACACCGATGCTGGTCTTCTGAACCCCCTCGAGTGAGTGCTACCTGAGCTGATCAGTTGCACTCCGATTAACAAGCATCAGGCACGGCGAGTGCTTCGTTCTCGATGATGGAGGCGAGGTACGCTAGTTCTTCACCGACTAAAACTTTGCGCTGACTCTTCAGACCGATCTCGACCTCGGAAACTACGAGCGGTATGTCGTTCGACACATCACCACAGCCAAACATCCCACGACCAAGACTAACACGACACCAGATACCTCGGTATCCAATTGAGCCGTGACAGCAACATTACTACCGGCAAGATCTACAAGCAGGTCATTGTACGAACCACACGATCTATCGAAATGCGATTAGCGACTGATACAACTGCTATAGGAGAAAGAGCGACGAGGAGATTATCTGGGAAAGAGTATGTATCTTGTGATGCAGTGGTGTTGTTTCTGTGCTAATAATGGATACAGCTGTTCAGGTACATTGCACAGCCAACGAGCGATTACACAATGGAACTAACACCATTCAAGGTCGTTCCTCACATCACAGATGCCATCCAGGACTGGATTGAGCGCGTCGCCAAGATCCCCGTGGATGCTTCAGGAGAGGCGCCCGACGTTTGCATTAGTACGTTACTCTTGAAACCGGAATTGGACCAAATACTGACTTGTCTTAGTTGAGCTGGTATGCTCCATCTTCTGCGCGAAACAGGAGTTATGACTAACGCTGTGATCAGGGTGGTACAATTGGTGATCTCGAGTCCGGTCCTTTTGTTGAGGCCCTTTCTGTAAGATAGCCATTCCTTATTGAAGGCGCAAAACTGACGACTAAAAGCAACTGCGACACCGACTCGGCCGGGACAACTTCCTGAGCATCAGCGTTTCTTACGTACCTATTATCAATGGAGAGGAGAAGACAAAGCCCACTCAGCATGCCATCCGACAAGTGCGAAGCGCCGGTCTGATCCCCGATGTCGTATGTATTGCGCGCCCCAAAGTTAAGCTTGTCTAACAACCCAAAGATTGCTTGCCGTTGCGAGCGAGAGCTGGATCAAGCAACCATCACAAAGATTGCCCGAAGCTGCCAAGTCGAGGACGAACAGGTCATTGGCGTGCGCAACATGGACACCATCTACCAGGTTCCTCTCCTACTCGAGCAGGAGGGTCTCCTTAAGCTCCTGCAAAAGGGCTTGGCTCTGGACAAGTGCCAAGTCACTCCTCCTATGGCCCAGAAGGGCCAGGCTCTCTGGGATCTCTGGAAGAAGACCGTTGTACCCGACCGCCATCTTGAACCCGTCAACATCATCTTGGTCGGCAAGTACGTCAGCCTCGATGATTCTTACCTCAGTGTCCACAAGGCGCTCGAGCACTCTGCTATGCGATGCAACCGAAAATTGAACCTCGTTTCTGTCGACTCCGAACACCTCGAGCCTGAGATGCAGGAGAAGGATCCTCGCAAGTTCCACGAAGCTTGGGCACACGTTGTTCGCGCACAGGGTATCATCGTTCCCGGTGGCTTTGGTACCAGAGGTATCCAGGGTATGGTCGATGTCGCCAAGTGGGCTCGTGAGCGCAAGCTGCCCTACCTCGGTATCTGCCTGGGTATGCAGACTGCAGTCATTGAGTATGCCCGCAACGTCATGGGTCTTAAGGGCGCCACCTCGGAAGAGTTCTCTGCCACCGCTGAGCACCGCGTAGTCATCTTTATGCCTGAGGGCTCCAAGGAGTGAGTTGGTGACAACCGGTGTTGAAGATGCGTGCTAACAAATGGCAGGCAAATGGGTGGTACCATGCGACTTGGTAGCCGTACATCTCATTTCAAGCCCGGCACCGAATGGAGCAAGCTCCGAGGCTTGTATGGAGGAGTCGATGTTGTGGAGGAGCGTCACCGACACCGCTATGAGGTCAACCCCGACTACATTGAGGACCTTGAGAAGGCTGGCCTCTCTTTGACCTCTATGGATGACCAAGGTGTTCGAGTTGAGACCATTGAGCTGAAGGACCACCCCTTCTTCGTTGGGTCAGTATACGCCTGTCGTACGTGCATGTTAACTGCTAACTGTTTATCAGTCTCCAGGCTCACCCCGAGTACAAGTCTAAGACTTTGGCGCCTGCCCCCTCGCGTGAGTATTTCCAGACAAATCAGTGGTCAGCCAAGCTAATATATGTATAGTGCTCGGTCTTGTCGCTGCCAGTGCTGGATGTCTCGACGAAATAATCGAGGCCGCCCACCAAAAGCAGAGCTCCTCCAATGGAGTCAGCGATGTCACCAACTTTTAGGATGGAAGAGTCGATCAGTACGCACAGACACAATTGAGACAGACTGGATAGACTGGGTCACGGATACGGAGGTACAAGGTCTTAGAACTACGTAGGGCGTAAGATAATGAGGCTTTTTAGACTGCATGGCTGGCGTTGGGTGCTTAAAAATTAACAATACCTGGGAGAAAAATGATAGAAATGAAATTTAAGATGTATTACAGGCTGAAGTGCTCTCGGTTTGAAGTTTCGGGTCCGTTCTTGAGATGATGTATATGGACAAGCTTTGGTGTGCAGTTTGTGGAGAAATGGCCAAATAAATCACGGTCAAGATTCTAAACACCAGTTGAAAGGTTCGAGGGTAGCTTGGCAAAGAGTCATGAAGCGTACGGCCTTACAGTTTACGTTTGAGGTCATCATCATAGCGCTTAGAGGGACCCTGTTAGGCTGGTAGGCCTGAGGACCCACGAGTGGGCCCAATCTCGAATTGGAAATGATGGCTTCGACTCATCCTGAGTCGCCTAAAGAAGCAGGGTGTTGGTTACTGCCAACAGATCAAAAAGAGAGGTTTAATGGATCTCACAAATTTCAAAAAACTGTATTTATATCTTGCGCTTCTTCTCCCACACTTAACGATATTTCTTTCGAGCAAGAACAACTGGTTTGTACTCTGCTTTCAAGTGCCATCTTTCCTATCGCAACCCCTCTATAATTTAGCGGGCTCACCTTCTGTACCCAACACCAAGCGACCAACCTACACACATCATCAAAATGACCGCAACGAGCAGCACAAGCAGCCAGTCTTTCGATATAGAGCTCGACCTTATCGGCCAGCAACCGCCTCTTCTTATGATCTACACCCAAATCAGTCTCCTTTACCCCGTATCTGATCCCTCCCAGTATCCCACCATCGTCAGCACCCTTGAGCAAGGCCTAAAACGCCTCTCTCAAACCTTCCCATGGGTAGCAGGCCAGGTCAAGACCGAGGGCGTCAGCGAAGGCAACACAGGAATTTCCAAGATCATTCCATTTCAAGAGATACCTCCTCTTGTGGTGAAAGATCTCCGCGATGATTCCTCAGCGCCGACGATCGAGGGGCTGAGAAAGGCGGGCTATCCTATTGAGATGTTTGACGAGAACATCGTCGCTCCGAAAAAGACATTAGCTATCGGACCTGGCAATGGTCCCAACGACCCAAAGCCTGTGTTGCTATTGCAGCTCAACTTCATCAAGGGAGGACTCATTCTCACCGTCAACGGACAACATGGTGCTATGGACATGACAGGTCAAGATGCAGTTATTCGTCTTCTTTCCAAGGCGTGCCGCAACGAATCGTTCACCGAGGAGGAAATCTCGGCAATGAACCTCGAGCGCAAGACGGTAGTACCTTTCCTTGAGAACTACAAGGTCGGTCCCGAGCTAGACCATCAGATCGTGAAACCTGCGCCTGCTGGCGCCGCTCCAGCCGCACCGGCCAAGGCAAGCTGGGGGTTCTTTTCATTCACTCCCAAGGCCCTTTCGGAGCTGAAAGATGTAGCCACAAAGACTCTTGACGCGTCGACCAAGTTTGTGTCAACTGATGATGCTCTTTCGGCGTTTATCTGGCAATCAGCTTCGCGCGTGCGTCTCGCAAGATTGGATGCTTCCACACCTACGGAATTCTGCCGCGCTGTCGACATGCGGGGACCAATGGGCGTATCAAGCACATACCCAGGCCTTCTGCAAAACATGACCTACCACAACTCGACCCTCTCCGAAATCGCCAACGAACCACTTGGCGCAACAGCATCACGCCTGCGCTCGGAACTTAACAGCGATCGCTTGCGCAAACGAACACAAGCCCTGGCGACGTACATGCATGACCTACCCGACAAGTCGAGCATCTCCCTGACCGCCGATGCGGATCCGTCGTCCGGCATCATGCTGAGTTCCTGGGCCAAGGTGGGATGCTGGGAGTACGACTTTGGGTTCGGATTGGGTAAGCCTGAGAGTGTAAGGAGACCGCGCTTTGATCCTTTCGAGAGTTTGGCGTACCTTATGCCCAAGAAGCCTGATGGGGAGTTTACGGCATCCATTTCTCTGAGGGATGAGGATATGGAGAGACTGAAGGCGGATGAGGAGTGGACAAAGTACGCACAATACATCGGATAGATATCTCATTAGACTACCTAGACTACGACATATAAAATCCTTTACTCTTTTCTGTACCTGAAGCTAGTAGCCATTGATCGGAGTTTTGTTCTAGTCAGGGACTACAGTAGGACTGGATCGTCTGCCAACCCGCTGTGTGGTCGAAGCGTCCAACCTTATCTTAATCCCCGATTGGCGATTTTCCATCTTCTTACTCAAGCCAATCACTTCTTTTCTTCCCCTGTCTGCGCAGATTAATTCATCCGATCAAGGGACATTCTCTCGTCATCGTAGCGACTGCCGAGTGGTATGTGGCTCATCCTTGGAATGATACGTCACTGTGCCACAAAGCAGGTTTTCTAGCACACGACACGCGCCACACCACAACGCCGTAGCATGGCATCACATTGCATCTTGTACAACCATCCATCAGGTAAACGAAACAGCCAGTGAGAATCTTCTGCCTGCTCGTTTCAGATCAGAAGATCCCTGCTTGTGATATGACGTATCCTTTCCATCATGAGAGGGATTCACGTATAAATCTGCATCTTTGGCCCATTCTCCTGGGAAGTCTCCGCAAAGTTCTAGACAACTTGAAATACAACCCTTTCTTATAATTGATATATTTTACATCGCATTCATAATGGAGTGGACAAAGACTACATATAACGACCAGTACGAGAAGTGGGTTCCTTGGCTTGAGGATGTCTATCTTCGCTGGTTCACAAAGGACAACAAGGCCAGCTATGCCACAAAGGGTATGTCTCTTCATCCCAATCACTTGCCTCGCATAATTACTGACGCACGTATTTAGACAGCCTCGACAAGACCAAGGTCACAGGCATCGAACAAGTAGACACACTCCAAGACGGCGTTCACAACCTCGCCTCCGGCCAAGTCGGCCAAGGCGGCCTCCTCCAACCTGTCGGCGATCTCGCCTCCAAGGAAGGTGTCAACCGAGCCGAGAGACAAGGCAAGGACGAGGATGGTGGCTATGTCAACAAGGACACACCTGGTGCTGGCGCTATGAACAGCACTGCCGATGCTGTTGTTGGTGGTGGAAAGGGTGCTGCCCAGGGGTTGGGAGATGTTGGAAAAGGTGTCGGTAACACTGTTGGAGGATTGCTCGGCGGTAGCAAGAAGGAGTAAATACCCTTTCAGAAAGAATATGTGCTTCTACTTTTGGTGTTTTGGGAATGGACTTGGGTGGAAGGCTATACCTTTGGTTTGGCGGGTTTGGGTAATAGGGTCAGGCCGACTAATGCACGACCAACTGTACTACACGAATGCTTAATCACGAATACACATACAGATACGGCCTACTGGGTTCCAGAAAGGTTGTCCTCTAAGATTTAGGATACAAAAATAAACAGCCTAAAAGGTCTATCCTAAGAGCATAAACTGACCTACTTATTTCGTCTCTTGTGCTCCCAGAGGCCAATTTTCCTGACACCCTGATGACGGCTAGCATATTATCCAGAATAAATTGGACTGGTTTTTAGAATGTGGCTTTTTCGTGACCTGCCCGATCTGGTGCTAATGTCCGAATTACGGAACCCATCAACTTCAAGGGAAAAGCTTACATGATACAATAAATGAATGCTCGATATATCAGGTTTTACATGCGAAGAACAAACAGAAAACAAAGCCACTGAGTCATGATATAGTTTTAATAGTGACTATATACAAAGCATTCTATATAAAGTTTTCAGAGTCAGGTTTCTACCTTTTGATGATTAGTTGAGTTACCTTAAGGTGTACCTACTATGTACTGTACCATGATAGAATCAGGGAATGTGTTTCCAAGTTCTGAGCTTCCAAGACGGCCTGCCAAGTTTCATCATAGAACTAACCGGCATTCACCCCATCCACACACCACCAAAACCAATCAGCATCACCCACACAACTAAGTGACACCCTCCTAAACGCTGGTTCGTCCAGACTTATCCTGACCAACATGGGTCTCGGAATCCAAGGCGTGATCATGGTTGGCGTAGTCATCCTCGCCTGAGAGCTCCTCGAGAGTCTTGCGGGCAGTCTCAGGGATCAAAAGAGTAGTAAAGACACCAAGAAGCATGAAAAGAGCGTAGATCTCGAGAACGTGATCCATCCATGGCGCCTCGTTTTTGTCTGTGGCTCCGTGGGTTCGGAGGATGGAAATGGCACCTTGGCCGATGATGGAACCAATTTTACCGCTGGCGGCTGAGATACCGTGCGAAGTTGAACGGTATCGAGTAGGGAAGACTTCACCAGGGACGATGAAAGTGGTAGTATTGGGGCCGAAGTTGAAAAAGAACTGGGCAAGAACGTAAATAGCCAGAAGACCGTTGGAGGGGAGGTGGTTGTAGGCAAATCCCATGACCTATGAATGTTAGTTTGATTCTATATCCTGGACGCAGATAACTTACAATGAAAAGAATGGTCAGGATGATGAAGCCACCAAGCTGGATAGTCTTTCGTCCGAGAGTATCAATAGTCGCCACAGAAACCCAGTAACCTGGAACAGCTCCTGCCAAGACAATAATGATGTTTCCGACAGCTGTGTTGTAGAGGTACTCATAGACATTGGTGGCATCCTTGGTAGAATATCCAATGACCTTGAGAATAGTTCCGTTATTCAAAGAGAGGCCATAGAATGCAACGTCAAGGCAGAACCATGAACCAGCAGTTCCGAGGAGCAGAGAGGCGTTCTTCCACTTGCTATAGTGCTGCATGAAGTCTCTCCAGCTGGCCTTGGGGACTTCGAGGTTGTTCTTGGCGGTTTGGAGGTTTTGAGCACGGGAGACTTCGTCAGTGCTGCCTTCACGCTTGCCGTTCATGTAAGCCTTGACATCCTCGTCTGCTTGTTCGACATCACGGGCAACATCGAAGGTGTAACGAGGAGTCTCAGGGATGGTAAGACGGTCTACTTGGGTCAGTATGATAAACTTTGCAATTCAAGGAGATACGAACAGTACAGTGCTATGCAGGCTGGCAAAGCTCCAAAGCCAATAAGTGTTCGCCACATCTTATCAACGGCAACTTGGCAGTCTCCAGTGCAGCTCTTTGTATCAGCAGCTCCTTCGAGAGAGTGCTTGAAGCCGAGAGTGAGGAACATCATGACCAGAGCAGCGACAAGCTGGCCAATACCCTGCATGGCAAAGACAGCAGCCATCATGGCACCTCGCCACTTGGTAGTAGCAAACTCAGAGGTGATGATGGAAGACAGTGGGTAGTCACCACCGATACCAACACCCATGATGACACGCCAGAAGATGATAAGTCCAACAAGAGAGGTAGAGGGCGATCCAGCAGTCAAAGCCTGAGCAAGGGTAGCAAAAATAATGACGATCAACTCAAGACCATACATGCGCTTTCTGCCGACGATATCGGCCAGCATACCAAAGCCCAACTGTCCCAGCACGGTGCCGGCAGAAGTCGACAACTTGATGGCGTTGTCGGAGCTTGTGGGCAACTTGCCCTTCTCGGGATAGTAGACAATGCCAAGCATGATGGTCAGCATGGACACGCAAAAGATGTCGTACGAGTCGGTAAAGAAACCGACACCAGCGACAACACAAGCCTTTACGTGGTACCATCCGAAAGGAGCTTTGTCTATCTCTGCGAGGGCGAGACGACGACGTTCGTTCGGATCGGCCACATGGGAAAAGTCGTTGGCAAAATTATGAAATGCGGCATTGCCGCCGCTCGTCTTTGCGACGACGGGACGTGCTTCTTGGGCCATTTTGGAAAGTAAAGTAAAGAGTGGTAGATATTAAATTAGATAGGTGAAGGATAGTTGGCCAAGGTTGAAGGTTGTTTGAGATGGTGTACAACAGAGACACACTCAAGATGAAGAATATCCTTACAGCCAAGACAAAGCCAAGAGATTTGACATGCAGCGATCTGCCCTGCAGTATAAATATTGTCCGAATATACAGGCATATCATATTGGCTCCTCAGTCCATATCAGCGTCGAGCCGTCCGAACCGAAAGGTGCGTACTTTCCAACGCCATATCCAGTCAATCATCCAGTCATGTTATCAATTCGGAGGACATGCTCTCTTTGAAAATTCAGCTGTAGTTTCTTCGGTGATGGAAAAGAGCACACGACACTTACACCATTCGCAAATAGAAAGTCGTTGATGGATACACGTGCTCCCCAGCTCATACCCCAGAGGCTGACGTATCGGCATTTCGGCACAAAACAGACCAGTCCCGACCCGCATGTTCAGAAGCGGCCTAGCCTCCCTCTCTCAAAATTGTATGCTTAACACCTTAACACTTTATTACTGACACCGAGACGTCGGGCTCTATCGCTTCTGGTGGTTTATTAACGCACGAAGTTACCCTTTCAAGACACCGAAGTCATTGAAGATCGGATATCACGGCTTCAGCTTATCCCTGGGGGCGCTGTTAATTGCCCGGTTTATTCCCGTTAGCGAGTCTGCACGATCTTGAAGATTGCTTCAGCTTTTCTTCTGCTACCACGTTCGTTCTCCAATCCATTGCTTCTCGTGGTCCCCTACTGGGATGATCTGGAAGTCGGCAGTCCTTACCTCTCAGGTATCACTTTACAGTCATGGCAACAATGTACGAATCAGTAGAGCCACCACCGCTCGCAATTGAGATCCTCACCGACCCAAAAGAGAAGAAAGACGCCCTCAAACTCATCGTCGACAGCGTCGCTCAGCAGCGCCAAACAGCTTCGCGTGCACTCATATTTCACCCCATATGCCTTTCCATCTTCACAGCCTGCCTCGCAATCGCGCACTATGGCGCCAATATAGGCAACGACATCAGCACCATGCTCATCATATACCCCGGCATTATCCTCACGTACTTGGTTGCAATTCGCTACTTCACCAGCGCGTATATCCGCATCGCTGAAGAAACAAACTGGCTAGATTGGATAAATGAGGATTCCATTATTGGAGCTCGTTTCGGAGACGAAATCATTGGGGCTGTCGTTCTTCGACTTGACCACACCGAGAAGACGGCAATTATCCGTGGATGGACGACAAGGTCGCGGTATCGTGGTCGCGGTCTGGGAAGCGATGTGTTGAACGAGACCGTCAAGATTGCGAAGGAGGTGTTAGGCACAGATTGCACCATTGAGTTTGCGCCCGATCACGCGAACAGCCATATGCCTTTGTACAGCATCTTCAACGGACCATTTGTGACGAGGGAAGCGAAAGCGAAAAAGGTGCTGGGTATTGCGTTGAAGGATTGGGATAAGGGCAGGAATTGATGTCAGTAGGACACGAAAATACATGGTTTGAGGGCATAGAAGTGTTGGAGAGCACCAATCGTTGGTAATTCTGATGGTGATGCTGATGAACTGATAAGTTTATACCGGGTAGCGATTGATGAGTGTTCTCCAATCCGCTCAACACCATATCATACCAAGCAGCCCACCACCAGCTCGCCTCCTAAACAAAGCGCTACAGCCGCTCTTCGCCTCGTCAGCGGATCGTAGGAAGTGACCATCCCGTCGAATGTAATCTTCAATGTCTCGGACAGTCTCACTCGAGTATGCAGAAAGCCACATCCTTCTCCCGATGCATTACGGGCTATGATATACGGAATGGCTATTACGACTTGACCTCAGCAAGGGCAAAATAATTATTTAGCTGCTGTAGGGTTTTTTGTTATTTAATCTAGATCGTGGATGATGTGTGCTAAAGGGAGGCTCTGATGAGACATGATCCGGATACCGGATCGCAGGATGCCTAGCACATTCCTGTTATGTAGAGAAACTCCGTCAACAATTAGATGGTGTGCGCGAGCCTTGTTCATGTGGTTTGTTTCGCGACAGATGAAAGTAAGCATAAGAGGATGGGTCTCTCTGGCTATGTAGCAAGTAGGTTGGAAGTTGTGCACCAACACTGTTGAGATTATTGGGATCCGCAGTGAGAACTTCTCCGCAATTGTGAACAACTGAAGGCGTTTATTTTGTCTTGGGTGACGTTGGCCTAATCTGAAAGTGTTCCAATTTGTAGACACCTTCTTTTGACGACCTGAAGGATATTATACATCAATTGTCACGTCAGTGATATCTACCGTGGCTAATGGATTGACTGTCAATTTGTAATGGTAGGCTACAGGGTAGCATATTCGGTAAGTGTACTCTGTACCGCGCTGAACGACCCCAAGATCAGGTGGAGACCTACAGAACGACGATTCCATTGTTTTTCGGAGATACCTACAGCAGGCTGGTCTAGACACCCAAGAATTGATGAAACCAAAAGTCTCATTCAAGAATGAAAATGAATCATGCATATTCTGGGTCCGAGACATCAAAACACAACCCATCACACAATATTATGATAGAGGGATGGAAGTAGAGCATGTCAACTGTATGCCCCTCTGGACCACTGTAATTCAGTGGATAAAATGTCGAAAGAAAGTGCTGACAGTTGGCCCGAGTGCGATCCTCCCGTTGCGACGGATCAACTCACATCATTCCTCCGCGTGTAAATGTAACGTACTAAATTGATGCAATGTAGTACAATAATCCTTTAAATCCTTTCATTGTTAATATCGCTGGTAAGAGGGTTTAAATCTTGTTTGTACGATAGTTCGTATATCAGCTCAGTCGTATAGGTATAGTAGTTCTATACTGTTGGTTTGACGCAAAGATAAGAGAGCCCCTGTATCATATCACCAACCATGGAATCATCCTGGCCTCTAACGCCGTAGCTTCAGGGCATTGAGGTGACTATCTTTAATTAATTTCCGTGCCTTGTTCATCACGATAAGCTTAGGTTTCCCTCTCTCTTCCAGCCCAGCCCTAACGTACGTACATCTGAATCTTTTACCAAATCGAGGCAACCGAGGATTAATGTCAAATTTTCACAGGCTTCGCTGTCGCACTAAGAAGGGCAAGTAAAAAACCGTCCGATGCAAGGTACCGCGACCCATCAGGGGTGTATGTGTGAGATAGTCCCCTCCTTGGCAAAGACAAGAGTCCACAGCTGGGCAATGCTTAATTTCGTGGCCAAGGTTCTTGGACGTCGAATGATAACAAGACAAACTGTCGGTTGCTCCATGGCGAACAAGAGATGGAAACAGGCGAGATCGACGATGAGTTATTTTTGGATGAGTTTTGATCATTAAGAGGTATCTCCAGCCAGCGTCGAGTCAGAGTCAATAACCAAGCATTTGCTCTGCTCTATCAAGATAACGTCAAATACTCATCTCTTGAAAGTACCTGATGCTGAATGCCAGTGCTCATGTAATAACAATTGCACCAGCAACTCAAAGAAACAGGTCTTGGGCTGGCACATCTTCTCACACCTGGGTTAGGTACTAAGTTAAGGTAAACCCGACCCGGTTCATCGCGAGTTTTGATGTCCGAGCACCAAGACAACAGACGGGCATCCGCTTACTCCGTATTTCTCTCTCTATCATATCATGCTAACTGATATGATGCTTGCTCGGTGATCAGCGGTACTTTGATGGAGCTCTTTTGGGAGGGAACAACAGACGGAAAAGGAAAAGACTTGGATCCATCTATGATGGCCGTGGTACAGCTTTGAACAAATCTATGACTGTTCAAGTTGAAGGGGTTACGTGTGCTGTTGGTGCTGTGACCCTCCCTGCCAGCAAAATTGTCACTCGTGTTGATCCCAAAAGTGGCGTCTGTCTGTCGCTTTGACTGACATCCTAACCGTCAATATCACAGCATAATAAACATCCACCTCGTAAAGTGTTAAAGGCGAAGAGCTATTTGCCTCTAGATCCATTCTCAATCAAGAATGTCTTTGATAACAGCTTACCATCACATTGTGCAGTCGTCTCGTGCTAGCTGACGGCATGCTAGGTTTACATGGATAACAAGGCAGGGCAGGCCTAACAGGGATTGTTTTTTTGGTATCACCAGTGGAGGCCTGGCCAGGGTATGATTCCCTGTCACTTGCGTAAGTCGCTGATAACCCCTTCACGGCACTTCTTAGAGAGTCGTTTGGCCTTATAGTGGACGGGCACGTTCACTCTGACCGTTGGGGATACCTGCTGTGGCATGAAAGAGTTTAAATGACGAATAAATAATTGGTATCATAAGGGCCAAGGAGGATTACAATTGACTTTTTAATTCTCTCGGTTCATCCGGCACCATCAAAGTTCAAACACAGCGCTATTACGGTGACTGTATCCGTACAACGCTGATCCAATGTTAGATACACCCCCTTGAGAGACCAGACGAACCCTTCCCTTGGTACTGTATCCGCTGGAGCACGAGCCTCTACCATGTACGAACCATGTACCAACCCTGGGTTGATCAGTCAGTCTCCCTTGGAAAACGTCTCGAACCACCAATATGTTGGCAAAACAAAAAAAGGAATACGAAGACTCTTCGCGCTCGCCGTCCGCCACTTGGACGCCATTCTTCCCACACCACAGTCTAGCCATGCATTGCAAGCCACGGCGTTTTGTGTAATTAAGTTCCCCTCTCTTACCTATGGAAAGGGAGTTTGTCATGGTTACCATGGCTGCCGTTTTGTTTGTTTCGTGCATGCTGACCTCGTGTCGTGTTGTAGATATTAAATTTTTAACCAAATGAACGCTGTTTCATTATTCTATAGGTGGGTAAAACTGTACAACTCGGTATATGTGAAGAAATAACAAGAAAAAGACATTAATGCATATCTACCGTCTTTAAGCCTTCTTTCCAACATTTATTGACAAGGCGGGGACGTCAAATGTCACGGTCGTGTTGACAGAATATGCTTCTGTTCCCCATGACATGTATCCGATATAGTCTGATGCCGAAGGGTAATCGGCGTTGTCCATGGAAAGAATCTCCTCGATCAATGGCCATAGATCGCCGTCGAATTTTTCGGCCGGTGTGTCTGAGTACCAGGTCAATACCTTTTGCTTGGCCTGGTTAGTATCGTAGTAGAGTTTGCTGCAAGAGTTAGTTATTGTACTCAAAACATCCATCGTCAAGGCCAAACTTACAATTCAGTCCCGTCAAGAGTCTTTTTCGCAAGCGGATTGGACCCATCGACGTTGAAACCAAGAGGTTGCGTAGCAGGCCCAATAGCGGCAAACCACACCATGATTTCGTGCGACGCATCCTCACTGTTCTGCGCCTTGGTCTTATCACTGTCCATGAACATATCCATCGCGACGTTGGCGTTGAGCAAATGGTCCTTGAGATCTGTGAGGTCCGTCTTGGTCGCTTGCTTGGCGCCCTTGACCGACTTGTTTCCGAGGGCATACGTCCACTCAAAATCGATCTCGATCTTGTCAATTGAGCTGAGCTTGGCGGGGAAGACGTCGCCGTCGACTTTGATGTTGGGGAAGGCGTGGACGGGGGCTGTTTCGGGACCTTGAGGGTATTCCCATACTACAGACCAGCGAGGGGCTGTCTGGTTTGTGGCGTAGGTTTCGTTGTTGTTCACGTTGACCTGCGCATGTTAGTCTATGGTCTGGAGATGCATGCCATGTAATTGACACAACGTTGTACAACTTACATATAAGCATAATTCTCCATCGTCGCCTTCGTCCCAACCCCACTGATTGGGATTGACTATATCCAACGGTTAGCACTCAGTTAACGTCGCACAAGTCGCACCTCGATGTATCGCACGAGAATTGACCTGTTCCGAAAGATGTACTCACGCGTGTATTCTTGGCCCTTGGTATCGGGATGGATACCATACGACTTTTGGCAATACTGCTCCGTCGTGATGCCATGCTTCTTTTTAGGAGCGGTCGGTTTAGGATCCGGCTTGAACAAGGGAGGGCCGCCTGTCGCTTCCCGCTGGCTCTGAAGACCGATGAGTACACCCAGAGTGATGGCGATGGGCAAGGCCAACAGGCCAAAGTTGACTAGGAACCGAATTGTCATGATGGCGATGACGGAGGAGAGTTGGAGGAGAGCGTCGTCGTACTGGATTCGAGTCAAGTTACATGTGGAATAAAGAATACAGACACAGACACAGACACAATCACGATCACACGCATAAACGCAGGGAGGGTAAAAAAAGAACAAGCTTTTTTTCGGGCGCAAGTACATGCCCAAAGAGAACCCGGTAGAGACAATCTTTTGCACATGTTTACATTCCCTCTTTGGTCTTTGTCCCCTCACCCTCCCTTGGAGCGGAGTCGCCCTCTCCTACCTACGCCCGTGACAAGAATTAATACCGACATGCCATAAAATACTACCAGTCAATCAGACAGTCGCTCAATCCAATCAAGTACGGTGGAAAGCAAAAGAAGAGCTGATAGCGTATCGCTCCAGCTGAATGTACCCCTGATCTATACCAGGATAGCCCTGGTCCGGGAGTCGTATCGGTCCACTAGATCGCTCGATACGAAAGGTAGGGGAGGGGAGGGGTGGACTAGACTCTTTGACCACCAAGTCGTTCCTGGGACCAAGCTTTTCCCAGTAAGAGTTCTAGTGTTAGTGCATACATCAGTCGAGTTGGTTCTTTTATCGCTTCGGCATGTACGGCTCTCGTTCGTCTTGCTTGGTTGTAATTAGTTAGTGGCTGGAGCTTGTTTTGAACAGGTACCAAGAATAAAACACGCATACACGCTATCAAAGTATCGTATCCTCTGGCCATGGATGCCCCGACGAGCCAGTGGAGATGGATGAAGGGTTGACTGAAAGCCTTGATTGGAGGTGGTATAGACGCAAGAATGAAAAGTCTCTATTGATTGGTTAATGACGACAAGAGTTCGTCCAGAGGAGACGGTACCAATGCTGTAGTCTACATGCTTCCCAGTGACTGGACGGGATCCATCGAGTCGTGCCAATCTCCCACTGGAACTCAAATGACACACCCCCCTCGACCCATCTCCTCTCCCTTGTCTCCCGGCTTGGCCATCTTCTTTCTCGTTCTTATTCTCGAATACTTCTTGGTATTTTCTTTCCCTTCCATATTCTTTCCCTCGTTACAGAATAGTCAGTCATTCGTTAAAAAAAAGAACAAAATCACCAGTCCGAGAGGAAGCCAGAGGCCATACGCCAACAAAACGCCCAGCCTTCAATTAACTTTATAGTTACTACACCTTTTTTGGACGAGAAGAACCGGCACCACGACGCATGCGTCGTTGAACTTGACCTCTTTAGCAAATATGAATGGGAACGGGAATCGTGACTATGGAGACGAGCACGACAGGGAGTATAGAGAGATGGTAGAAATCGACGTTCAACGTCAACATCAGCAGCAGCATGGACAAAGACAACAGCTTCAGCACGACCAGCAACAGCAGGAATACTTCAATCAAGACCTGCGTTCGCCGTATGGTCCGCCTGAGCAGCTGCAGCATCAGCAACCTTACACACCTTACTCACCATACCAGTCAGAGTTTGAAGACATGCAGCAGGGTCGATCCATCACAGAGCAAGGCAGACCCTCTCGCCCTTCACCCGCACACGTTGAAGATTATAGCCCGGCGCCCGAATGGCCTCCTCACATTGTGAATAGCCCGGGACAGTACTTTCACGATACGCCGGGCGGCTCTCGTTCAGGGACGCCTTCTCTGCGCAGCGGCCAAGAAACTCCCGCCCGCCTGCACTACCACGCAGGCAACTCGTCAGTCGACTGGAGACCATCCAGCCTCATGGTACCCAGCCCCAGCGTCCGCACCCTCGTCAACAAGTCGTCCAATGTCACTGACCAAACTTTTTCTCGTGGCAAACAGAACCAGAGCCACCTCAGTCTAGCAGCCTTATTGCCAAACGGTTCTCCGCAGAACAGCAGCGACAACACGCTCGCCAAGGAATACGTCGTTGATACCGGCGCTATTGAGAAGATTCACAAGCGTGACGATGCTGAGATCTGGAAGGGATGGAAGAGATGGGTGTTCAAATTCGTCCCCGTACTGACGTTTTTGAACACGGGATTGTATATGGCCTACCTCGCACTGAGAATTGCTTGTGTTATTTGGGCGCAGAACGCAGCGGAGCAGACGTACGCGGGAGCGTGGGTGTTTATCGCCGTTGAGATTGCCGTGGCTATTCCCTCATTGATGCATAACACTTGGACAATGTGGTCTATGAAGAAGAGACAGCGACCCAAGTTGAGAGTGACAGGAAACGATGTTCCCACTGTTGATGCATTCGTCACTTGCTGTGGTGAGGAGGACGATCTGGTCATGGATACTGTACGTGCGGCGTGCGATTTGGACTACCCTCGCGATCGGTTCCGAGTTATCGTGCTGGATGATGGAAAGTCTGCTGGCCTCGAAGATCAGTGTAACAAGCTGGCCATGACATACCCCAACTTGTACTACATGGCCCGAGTCAAGATCCCCGGTCAGCCTCATCACTTCAAGGCTGGTAACCTAAACTATGGTCTCGACGAGGTGCACAAGCTGCCTGGAGGAGCTGGTCAATTCATGGCTGCTCTGGATGCCGATATGGTAAGTTTTTTGAACAACTTGTCTCATAAGCGAAAACATACTTACAGTTGTAGATTCCCGAGCGTGACTGGCTTCGCGCTATCATTCCTCACCTGCTCGTCGACCCCAAGATGGCTCTCGCCTGTCCGCCTCAACTCTTCTACAACACTCCTCCCTCTGACCCCCTCGCCCAGAGTCTTGACTTCTTCGTGCACGTCATTGAGCCAATTAAGGATGCTCTCGGCGTCGCCTGGTGCACTGGATCTGGTTATGTCGCCCGTCGCGAAGCTCTCGACCAGATTGGCAACTTCCCTCTCGGATCCCTCGCTGAAGATGTCGCTACCTCGACTCTGATGCTCGGCAAGGGCTGGAAGACAGCTTTCATCCATGAACCCCTCCAGTTCGGCACCGTCCCTGAGGATTACGGCGGTCATTTGAAGCAGCGTACACGATGGGCTATTGGAACGGTCGACACTTCGTTCAAGCTCAACTTTTGTCTCTGGGGTGACAAGGTTCGCCAAATGACGACTGCTCAGCGATTTTCGGGTTTCCTGTACGCTTCGCTGAGTCTTTACACTGTTCTTCTCACCGTTTCGATGTTCGCCATTCCCGTCATCCTCATCATGCAGAAGCCCCTTGTCGCGTACGCAACTGATGAGCAGCTCCGATGGTTGATTCGAGCCTGTTTCGCGTCCGTCATCTCGAACCGCGTGTGCGAGTTTGCCCTGTTCATCCCCGCAGGTTATCACACCGGACAGCGAGGTTCGCGATACCAGCTCTGGATGTCTCCTTACATTGCGCTGTGCATCATCCGTTCATTCGTCCTCCCGACATGGCTCGGTGGTCAAACGCAGGCCTTTAAGCCAACAGGATCTCTGGGCTCAGCCCTCAACGAGCGCGATGCCAAGCTCCGAAAGAACATGTTCCGTCGTCTTTGGGGCATCCTTATCAATTACATGGCCATCTTCCACCTTTTCTTCGTGTACCTCACTCTCGTGGCCGTGGTGCTGACATCGTTCCGGTCGTTCGTGACGACCGACACGGTGCGCGACACGCTCACCGCCCTTCTCACGCACGCCTTCTGGCCGCCCCTGACGTTCCTCTTCATTTGCAGCTCCCTCTGGACGCCCATCTCGTACGCGATCGACCCACCGGCGATGCCCGACCGGGAGGACCTCCTGAACCGCGATCCCAAGACGCAGGTGGCGCACCCGACGCCGCAGAGCAAGAAGATTGCGTTTGGCGGTCAAGCGGCTTGGTTCGAGCTGGAGTACACGGTTACCACGGCTTACACGTGTCTCGTGTTTGTCGCCTCGTTCATCTTTTAGAGAATTGAGCTATAATGAATTGTAATGATATATATGTGTGAGCATACGATGCAAGAAAGGGAGACGACACCGCGTCAAAACAGAAAGACGGGGGCGATTTATTTTCCAATCTCGGGCAAATTTGGGGTTTTATTTATTTATCTACTTGGTCTGGTTTCATTTAGGGTATCGTATATAGTGCATGCATTATCCATCATACACATAGAATAATTAGAGATGTAAGTCGCCCTTCAAGTAAAAGAACGGGCAAAAGAAAGAAGGATGATAGAATGGAATAATAAGCAAATAAAGAAGTGTACTAAACCGGACGTTTACCGATTGGACAAGATGCATGCACTTTTCATGTGACTTTGTGTTTGAATCAGGTTCATGTCAGGCAAAGAGTAAATGCATGTGAATGTGAAACCTTGACTCGACCAGACTTGACTCAAGCAATGAGGAGAGGCGCTAACCTTTCAACTTGTCTTTGTCTTGGGACTCACTAAAAATACCACCAAAAAAACATGGTCTCGATTAAGTTTTGACAAAAAACAGTCGGATCATCACTTTCCTGGATTGTTCAATCGATGCATCTTGGAAATGTAGCGAATCTGCATAAGTCAACGGTCACGCTTTGACGTTGGCAATCTGTGAGTGACAAACAACACAAAGCTTGTCTGTCTATCCTCATCTCTCTTCCCCTCACAAAAAAAACAAGATAAGCTCATTTGTTATCTCTCCTCCTTTTTTTCTCCATTGAATTCGGGGAATCTTACGGGTACCAAATCATGGCCCCGGTCAACTTGGCGACTAAGTTTAGTCCACAGACAAAGTGTACATACAGCACTAACTAATAATATTGCAAGATCTAACTTGTCATCTTTAGGCTGCTCCGCTTTTTTTTCTCTTTGCAGACACGTTGAGAAAGGAAAAAAAAAAAAAAAAAAAAAAAAAAAAAAAAAAAACTGTCGACATTCTAGAAAAAATTCGACAAGAGTGTAGCCCAATAATTTGGCATAGGTACGATGGACTTGAGGAGGCTCCAAAATAACGTGACTGCAAGCCACGAAGCCACTCACATAATTCTTAGACCTTATCTGAGACTTGCAGATCCACTCTTCTTCTTCAGGCACACACATTAAATGTCACTGGCTCTTGAAGGACCCGGGAGGCGACACACACGTATTGTGAAAAAGGAGGAGAGGCATCATCCATATTATGTATCCGTGTTAACTGGAACGGAAACGATATGAAGAGAGAGGGAGGAAAAAAACAAGAGGCGACAATCCATCATTCAATGCCTGCCTGCCCTGCCCGTTTGCCATCTCATCTCACCGCAAAACAGCGTTTCCTCAACAAAAAACCCAAACTTACAAGGTCCCCTTGCTACCCTCGGTTAATGTTATTTGCCTCCAACTCAAGGCGACCTAAGCTAAGCTCCTCCTTGACAAGCATTGACACCTCTCGACACTCTTTTAATGGGTTTCAGGGCTCCACATGCGTTAGAACAACACGTCTCCTCCTCTCCTTTGCTCGAGTGGTCTCCATGATCTCCCGCACATCGTGCTCCTCTGAGCCACACCTTATTGGTCTGCCAGGGGTTCCAGATGGAGTCTGGACCCCTAATCTCTTCTTTTCGAACCCTTGGAAGGGTCCCCTTAGTTAGCAGCAGAGCTCTGGCTGGCCTTCGAGAAAGAGGGAAAAAAAGTCGAACCCGCTATCCGCTATCCGCTCTTTTTTCGTATGGGTGTCGCCATGCTATTGCTGCATTAGGTCAAGATCGAGGGGGTTTATCCTGAGACGAAGTGGTAAGAGGGTTTGTATGGAGAGTAGTACAGTAGCCGGTAGCGAAATATTTAGATCTTTGTTGGGTAGCGCAAAGGAGTTCCGAGATTTTTCTTCCTTCTTCGTCCTTCCTCCT
Organism: Fusarium palustre; assembly: GCA_014899045.1. Taxonomy (NCBI): domain Eukaryota; kingdom Fungi; phylum Ascomycota; class Sordariomycetes; order Hypocreales; family Nectriaceae; genus Fusarium; species Fusarium palustre. Next base: position 189,595 of record JAAVUH010000003.1, on the reverse strand, counting down.
CTCTTCATTTCATCTTCAAAACTTTATCCTCCTCCCCCTTCCTTTGCTGAGTTTCGTTTCGTCGTATACTCTGCAACTCCCTCCTCAATCGCTAGGCACAATGGCCACCAGACAGCGAACCGCCACCACCGTTGTGGTCGAGAAGGACCTGCCCAAGGTAAGTCAATTCGCTCAAGCTCAAACCTTTTTGCAGTTTTCTAACAATCGTGTCTTTTCAGGTCACTCTCGAGGCCACATCTCAGCCTCAATTCCCCGACATCAAGACCATCAAGGATGCCATCCCCGCCCACTGCTTCCAGCCCTCGCTCATCACATCCTACTACTATGTCGTCCGCGACTTCGCCATGGTCGGCTCCCTCGTCTGGACCGCCCTCACCTACATCCCCGGCATTGAGGACCAGTACCTCCGCGTCGCCGCCTGGATGGCTTACGGCTTCCTCCAGGGTCTCTTCTGCACCGGAATCTGGATTCTCGGTCATGAGTGCGGCCACGGTGCCTTCTCTACCCACAGCAAGCTTAACAACGTGACCGGCTGGTTCCTTCACTCGTTCCTCATGGTCCCCTACTTCAGCTGGAAGTACTCTCACCACCGCCACCACCGTTTCACCGGCCACATGGACCTCGACATGGCCTTTGTCCCCCGCACTGAGCCCAAGCCTTCTATGTCCTTCCGCATTGCCGGTATGGACGTCGCTGAGCTGATCGAGGACACCCCCATTGCCCAGGCTGTCAAGCTCGTCTTCCACCAGCTCTTCGGATGGCAGGTGTACACCTTCTTCAACGCCAGCTCTGGCAAGGGTAGCAAGCAGTGGGAACCCAAGAGCGGTTTGGCTAAGTGGTTCCGCGTCAGTCATTTCGAGCCCACCAGCGCTGTCTTCCGTCCCGCCGAGGCCCCCTTCATTCTCATCTCCGACATTGGTCTCGGTCTCACTCTCACTGCTCTCTACTTTGCTTCCCAGAAGGTCGGCGTTTCCACCGTTCTCTACCTTTACCTCGTCCCCTACCTCTGGGTTCACCACTGGCTCGGTAAGTTTTTGATGAAAAACTGAATCGCGCGATTGTCACTAACGTATTATTAGTCGCCATCACCTACCTCCACCACCACCACACTGAGCTCCCCCACTACACCGCCGAGGGCTGGACCTACGTCAAGGGTGCTCTCGCCACTGTTGACCGCGAGTTCGGCTTCATTGGCAAGCACCTTTTCCACGGTATCATTGAGAAGCACGTCATTCACCACCTGTTCCCGTAAGTTGACCAAAACTCGATTCACCAATTCACGTCTGACCCCATCGCAGTAAGATCCCCTTCTACAAGGCTGACGAGGCCACCGAGGCCATCAAGCCCGTCATCGGCGACCACTACTGCCACGACGACCGCAGCTTCCTGGGCCAGCTCTGGACCATCTTCGGCAGCCTCAAGTACGTCGAGCACGACCCCGCCGTTCCCGGTGCCATGCGCTGGGCCAAGGAGTAGATCTCCGGGCAGGGAACCGACGGAAGCGATGCTATGTTACGAGACGATAGAATACACATTCGCGAATTGAGATGTGATAGACACAATAAACGATAGATTAGATATCCGCATAGACGCGCGCGATAGAACTAGAGAATATCTCGCGCCAGGGGCGCAAATAAAAAAATGGAGTTTGTCGTTCTTGACTATTACTTGGCATTGAAACTGAATCGTGACCTTGACTTGAAGCGGGGAGGTGATCACCACCCCGATCGCTTTGCCACATGCCCGGGGCGTTGAAACGATGTTCCGCGAGAGCCTAACCGTAACGGGACGTTGACTAAAAGTGTTGAATGGATGCCATGCAGCCAAGAATACGAATACTGTTAAATTCGCGACCAACACTCACAATATTGAGCTTGAAGGATTCTTGAGATTCGTCATTTTTCATCATCATACTTCCTTCCACATGTTTTCACATGTTTATCTCAGATTGACGTGATAAGGAAGGATATTCAGGGATGCGGCTCGATAAACGCCGACATATTGCATACCCTGAATCCTTCAAACAGGGGCCCCGCCAGCAAATAGCGGAGTCAGGTGCAGTGGGTTTCAGCGGGGTTTCCGCCAACACCGCTATCCGACAGGGCGAAGATCCCTTAAATTTAGCAATCTGATTATCCCCTCACTACGGGCTGCCTGCCGCCCGCCCATGCTGTGCATTGGTCATTCTTATCTTTGTCAATATGGAGCAAGTTTCAAGCAGGCGAAAAGGTGAGCGTGGAAATGCATTCATCCATGTACCTAGAAGAATGCTGATTATGTTTAGCTTGCGATTATTGCGTCGCGAGAAAAGCCAAATGCGACGCCCGCAAACCCACCTGCTCCAACTGTACGCTTTATGCCGTGACTTGCAAGACAACTGTGACGAGTAAACGCAAGGCAAGGCCGCACGAATCTGCATCTCAGTGAGGATATTCGATTTTGGTGGTTTTCTCTAGCTTGCTAATTATTCAAGACCTGATCGTATTGCTTTGTTAGAAGAGCGTTTGGCCACCATCGAGTCTTTACTCACTGTACTCGCTGGTAACGCGGTCGCCCAACCTCAGCACAACATCACTAGTCCTGTAAACAATGCCGTCTGTTCCAATTCATTTGACAGCTGGGATGTCTCGCCTGGGCAGACACCTCATGATGCAGCAGGATGTCTTTCCACGTCCATCAAAGACTCTGTCTCGCCTCTGATGAACTCCCCAACGTCAAATCTGGAACTTGCATCTTTATCAGAAGTCCTCCCGCTGGTGGACAATTATTTCCGTACCTATAATCCAATCATACCGCTGTTTGATGAGACAGCTTTTATGCGTATGCTTTTGGACTTTCATGCCCACACAACCAAACGGTCTATCATCGCATGGGCTGCAATAAATGTCGTCCTGGCTATAAATTATCGCGTTCTTGAAGGTCGGGGCTCGGATGATGCAACGCTTAACCGGTGCCTTCAAAATGTCCGGTCTGTCATGTCCGAGCTGATGGTCCAGGGGAAAGACCTGATGGGATTGCAAGTGCTTCTGGGTGTCGTGATATTGTTTCTTGGCTCTTCAGAATTTCAACTCGCCATCATCTTGACCGGCAGCGTTGTAAAGCTTGCTCAAAGTCTCCGTCTAAATTTAAAAGAAGCACTAGAAGGATTGACAAATGCCGAGAAAGCTCAGAGAACACAGCTGTTCTGGCTATCATATATCTATGACAGAGTAAGTATATACCTATGGCTTCCTCATACTGAACAGTGCTGAACGTATAAAGGAAATCTCACAGCGTTCTCAAAGCCCATACTCACTTCTTGATACCGATACAGATATGGACCTTCCAGACCCTGGCCTTGAAAATAACCTTGGCGTCATTGCATCTTCTACACACAGCATTCGATTCAACTACCTCCGCGCAAAAGCACGATTCGCATACATCCAAGGCAAAGTCTATGATCTCCTCTACAGCCAGAAATCCACTACTCTTACAAAAGTACAGAAGCACAGCATGATACTTCGTATAGAAGAAATGCTAGCGGAATGGGTTCAGGAAATCCCTGTAGAACTACGCACTGCAGAGGGTATTCGTGAGAGGATTTCTCCAATAGCAACCGACTTGATGATGAATCTTTGGTTCCATCATGCCGAATGTCGGGTCAAGATTCGTTCGATATTCACGTTTGAGGACGCGTGGGTCAATAGAGTGAGACTGTATTTAACTCCGGCGGTTATTGAAATAAGCGATAATATCGATGGAGAGGCGAGAAGAGGTGATATCCCACCATTACCGTCCGGGTGGGATGAATGCGTTAGATATGGCCGTGTTTGTTTGGAGTTACTATTGAAGAAACAACCAACCGAGTACATCCTCTGGTAAGTTTACTCAGTCGTCATCAAGATACATGCTCACCATCATCTGACAGGCTTCACAACTGCGGCTCATTCTCATGTCTGGTTCTCCTTATCGTCAATCTAATCGAACATCCAGGCCATGCCTTCACCACGAATGATCGTCAGCTCCTCGACGATTGTTTTGTGGTGTTTCAGGAGATGAGCTGTCATTTGCCAAAGAAACCCTATGGCGCTATGTTGGCCATGGCCCGTGAGCTAGATGTCAAGGCAATGGAGCAAGTCAACCGAAAGAGAATAGCTAAAGAAGGGCTTTGTGAAGCGGATGACTTTATGATGAGCCCTTCTACCGCATGGGAAATTTTGGATAACATCGAATTTCAATAGACTGCTCCCTGTACGCACTTGCATCATGAAACTATGGTAATTCTGACACTCTTTAGTGATAGTCGAACTCTTGGTAATATTTGGCTTGAGCATCTATGCAATAGCACCAGCAGTTCCTCTAATAGCCCTCATGTTTTGCTCTGTCAGCTCAATACCAAAGTACTTCTTCAACGCCTCCAACCGCTCATCCTCACTCTCAAACGACTTTTCCATCTTGACGACACCAGCCTTCCTATATTTCATAACGTTCCCGTCAATAAATACACTGCCATCGATATCACCACCGACATTATTCAAGTCTCTCCTCTCCATTTCGGAGCAGTCTTCTTTCTCCGAAACAAACTGCACGGCCACTACTTTGAAAGTGAAGAAACTGGAAGGGCTTTTCGAAGGAGCCATGTTCATGACGCGGATATCATCGGGAAGCACTTCATGATCTATAAAGCACCACTGAGGAATCCATTCCCCATTGTCGTTCGAGCGGAACTCGTAAATCCATACTTTTTGCTTGCTTAGATACTGAGGAATTGTATCGTGTCGAAGGCTCATCTGACCCGAATCCGACCTCTCAAAAACCTTTCCATCCATGAGTTCCATGGGCATAGTTGGTGTGCGGCCTCCGAATCCAACGTCAACAGCATAAGACTTATCTCCGATGGTGACGACGTTGAGACAATGCGTTATGCCGCCGTACCTCTTCACGTCAGGACTAAAGACTCTTGCTGCAACCATGTACACTTCGAAGCCTAATGAGACGAGAACTGAGTGGAAGAAGCTGTTGTTTTCCATGCAATATCCTCCTCGTTTCTCATCGACGATCTTAGTGAAGAGATGGTCTGCGTTGACGTCGACGGTACGATGCCATGAGTAGTGTAGTGTGAGATTCTCAAACGGGACAGCGAGAAGCTGGTGCTTTGTGAGGGTGAAGAGGAAATCGGTTTGAGCTTCAGATGAGAGATTACTGATTGTATGTTTTCGATCCGAATCCTGGAAGTTGATGCGGTCGTAGTAAGTCTCAAGCTGAAACTCACTGTAGGCGAGTCTTTCCATCATTGTTTTGGTTCTTGAATTTTACTGTAATTCTTCAGGTATTCTCTGTATTTCGTATGTTCTAGTATCTGTATGATAAGAAAACTAGCCGAGTGGTGATGCATTGACTTAAGAACTTCAAACCTGATTTAGTGATCGGCTATGGACCGCGGCCCGCCAAGCAGTGGAGAGGATGACAAATCAGGGTTGTTCACTTTTACTATGTCGGCAATGGGTTCGGAAAAGGGCAAGCAATTCATTGGGATCTCAACAAGGCAGTCAAGTTTGCATATACTATTAGTCTAGAAGAGGTAATATAGGCACTTGTGGTTAAAGTTGATCAACTTCTCACAGTTCAGTTGTGCTGACTCATCGCTGCTTCCGTGATATTTTAGTTGCATGCCTGAGTACCTATACAAGAATCCATGTATCTGTGTAAAAGAAATTGTCAAGCCATATAGTAGGGATGATTTGAACAGATTGTAGTCGTCTAATATATGTAATTGGAAGTGACAGGCGGCTCTGGAGTTCCCAGGAGTTCCCAGGAGTTGCGGAACTCCGAAATCCGAGGACTCCGCTATACGGAATCATCCCTTTAAGAATCTATGCTACTGAGATATCTCATCGGAACAGAAGTTATATAAGAGGGAAGGGTTTTTGGTTCTCATAGATAGTTTGCTGTTCTATACAGTTCTCAACTACCAATCACAAATATCGTCTTACAGTAAAACACTCCTACTCAAGACAGAACGTCTTCATCTCATCACAATGGCACCCTCGGAAAGAGGAACGGTCATAATAACAGGCGCAAATGGCTCTTGCGCAACATCATTCGTCTCCCATCTTATAAATCACTACCCAAAACTCACCCTCCTGGCAACAGTCCGCAACGCGTCCCCCAGCGACCCCAACACAGCGCGTCTCAGCGACATCATCTCAACATCCTCTGGAGCGTCCATCGAACCGCTAGATCTCGCTTCCCTTTCAAAGGTCCGAGATTTCGCGGATAAAACTTCTGAGCGCGTAAGAAGTGGTGAGATACTACCTATAAAAGCCATTGTATGCAATGCCTTCACAATGTCTCTGAAAGAACAAGTCTACACCGAAGACGGGTTTGAGAGGACATTTCAGGTGAACCACCTGAGCCATTATCTCCTGGTTCTCAAATTGCTCGGTTCAATGTCTCCAGATGGCAGGATTGTCATGCTCGGTTCGAACACGCATTATACGGATCGTCCCCATCCGCTTTTCAAAATGAGGGTTGGTATTCCTGAAGATGTTGAAACGCTTGTGAAGCCGAGGAAGGACATGGTTGGAAAGGAATACGACCATGGTTTTCACAGATACGGCATCAGTAAACTTGCGAATATCATGTTTATGTATGATTTGAACGCAAAGCTCTCAAAGGTATACCCTCTTCCCACACAGTTGTATGCCAAGTACTGATGTCGATAATCAGGACCCCAAACTGTCTGGTATTACAGCCACGGCCATGGACCCAGGTGGTATGGTCGATTCCCGCGCACACAAGATACAGACACCCCTTATACGCTTCGCATTCGGCTTGACTGTTCTCTTACTACCCCTTCTGAAACACTTCGCCGATGAGCTACGATCTTCCGCACAATCTGGCAAAGAGCTAGCCGAGTTGGCTGTTGACGACAAGTACCAGGGAGTAAAGGGATACTTTATGGGGGCGAGACGGGAGAAAGAGGATGTGATTTGTATGGATGCTGACAAGAGAGACGTTTTGTGGAAATCTTGCTGGGAGTGGGCTGGCATAAAGAAGGAAGAGACTATCTTGGTAGAGTGATAATTGAGTGGTGCTTGGGACCAGTAAGAGGGATCTTGATAGCAACAACACAGAAATAATTGTGTATGTATTTGTTTGTTTGTATTTCTTTTTCTTATTTGCAGGCGCGGGAACTCGCAGAACCCTTCATCTCGTCAAGACCACCGTGGTGATCGCAACATAACAAGAACTTAGGTCACTTGATATTTATGTTCAAATCTACGATAATCAATAATGCCAAACCAACGAACCATTCACATACTGTGATTCACCTATGATAAGACCACCACTCTATGAAACCATTAAGCCAAAACAATAGCCTACTCCATTTATGAGAAGCCCCAAGCCGCTTTAATACAACTAAGAAACGTTAGACATGTAGGATTCACAGTATCAGGGACCAACTTACCCAGTTCAGTAGCCACATCACTCCCAGAATAGCGCCAATACGCAAGTGAAGTCCAGAGGTAACAGACTTACAAAGGTCCTTGGCACGATCCAAATGCACATTGTTAAGAATGGGCATGCTCTCCCACACAGGCTCAACAATCTTAAGCTGGTTCTCATCATCGTCATCGTCAACATCCTGGAAGGTCGGCTTCGGCTTGGACTCGCCCATAATAAGTTTCACGACCTGGCCCGATGCCTCGGCAACCAAGTGACTTATCCAAAGGAAAATGGGGACGATGACCGCCAGGTCTCTCCAGCGGTCGTTGAGCAGACTGCCATCTCCCTTGAAGATATCCAATAAGAGAACGCCCGTTGTATCTCCAGCAAGGAAGACATGGAACTGCAAAATGAAGGTCTCAAGGGAACACTTTCCAAGCCATGCTGCAGCGGTAGAGTAGCGATTTCGGAAGGGGGTGATGGCGTTTCGAAGCCCGATGAAGCCGAGGACAGGAAAGATGGAAACAACTGGATGTAATATGACGTAGACACTCTTGTTTTCGATGGAGCTGCAGAAATATGCAAAGCCTCCAACAGCCACCAGGGATGGGATGACGGCGAACTTGTAGTTGGTGTACCAGAATGCATCACGCTCGACTCGTTGGTGCACAACACCGGCAAGCATGCCAACAAAAACAATGGCTCCATCAAGGGTGACTCTGAACTGCCACTCGTCTAGGTTCCACTTGATGCGGAAGACAAACTCGAGAATGGTGAAAAGCCATTTCATTAGGGGAGTAGCGTTGAGCACCAGTGTGACAAAAATGAAAGATACTAGGATCTTGATACCTAGGACTTTGACGCTGTCGTTGAAGCTCGAAAAGACAGCCATGGTGGCACAGACAACCAGGAACCAGAAGCTGACTAAAGGCGCAAAGTAGTAGAACATGTAATCGGTTCCCATAACATACGGGAGTGCGCAACTCAGTATGTTGAGACGGAGCAAAACGCTTGCAATGCGACGAAACGAAAAGTCTTTCTTGGACAGGAAGTAGATGGTATGGCCATAGCCAGTCTGGAAGAGGTAGGCAGCAACAAGCAACCTAATAAAGATATAAATAGGGAGATTGCCAGAAGCACCGGTCCAGTGGTAGACAAGAATAGAAGCTTGCATCCATCCTTTCCACTCTTCAGTCTGGTCTCGTGCTAGGATACCTGCATCTTGAACTACAGGTGTCGTGGGCGCAGGCGTTGGTTCCGACCCAGGCCCAGATGCGACTTCGGCAGGAGGTGGTCGAGGCGCGCGGAACTTGACCTTACGAATGGTGAGTCCGCCGACGACGGCGCAGATGGTGATAAGAAGGTAAAATTCATTTGCAACGAATTCCTTCATACCCTTGGAGAACAGATGGGTACGGTCGGCTGCATAGCAGTAACTGAGAGCGACTGCGAAAATGCCAACCTTCATGTCAACGCCCTTGACAACTAGGGATGAGACAAACGTGAAACTCTCGAACAAAACACAGGCGATGGTGTACATGGCGAGGATGGCGAGAATTACAATCTGCGCCCATGACCGACCACCGTAGTCAGTGCAGCATGTTCGATTGTAAGGGTAGCCGGACCTTCGATCCATTTTCGCATTGCATCGGAGGTTGAGCAGGATGTTTGCTTTTATCTCGGCGACGGAATCAATGACATGGAAGCCAGTTTCGTTTCTGTCGACGATGGCCTCGGGTTGGTAATGGGAGAGCTGTGGAAAGGCCCGTAATAGGCGAAGGTTGTGATCCTTCTCCTGCGAATAAGTGTAAGCATCAATGGCTTCGACCTCTCCGCGATGAACACCCTTGGGACCGGTTCGCGAAGCAGGCATCTGAGCATAGAATGGAGGCGCAACAGGAGCGATGAAAACTTCGTTACCAATGCCCTCGACGGGATCCATCTGTGCTGTACCGAACTTGGGTAGGTCGCCAAGCTGGAGAACCTCAGTGATGTTGTCTAAGGCCTTTTCGAACCGCACCTCGGACTCATTCGCGAAATAGTTACCAGCGTACCAGGCGCCAGCACCAAGCATAATGAGGCCAGGTTGACCGGATTCCTTTTCTTCGCTAGAGGGGTCATGCAGGTAGTCGCTGATCAACTGGAGCTGGGGTCTCAGAGTTTGCTTTTTATGCTTAACGGTATTCCAGTACGGGTTCCAGATATGAATTAGTCGGACACCTCCAAAGGAGGTGTTGTAACTTCTGTGAGGGCTAAGTTCATGACGTCCCTTGTTTGCCGCCTTACGATTTAACTATAGCATTCAGTTAGCGACAGAACGTCGAGCAATGTTACACACAGCAAACGTACTAGACGGGCCATTCCCCAAAAGATTTGCCTAGTCGTAGAGTCTCCCGAAAAGACTGCATGACGATCGCCCATGCATTCTTTTATGTCTTCTGCTGAGTAGTGGTGAAGCATGCAACCATCTGGCTGCCAATTCTTGAAAGGCTTCCTCGCACCCGTCTCATCTGGTGTATGGAGCCAGCTCCCGTTTCGTTCGCTTTCTCCCAGAAGAGCTCTGCATCGATATGGATCGTCGGATGGGTAGACTTGGTGAACGATGATGGCAAAAAATAACAAAATGCTAAAGACGATAGGTAAAAGACGGCCGATGACGACTATGAAGGACGGTTTCGACATGATCAAAGATTTGACGATACTCTTCTGGCAGAGCGAATTCGCAGCCAAGACGGGAAGTCGGCGAAACTTTTGAATGGTTGAAGAAGTCAAGAAACGAAAGCTGCGTTTTACTTTGGCCAGGTTCGCCGAGGCCTGGGAAGGGTGAATCAGGTGGCGCAGGGGCGGCAGCGTCCCTTGCTTAGAGGTATGAGACTGTTGGGACATCCTGGTATGGAGATAGGGCGTCTGGTATGGACTATCGACGCCCTAGACACTCCTAAAACACGGTCAAAGGGGAGTCGAAGCTAAGCATAATATGTATGGTTCATAGGTCGTCGAATGAGAAGCTGGTAGTGAGTTATCTGTGGAGGGGCGGAACAGGAAAAAGGAAAGAAACAAATGCCAAATGTCTTGGTCAATTGAAGGGAGTCAAGCAGATGGCATGCACCAAGACCAGGAAAGAAATAAAGAAAACAAGAGGAGAGAAAAGAGGAAGTTGACATGTTATACTGGTGTCTCCTTCCACAAGCCGAAAAAGGCGAGGGACGGAGTCGGAAGGAACGGTGCAGTCGAGTTGCACCTGACTTGAGGCTTAAGGTGATACCGCTATTGGGGACCATATTCGTCAAAAGGAAGCAAACATTTCTAGAGAATATTAATTAGCCTGTTCTTTTAGTGACAATAAACATTGATAGCGTTTGAGGTTAATGGCGAGCTACTGTAAGCCACGCCGCACAAAGAATTGGACACTTGGCTGACTCGTTTGTAATGAAACAACCGCAAGGGAGGGTAAAAAGGAGTGTCAGCCGCAAGCCACCTCTTCCCTTCCCTACCGTGCGTACCCTGCATATAAAAAAACAAGCTTTTACGGTTGTTGTTAGCCGTTTCCTTTGCCAAGATACATGAAACTTATTCCTGAATAGACTATTTATCGTTTGTGAATAACTTTAAAAAGACGACCCCTGGTATGGGTAACGTTTTTGAGTAAAGCAATCGCCTCGCTAAGAGAGAAAGGGGGAGAACAGGGTACAGAGAGGGAGAGGCCGGTCAAATATTAAACATAAGGATTATAGCTAGTCTAGGAACCGCGATCGAGCTGAACTGGCCTGTCTATTCATTTAGTAGTGTCACTAGTTTTGCTCTCCAGTCCAGGGGGTCAATCAATCCCTTGTGGGGGGAGCTTGACTTTCTTTGTTGCGACGAAGCGCCACAATCACGAGTCAATCAACAAGTACTCAAGTACTGTAAACAGATAATCATGTCAAAAATGCATGGAATATCAATGTTCGTTGATCTGGCAAGCATGTCACAAAAAGAACGCGCGTCGCACCGATCTGGCTGTCGCGCATTCTGGCACGCTGTGTTTGTCTCGCTGTGGAACATCGATTGTGGCCTGTTACACGCAACCGTCATGATTCAACTGCCGGAGGATAAAAGCTTGACTCTCTTGTTGGCTTTCTGATTTGTTCGTTCAAATGCCAGGGTTAAGACGTACGGAAAACGTGACCGATGCTTAGAAGAAGCAAAATACTAAGGTAGAAGATGTGTACCTGATTAACTACCCCGGACTCCGGCGGCCCCGCATCGGCGTTGGCTTCCGATCATAAGACAAGCACAATAAGGGCCAATCCAGTCGAGTCAGTACAACCTTGACCACATTCCATCATGTCGTTTTGGATTGACACGGAAGATTGGCATACAGGTAAAACTACTCATCCATCGACTTTAGTAATGGCAGCTGACTTCTCAAGCTGGCGAACCATTCCGCATTGTGCAAACCCTCCCTGAAGGCTATCTCCCAAACGCTGCAACAGTCAAGGACCGCCGACTCAACGTAATCAACACTCCCAACCATCCTCTGGATCAACTCCGTCAATCGCTATGCCATGAGCCGCGTGGTCACGCTGATCAATATGGGGGGTTCATAACTTTACCTGACAATAACGACGCCCATTTTGGAGTCCTGTTCTGGCACAAAGATGGCTTTTCCACTGCATGCGGTCATGGAACTATAGCTCTAGGGTACTGGGCTGTTACCAAGAAATTGGTTCAAGTACCGGAAAATGGAAATGTTGATGTTGTTATCGACGTTCCATCAGGCAGGGTCGTCGCAAAGGTGGCTGTCGAGCGAGGAAAACCAGTTCACGGCGATTTCATCAACGTCAAAAGCTATCAGGTCGCCAAAGGTTTGTCGGTCACAGTTCCTTCGAGGAATGTTGATGTAAAGATCAACTTGGGTTTTGGAGGAGCTGTTTACGCTCATGTGGACGCTGCTCAATTGGGTCTCACGGTCGAGCCGAGTCGGCACGTTGATTTCATTGACATTGGAAGAGAAATCAAAGCGGCACTTGGTACAAGAGCACATTATGGGGACTACGACTTATACGGTGTCATTTTCTACAATGAAGAAGAATCTGGAGAATCTGGAGAAATTCGACAAAGAAACGTTACTGTCTTTGCGGATGGCCAGATTGACCGCTCACCTTGTGGCTCAGGCACAGCTTCAAGAATCGCGGTTCTTCTGGCCGAAGGCAAATTAAGTGTTGGGAGAGGCAAGCTTCTGCATCGGTCTATAATTGATACGCTGTTTGAAGCAGAAATTGTCTCTGAAGAGGCAAGTTCTGTGGAATTTCCAGCTTGTATACCGCGTGTTAGAGGAACAGCTAATTTGGTCGGGCGGATGAGTTTCTTTATCGACCCTGCTGACCCGGTATATCCTGGTTTCCTCTTACGATAAACTTGGCAGTAATGCAACATTATTCATTAATATGGCGGCAATATAATATCCACCACGCCATTATCGTGAGGTACAACTTTTGGTCCGTCCCACCTAAGCCAAGTTGAGGTTCTGAGTATATGGAGTCACAAAATAATTCCAATCGTTTGCATCCCCCATTTCCAAAAGAGGAGACTCCCTCTGTGTGTGCAAATCCCTCATCCTCCAGACTTTGAGAATAACAGCCTTTGTCCGTTCAATATTCGCCAACGACGAATCAATCATGGCATCTAAAATCTCCAAGACCATCTGTCTTCCAGATAAACATGTTCCCAGACTTTCATGCAAGAATATCTCATCATCTTGAAGAGGATCCAATTCCACTGCCGCAACGAACAGAGGGAACAAGAGTCCTGCTGCGCTGCCTTGTTGTATGAGGCTATGGATAGATTGTAAGACCTTTGTGACAAGGTGGACAACTTGTGGCGTTGATGGGTCTGCGTCCCTAAGAAGACAGTGGAAATAAAGTTGCACTGAAGTCTTTTTCAGATCAACGCTTCGTCGAACATTCTCATCCATAGCTTCAACGGCAGTAATGTTGGAACTGACTAACGCAAGTTCCCTGTCCAGATCTCCGACTTGAAGCTGGTATTCCTTCTGGGTCATCTGATCTCTGTTCCTTGTCCGGGCAAGTTCGGTAATTTTGAAGATGACAGAAGCCATCGCTGGACTGCATCCCATCCAAGCATCGATATCCTCTTTATGGTCCGGCCTTTGCCAGTACTCCAACCCAAAGATCGGAGAGTTCCCACAAGCTGTTCGGCTGATCACGTCCTGGAAGGCGAAATATCGCTCCGCAAACGCAGCAAGACTTCCAAATCCGGTATTATCGCTTGAAGGAAGCGCAAGCTGTCTTCGTTTCCTCATAAAATCCTGGCTAGCTCTGAGATGGAAGACCCATCTATAGTCTCCATTGTCAATAATCTCGTATAGACAGAGAAACATCATAGTCGCTGGGACTTGTGGATCAAGGATAACGTCTGAAGTGACATCAGGAGATCGGATCTTTTTCAGAAGACCCGTAAGGGCGTTGCCTTTCATCCTCATAGCTGACCGTGCCCATGAAGGGTCTTTGATACTCCGATGACGAGCTGCAAATGCTAGGACAGACTGGACGAGAAGATCTTGACCAGAATGTGTAAAAAGAGGCGCAACCATACTCGCAAAGGGTGAAGAGAGCTGTGAAGATGGTGTAGTAAGAGGACATAATCGAAGAAGATAGTATTCAAAAAGGCTGCGCTCAGGAGTGTTCAAGATAGGAAAAGAAGTGATAGATGATATTAGACTTGGCGATGGTGAGTGAGAGCGATGAACAAGAGCAGTTGATGCACCACATTCAGCCTCCTCCCTAAGCTGCATAGCCTCTCTAACAAGACTCTTCTCCAGATTAGGATCCCTCACAAAGTCGCTATGGTAAGTATTAATAAAGTGCCTCGGCTCAACCGAAGGCAGAACCAAAAGTTCAGGTGAATGGGCCACTGGATTTCGCTGTCTCGGTCTATCCTCTTTTGCCCAAACGCCCTCCCTACCAAACGATAGCCCACGCGCTGCAAACTCGGACTCCCATTTCAGTTGAAGGGACGTGTTGCACGGTACACCTCTTGTGGTACAATTTCGACAAGCAGGCTTGGCCTCGTCGCATTTAACTTTGCGAGCGCGACATGTTTGGCATCCTGAGCGCGTGCGACGCTGTACGGGTTTTGGGTTACCGGGGGGTCTTCGCCTGGGCATTAGAGATGTGGTGAGACTGGGATTTGCAACAGCTATGATTAGGCTGTTCGGACAGACAAGAGAGGGAAAGTCAGTATGAGGAAGGTCAAAGCGAGTGAGTATGCAATGCTTGTGGGAATGAATGGAGAAGTCTGAGAATAAAAGCGGGGGACGAGAGTATCAGATTCAGTCTAGATGAGCTTATTCCCGGTTCATTTGTAAATAAGTGCCCAGGCTTTAGGGTACAAAAATAAATAGCCTAACAAGTCCGACATGAGTAGCATAAACTGACCTACTTATTTCGTCTCTTAGGCTCCAGCGGCCGGTTCTTTTGCTACCCTGAGGCCTTTTGCCTCTCAAATCACCTGACGATCAATAAATGTATCGCTCTATTCGGTTTAGATCTTCATCTGTCCAACACCGACCAATCGGAATACAATAACTTGAATCCGATTCAACACCCGCATCGGCTGGACCTTCATTGCAGCATATCATTATTTGACATCTGTTGGTTATATCTTGCCGTCTTTAGAGTACGATTGTTTGCTTTCTTCTTCATCTTTGTCCTTTAATTTAAATCCAATCTCAAATCTGATCGTCAATATGGCCTCACCTTCATCTCTGACCAAAGAGTCCAAAATCCTCATCGTTGGAGGTGGAACATGGGGATGTTCCACAGCTCTTCATCTAGCTCGTCGAGGTTATATCAAAGTCACACTTCTCGATATTAACCACATCCCTTCACCAATCTCTGCGGGTCATGATGTCAACAAAATTGCAAGTGGACTGAGTAAGTCATTCTAAATCAAGTCGAGCAGAATCAATGACTAACATAGCGTGTAGATGTCCCCGACAACAAAGGAGACGATGAAGACGCAATCCGGCAATCCCTCACCTACGCCCAAGCTCAAGGTTGGCTGCATGATCCAGTCTTCAAACCATACTGCCACGACACAGGCTATGTCATCTCTGCTTCAACGCCAAAGGCGATCAAACAAATCGTGGAGGAAGACGTCGGTGACAAGATTGACGAGTTCACCCCTCTCAATACAGCAGAAGACTTTAGAAAAACTATGCCTGAAGGTGTTTTGACAGGGGATTTTCATGGCTGGAAAGGCTTTTACAAATCAAAAGGCTCTGGCTGGGTCCATGCTCGAAAGGCCATGACCGCTGCTTTTGAAGAGAGCAAAAGACTTGGTGTCGAGTTCATAACAGGCTCACCGGAGGGTGAAGTCCAAAGTCTCATCTTTGAGGACGGCGACGTAAAAGGTGCCAAGACTGCAGATGGCAAAGAACACAGAGCGGATCGAACAATTCTTTCTGCTGGTGCATCAGTTGAGCGGTTTCTCGATTTCGAGAATCAAATCCGCGCCACAGCCTGGACCCTAGGTCACATCCAGATGACACCTGAAGAAACCCAACTGTATAAGAATCTCCCCGTTCTCTTCAATATCAACAAAGGGTTCTTTATGGAACCCGACGAGGATCTCCATCAGCTAAAGATGTGCGACGAACACCCTGGATATGTGAACTGGGTCGAAAAGCCTGGAGCCAAATTCCCCCAATCCATCCCTTTCGCCAAGCATCAAATTCCTCTCGAATCAGAACGTCGAATGCGAGATTTTCTGAGAAATATCATGCCGCAGCTCGCAGAGAGACCACTTGTCCATGCTCGAATCTGCTGGTGTGCTGATACCTATGATAGAAACTTTCTCATCACATATCATCCACGGCATCCTTCGCTCGTTATTGCGTCTGGTGATTGCGGCACCGGATACAAACACATCACATCTATTGGAAAATATATCTCTGATTGTATGGAGGGTACACTGGAAGACAGATTTGCCAAGTTTTGGAGATGGAGACCTGAGAAGTTTACCGAGTTCTGGGGCAAGGATCCTTTAGATCGATTTGGTGCTGATGACACTATTATGGATCTGCCAACCACTAAGACTGAAGGATGGACGGACATCAAAGAGGATGTTCCTATTTTCTAAAGTGTCGAAAATACTCAGATATTAACATACAATGCACTTAAACCTATAAAAGGCAAAATAATACCATCCGGTTGCTCTGATGAAGAAGCCCAGGCTATGGGAATACCAATCATGGAGGAAGATTGATATGCAGTATACACCAATATTAGATCCATATACTCATGTATCTTATCTCAAGTGAAGTCAAAAATGATAAAATTATGAGTGACTGAATAGTACTCTGTAACATGTCGTCGGCGACCGAGATATGCGTCAAAAGTCTCGGCGACATATCCGAAGTTGCGGGGCTCTCAGCCGAATCTTGAGTCACGGCTTATAAATAGTATTGGCCGTATCGTCACCACATCATATTCACCTGCAACTTAAGTCGAAGACAAAGACATATCAATCGCGTCCTAAAATGGTGTCACCGCAAATTGGCTGGATTGGTAATTTCCACTCGCTGCACTCTCAAAGAGTCACAGCTACTGACAGGTGATAGGTCTTGGGTCAATGGGCCTTCCCATGGCGACAAACCTACAGAAACATCTCAGTTCAACGGGGGCTTCAAACTTAATTTACTTCAATCGCACTATTTCCCGTGGTGATAGTCTGAAAGATATTGGTGCTCGACCAGCATCATCAGCTAAAGACCTTGTCGATAACTCTGATGTCATCTTCATGTCTCTGAGCGACGACTCTGCATTGGAGACAACACTGAATGCGATCATCAATGATGAAGACTCCGGTCAACTTGCTGGCAAACTAATCGTCGACACATCGACTGTTCATCCAGACTCTTCCGCAAAGGCAGAGGCTAGAATTCAAGAGAAAGGAGGCCAGTTCATCGCCTCACCGGTCTTTGGAGCAAGTCCTGTTGCAGCACAGGGAAAGCTCCTGTGGATTATTGCAGGACCAAATGAAGCTGTTGATAAGATAACCCCATTTGTTGAAGGTGTCATGGGACGGGGTGTTATCAGGGTCGGCGAGGATGTGAGAGCATCTGGTAAGATGAAAACGGCCGGGTAAGTATCATTCATCTCCATTTGAACATGACTAATGTGAAGGTTAGAAACTTCATAACCGCTGGTTTTATGGAAATCATCGCCGAAGCACACGTCTTGGCCGAAAAGTCAGGCCTAGGCAGTAAGAACTTGGAAGCGTTGATCGAGCAGCAATACGGACCTCTGCCATTCACAATGTCTCAGCGTTTGACAACCGGAGCGTACATGCCAGCGAGAGGAGACAGGCCTTGGTCTGATCTGAACTTGGCGATCAAAGACGTTGGTCATGGAATTGCCCTTGCAGAACAGTCTGGAACAAAATTGGAAGTTGCAAAAGTCGCCATCAAGCATTTGAAAGATGCGAAGAAGTTTTCTGATTCTGAACAACGATCTCTTGATTCGTCGTCTATGTACGGAATATTGCGAAAAGAGGCTGGATTGGATTTTGAGACAGAGCTGGTCAAGGAAAGAGATGCAAAGGACGAAAAATAATCGGTTGACTTAATCAGTCTGTATATAGTATTCGCATATTATCTTTGATCTCCAATAAGCCATTATGGCGGTAAATGAATCATTCATATATCCAAAACGGGTATCATAAAATTAAGCGTTCAAAGAGCAGCTTTGCCTCTAGACTCGAATGGCATAAGTAGTACCAAGAGCCCAGCAGCGATGAATAAAGCACCACTTGTGTAGACGGGTGCAGATGTCTCCAGGTTAGCAAATATTGCGATGATAGGCTACTCATGTTAGTAACAGTAGATAATGAGAGATTGGAGAGACTCACAGCCATGATGCCAAAGATTCGGTTGCAAGACGCGCACAAGGCATTTCCCGTTCCACGATGTGGTGTAGGAAACAACTCAGGCGTGAAAGAGTAGAGAACGGCGTACATGATGTTGCTGAAAAAGTTAAAAGCGCACTGCCAACCAAGTAAAGCACCGCTAGTGGTAGCTGTTGTAGAGCAGTATAGGAAAACTCCCGTAAGAACAGTACTAGCAGACAGTGTACCCTTTCGTCCCAGTCTAGGCAACTCAACAAGCCATCCTCCCAGCAAAGCGCCTGGCACACCAAGAACAGCAATGATCAGACTATTTCGGTAGGTGATATATGTGCTTCCATCACCAAAGTCAGCGCCCTTGGTTGCTTGGATGTACGGAATGAAAGCATTGTATAGAGGGTATCCGAGGCCGATGAGAGCCCATACGGCCATAATAAGTCCAGTGCTAAGACCGAGTTTCTTGGTTGCAAAGAGAGCTTTGATGTGAGAAATATCGACCTTTTCAAGATATCGTTTTAATGCGGCGCTTGCGTCAGTTTGGGCGACGTATCCTTCTGGTTCACAAGCTTTGAGGTCCTCAACAGTGAGAGTAGACGTCTTTCCGTTCTTCTTGGCGACTGTGTGTACAACTTTGACTGCTTCCTCGTCTCTTCCTTTGCTCATGAGGTACTTTGGCGACTCGTATATCTTGAAGAGTAGGAACCGGGCAAGAAACATAAGGAGGGTCAAGCCACCAACAGTTATTGTGAAGTAACGCCACCCCATGTTGTCGCTGCGCCTACATATAGTGTCTTGCTGGCATGTGTAGTTTCCCAAAAGCGGCCACGCGATCAAGGTGCCGATAACCTGAGCGATGGCCCAGTCGATCGAAAGAATAGTGAGAAGATATTGATGCGAAGCTGGCAGGAACTCTAAGAAGATTGCAGAATCAACGGGAAGGTTGCCTCCGACGCCAAAAGACCAGAGGGCGTCAAAGATGGCGATGGCGGCAAAGTTGGGAGCGCTAGCTGATATCAAACCCCAAGTTGCCGTTAAGCCTAGAGTGATGTTGAAAGCCCATTTGCGGCCAAATACATCACAGCCGAAGCCCCAAAACATGGCACCGGCCAAGAGACCAATGTTCTGCGCGAGGGGAAGAAACGGAGGGTTGCTTACACCAAACTCATTCGCCACGGGCGTCAAGATGAGAGAGGTAACAATCGGCCAGAGATTATCGCTGGCCCAGCCGAAGCCAATAACGACGAAGAGCTCCCATTGATATTTTCCCATTCCTATGTCGCTCAGAGCACGGTTGAGGATGCGTGCTTTTGCCTCGTAGACGGGATCAAGTGCACCTTTAGGGATAATCGCCTCATCTTCCGCAGCATCCACAAGACTGTTCCTCCTCGCATCACCATTATTTTCGATTGCACCATAGGCCTTTTTTGTTTCGGCCTCGTTTTCTGGTGTGGTAGCCATTATCGTCCTTGAAAACTCGTTGTACGATGTTGAGACCGAGGTCAAGAGACGTTGCGCCTCCGAACGTGAAGCGTCCTCCATTGGGGGGGATGTCTCCCTTTATGTGAATGAACAGAAAAGAAACAGAAAAGAACAGGGATTGATTCGTCAGTGGCTTGATTGTGTATGAAAGTGAGACGAGGTTCGAGCGACAGTTGTAGGATTTGTTCAACTCCCCGCGTTGCAAAGTCGGTAGGGATGATTGCACAATCCCACTCTTGGGCTGCATTGATTGGGCAGTATGTCTTACATGGATCCTAGCTGATGATCCATCCCGCTCTATGGCGTCACCTGTTGTGTCATGGACCAGGGCTAGTAAGCAAAGAATCTGTCTTTGAGGGATATGTTGTCGATTGAAGAATACGTGCAACGTTATTTAGATATGAGAGAAGATATCAAGTAGATGTTGATGAGAGGACAAACAAAAATACATTTATATCACAGACCGGAGCATTTTAGTATCCTTATCCTAGTTGTTGATCACTGGATATGTCTCATCCACACCAACCATCCCATCATCCGACTCCCCGCATCGTTAAAAGCCACTACGCAGAGTCCGTAAATTTAGTTTGTGGCACCTTCTCGGAAAGGAAATGATCGATAAAAAAATAAATCAAATTATTTCTGTTTGGATCAGATACACGATCTCATCAATTGATGTTGCCTTGCCTACTTTGCCTGGGATATGACTTTGCGTGACCCGAGTCCAAGTGACCCCCACGAAACAATCAGCAGACCGGATGCATCTAGGTAGCCCTCCTGCAGTAAACTAAAAACAGAATGTGAAAAATGACCAAAATGTTCCCCATGCTTCAAACATTATCTACAGTCAGCATGTTTATCTTTCACCAATACGTACCCAGCTTAGGTTTCACGACTTAAACAAACTGAGAACTTCCTCTCGCGTCTTTGGGTTTGCATATTGTACTTCCCAGATCCACCTAACGACAGCCGGATTCGAATTCCAGCCATCATCTCCGTAGCAACTTGCTACTCTATACAGTGACTCCAGGTTGCGGAATCTACAGCAACAGCAGCTGTTATTTAATAAGAGGAATAAAGAAAGAAATAGTAGACAGAAGCATGGAACAGTTTTCAAACGAAAGCCAAGCCATCTAGTAGTAGGTATAGATAGATATAAGCTTATTTATAAAGTACTAAATCAAATCTTTTTATTTTTGCAGGGTAAGACGACGTGCCAGAATACTGATTGTGCAACAAAGAATAATACAAACAACGTCCACTTACTAATGAATGACTAGAAATCGATTGGAGAGACAAAGTCGGGCTTCCACTACATCCTGAAGAAATTGCTTTTAGACAGAGCACCCTGTGATAAAATCAGAAATACGACTGCCAACCCTAGGATAGTCGAGAAGAGCACAGCCATCTTGAAAAGGGTAAAAATGTCAGTAAACCTGTCAACCATACAGAAAAGTAACTTACCTTGGCATTTCCATCCCACCACTCAGCGCCTTCAGGTTTCCAAGGTCCATGGGTAGCAGCAGCCCATATCAAAACCGTGAGACCAATAACCATGCACAACACAGATAACACGAGAAAAGCAAGGCTAAACTCCCACGCGTAAACGTGTAGCCAGCTGGGCAAGGCTTTATGGTCGGATCGTCTTCTTCGGCCTAGACTGTGTCGTATCATCTCAAGACCGTCGGGGTGTGCTGACAGTCGGTGCAGTCTCATACTCTGGACGCCAGCAGTGACAACAGAAAAGAGAGCGAGAACAAGACCGCTGTATAAAAGTCCACGTACCAGCCATGGCTTGGACTTTCCATTCGGGAGGATATCTGGCCACGAACTTGTTGAGCTAAGGCAGCTTGCAAGCAGGGCGCCCTTTGGAAGAAAAGAGTTTAGCTAGAGACGAGAAGGATTTACGAACAGCATACAAGTGTTCCAACAAAATTTAGTTCCTCTAACTTGTGGTTCCTCCAGTTCTTAGTCATTTCGTCTTTGAGCTCGTCGTCATCTTCATTGAGCATTCGTATGATGGTATCGCAAGCCGTTGAGTTACCCTCGAAGAAGTTGTAGTGTTTCATCTTGCAGTTATCGTTATTATTGTCTCTAGAATCTCATAATTGGATGATAAGTGACAGTGCATAGCCAGAAACAAAGAGTAAAGTAAAGAAAACAAAAGCGAGGGGAACTTCAAGCATAAAGCAAGATTTCTCCTTTGCCACGGGCTACGACATAGTAATCCGGTAAACTCAATTGAAGGTTGGCTGATAGAATAAAACGTTACAAAAGACTATGTTTTGTTTATTGTCAGTCGTTGAGAGCTACTGCAAGCGTCGACTCTCCCCGCAGTGAGATGCCTTCTTCCAAACAAGCTAGTCTTGAGCTCAGCCACACACGTAACATCTCAAGCCGTACCTTTGGCCTCACACAATGGATTTACAAGAAATACGATAACTTCCAGTAGAGCCTCGGTCCATCGGTCTCGCGAAATACATCGTAAACTTCCCCTCATCAGGGAGCGATCACTTGAGTATTCAGCCTTGTACCGACACCACCAAGACATGAACCATCCCACAATGCAACGACATATGTAACACAGTGCATTATATATCAGCAATGAGCTCCCTTCTGAACCTTGGCCTCTTGCCATCTAGCCATCTGGTTGGATACCCCTCTTCATAATCTCACTCTTATGACAATCCTTCGGGAATACGGAAAACGAATCATGGATATGGTTAACCATCTCTCTCTTAGCACCGGCCATCTACCCTCTTTCTGGACCCCGCCCCACGATATATGATGACTAGCCCCGCATTGTTTAAACTAAAGGCCCCTCAATTCAAGATTACTATTTGTGTTGATGTCTTAAAAAGGGTGTTTTATATCTCAAATATCACCAACTTCTGTCTTTGAATATCGTACCCAAAGAAACAGCATCATCAACATGGCTCCTCTCAAACCTTTCCGCGCTGAGCACATGGGCTCTCTGCTAAGACCCCAAGCTCTCCTTGATGTAAGAGAGCAGATCCGTGAGAAGGGTCTCACCCCTGAGAATGCAGGTCTCGACACTGTGGAGACAGATGCCGTCAAAGACGTCGTCAAGATGCAGCAAGAACTTGGTTTCAAGGCTGTCACCAGCGGCGAGTTTACCAGGACTCGATTTTGGGGATTGATGTGGGATGAATTCGAGGGCACCACTCAACTCCAAGATGCTGATGCCAGTCTTTTCCGTTTGTACCATCCTGACGTGGTGAGCCTGATCGAGAAGGATCGTCAGGTCATGCCCGGCGACTCTGTCATTGCAGGAAGCAAGCTCTCCCACAATCCCGAAAAGTCCGTCTCCAACTTGCACGAGTTGAAGCTTGTGCAGCAATTTGTGCCAAAGGAGCAATGGGGTTCAATCAAACTCACCATGATCACTCCTGCTTGGTTCCACATGCGTTACAAGCAAGGCAAGGCTTATTCTCCTGAGGCGTACAAGAACGATGAGGAGTACTTTGCCGACGTTGCCAAGGTTTACCAGGCTGAGCTTGATATGCTGTACAAGGCTGGTCTGCGAAACGTGCAGTTCGATGACCCTGGCATGGCTTGTAAGTCGATTTGATTAACGACCAGGTTTAATACTAACAAAAACAGATTTTTGCAGTCAAAAGTTCCGTGATGGCTGGGCTGCTGATTCCGATAATATCGGTACCGTCGATGATCTTCTAGACGCGTACATCAAGCTCTACAACGACAGTTTGTCCAAGATCCCCTCAGATATGCACACTGGCATCCATCTCTGCCGTGGCAACTTCATTGGAGGTCGTCACTTTGCCGAGGGTAAATATGACATCATCGCGGAAAAGCTCTTCCGCGACCTGAATGTGAACACATTCTACCTGGAATACGACACTGAGCGCTCTGGTGGTTTCGAGCCTCTTGAGTTCCTCCCCAAAGACAAAACCGTTGTTGTCGGTGTTATTAGCACCAAGCTACCTCAGCTCGAGGATAAGGAAGAGATGAAGAAGAGAGTCTTGAGCGCGGCTGATTGGGTTGCCAAGGGCACTGGGGAGAGCCAGAAGGAAGCTCTACAGAGAGTCGCTGTCAGCCCTCAGTGCGGTTTCAGCACCCATGAGAGCGGATATCCTCTAAACCTAGAGGAGGAGAAGAAGAAGTTGGCGTTGGTAAGGGAGATTGCTGATGAGATTTGGGGCGAGTCTTAACGTTGATCAGCGAGTTGGACATATGTAAGAGAAGGAATAATATCGTGACACCACGTTTGATATCAATACTACTTGATTGTTTTTGTCTATAACTTGAATGAGACGTAACTCCGTCTTTCTTCGAAGCTGACACTAAGTACGCAGATCTCGCGAGAGAGGAGATACGTCTCTCATTAACTGGTATCAAGATGTTTAGGCTGAATCCATCAGCTCTTCGCAAGTCTTGGCATAATTTTCGAAGTGGCATGGAACAACGCATACAAGCAACAGTGACTGCACTTATAAATATGGTAGGTAATATGTTTCGGCCACTAGAAAGAAGTGTTTGATTTCAGGCACTGGCGAGATTTGACCATGCTGCCACTCATGTCCAAAACATGCCAGAATAGAAGATATTTTTTGCTTTTGGATGTCTGCTCCTGGTTACTGTTTTGTTTGGGAAATATCGGATGTGTATATCCGTCCGTATCAAAGGAGTCTATCCTAATGTTAGTGGAATGATACAAAAAAAAATGATACCGACGAACCTAATCATGGAAGTCATGCCAGCATTTAGTCATCATCTCCAATCAGTTCAATGCCCTCATAGACATCGAGGCAATATTCGGGGGTTTCATCGATGAAGTCTTGTAGCTCCCAAGGCTTATCAGAGATTGCCTCCGGGTCGCCGTTCCACACATATATATCTGCATCAGCTGTGGTGCCATCCTCGAGGGACACCTTCACGGGCTCTGGCTTATAGATCTCGCCTTCGAAGTTATGCACCTTTGTGCGCTGAGACTTTGTCTCTAGATACAACAGCAGTCCATCCAAGTCAGTAGATGCATGTTTGACTGCGGCTGGATAATATTTGCCGTGGAGAGCAAAACGAGCGTAGCCGTCGACTTTGGTTGGGCGGACGAGTTTGGCGACGGCGCTGGTGTTGCGGGCATCTCCTGTTAAAACCCAGGCAAGCAAAGGTAACGCCCTAAGGGTTCCGTAGATAAAAACAGGGCGCGGTGACGGTACGGTCGCCATTGTAAAGAGGCATGTGATGAAGGTTTGCAGTAGGTAGTTCAGTGCAGTAGTTGTATGGGGTGATGGAAGTAAGGTAGTAATGCTGGGTAGACGTTTGCAAGCTAAATATAGTTCATGCCCAGGTAGTGAATCGAATATTGCCACTCGCGTTTAAGCCTTCAGGTTACACCTTTTCCACAGCACAATTAAAAAAAAAAAATTCGAGTTTATTAAACAACCATCCATCTCCAAGGCTACATACTCGTTTCTTCACATAACCACACCGACCTTGAAGCTTGAACTGGTAACAGTTTTTGTCTGATGTAGTCGGTGCAAGATTTATAGGGAATAAAAGGCGTATCTATATATACACTGGAGGACTACAGTGGCACCAAGTAACAAAGGTGGCCTTTTGAATTCGAGCCAGCTACAATGATACTTCGATTTGACTGCTGGGGCAAATTTCTGTTCGGCGTTGATGCCTATTCTCGACATACCGATCGAGAATACAATCCTAATCTCTATCGGTATCGTCTCACACAACTGGCCTCTGTACCTTTATGACCTACTCGAATTAGTGGACGCAAATTAGAAGAAACTATTTGAAAAATGGCTTTTTTCTGTTGACTGACGTTAAACTCTTCCTTTACATATTGATACAATTGACTCTAAAGTTGTATAATACATTTCTATACAGGTCTGCTCGTCATTTTTAATCCATCATCATACAGTATCGTACATTATCGTGCGGCCTCCAAATGCTGGGCCTTCACCTCCTGATCTTGCGCCAAATTCAAAGCATCCCTTTCGTTGTAGAAGTGCTTCTTCGCGATGATACCCTTCAACTGTCCAATACGAGCCGTGAGAGCAGCATCATAGGGGCCCTTTTGCATCATAGCCATAACAAAAGGTCCTTGGGCTCCCCAAGTGCAGCCGTGCAGGTGCTCTTCTATCTGATTAACCACTTTCTCAACCTCCTTAATCTTCTCGGTTTCTGTTGGGAAAATGCCCAGTGGCTTCATCTCGTCAAGAGCGTCACAGGCAGATTCAGCATCGCCGTAACGCTCCCAATGAATTGTGGCAAGCTTAATGAAGAGTGACGAAGATACGCCAAGGACGTAGGAGGAGAGACCGAGTTCTTTAATTCGGGGGAGGATGTTGAAGGCGAGTAGAGAGGGTTTTGAAAATGCACTGTCCAGCTGGTTTAGACCATAAGTCAGGAAGTCAGAGTATAGATATCCGTGAACATCCATGATGGGCTTCTCTTCTTTGGTCACCGCTGTTGTCTTCTTTTCCGCGGGCGCATTCTTGGGTTTCCGTCCTCTCTTTTCAGTCTTTCGTACTTCAATAATCCCCAGCTTCTCAGGTAGTGAGAAAACTTCCTTCTCCATGATATCCCAGAGCTCAACATCGCTGTTGCACTTCTTCATCAGATTCATGACTCTTTCCCTTTCCTTCCCTCTTAGATCTTCGTACTTTGACCATTGACGCATTTGCGCCTCCTCTGCCCTGTCCAGCTCTGCCAAGTTGTACAACTTCGGCCGTTTTGGCGCAGACTCAAACTTGCCGAGGGCATTCTGTGCAGCTTTTCTCAGCGAAAGCGGATAACGCTTTAGGAATTCATCACCGGAATTTGCACCCCGAGCTTTCTCAACGAGAGTGTCGCCTATGCGCTGCTTTTCCGGACCTGGTGGAGTTGATGTTTGAGCAGGCTGAGCCTCCTGGGGACGGCTAGATTTCTTATTTTGCGGTAAACGGGCGTAAGAAATATCGTCAAAAATACGCTTGAAGATTTCGCTTTCCATAGGTGTCAGAGTTCCTTCTGGTTCAATATGTGTGTCGGCATCGGGATCGAGGTCTTGAACATCATCCATGTCCTCATCGTCAAACTCGAACGGGATTGAATTATCAATCTTTCTGGGGCGATTCGCATGGGTCGCCACACAAGCTTTTTGTGTAAAGAGAATTGAAGCGGGACGCCTGCAAGCCAGTTGCAGTGTCCTTGTTTGATACAAGAACGGTAAAAGATTCCGCGACATCTTTTCTTATGGGATTGAAGATTTGTTTTAAGTCTCTTATTTCACATGAGAATTTCATCGCTAACAAAAATCGGTAGTTGGGACCAGAAGATTGTAGTCCACGGCTTATCCTCGGAAGTGAAAACGCGTTGCCGCTCGCAACGCGTGACTTCGCGCCAAAATTAATTAAATGAGACGCGCTTTGCCTCGCGCTTTGCGTCACCATTCACGATTCTGCCATTTGCTTCCTTTGCGCACAACGAACCCAGTTGTGCTCAGCCTTCTTAGTCTTGCCTTTGTCGCGAAATCCGACCTTAGTTCCTCTCTCAGTCAAGTCGCTCTTTGTAAATAAACACTTCCTCTCTTCTCTCGAGTTCAACATGCCTCCTAAGAGGGGCGGCGATGCTCCTATGAGTGAGTTTGAACGAAAGCGTTTGGCAAACATAGAGGCAAACAGGAGGGTTCTCAACGACGTCGCGGTCATCGCTAAGAGAGTTGCGCCGACGCCGCCAAGGCGAACCGCCCCTTCGCGACCTAGGACTCGAACGCCTGTGAAGCGAGAGGCAGCGAAGCCTACTCGACAAAGTTCACGTTTGGCAGGTATCGATGCTGACAATGACACGCTCAAGAGAAAGCTCGAGGTTGAAGCAGAGGCTGTAGCTCAAGAATCCAAGGCTAAAAGGTTGCGAGTGAACGGGGACCTGGATCTGGGCGACATCTCTGTTGAAGGCAAAAAGTGGTCTGCTGGAGCGGAGGGGATCAAGAGTCTTGTCCGCGGCGCGCAACCCGGTGTACGAACCTTCACAGAAGATGATGTGAAAGAAACAACAGACAAGGGATTGAAGGCGCTCCGCGAGCAGATAGGCGATCTCAAACTATACGAACATTGGGCACCGAATGGTTAGTGACACCCCATAATGGTTAACATTGCTTTTAACGGTTCCACTACAGAAATCAAGATCACCCCTCAGCGAGTATATGCCCTCGGCTTTCACCCGATCGAAGAGAAGCCTCTTGTCTTTGCCGGCGACAAGGAGGGTAACATGGGCATATTCGATGCTTCACAGACTGCTCCAGAAATTGACGAGGAAGACGAAGACGTGGTCATACCAGACCCGGTTATTTCTGCCTTCAAAACGCATAGTCGCACCATCTCTTCGTTCGTATTCCCATATAACGATGCAAAGTCGGTCTATACATCCAGTTACGACTCCTCTATCCGAAAACTCGATCTGAATAAGGGCACTTCCGTGCAGGTGTGGGCGCCGTCGGACCCCGATGAGGAGATGCCTCTTTCTTCGCTCGACATGGCTGACTCGAAGCCTAACATGCTTTACTTCTCTACTCTTGATGGCGCTGTTGGGCAGTATGACACCCGTACCAAAGATGCCGAACTCTGGGCACTATCGGAACAGAAAATTGGTGGATTCTCTCTTCACCCTCTTCAGCCCCATCTCATGGCGACCGCTTCTCTGGATCGTACTCTCAAGATCTGGGACATGCGCAAAATCACTGGCAAGGGCGATCTTCGACACCCTGCGCTTCTTGGCGAGCATGAATCTCGACTATCAGTTTCGCATGCCTCTTGGAGCGCTGGCGGCCAGATCGCTACTAGCTCATATGATGACACTATCAAGATTTACGATTTCTCTGAGGCGTCGTCCTGGAAGACTGGGCAAGACATTACCGTGGAACCAACTCACAAGGTTAACCACAACAACCAGACCGGTCGATGGGTAACCATTCTCAAGCCGCAATGGCAGAGAAGGCCGTATGATGGCATTCAGAAGTTTGTCATTGGCAACATGAATCGCTTCGTCGACGTGTTCGCTGCAGATGGTAGCCAGCTTGGCCAGCTTGACGGCGACGGCATTACAGCAGTGCCTGCTGTGGCTCAATTCCATCCTTCACAGAACTGGGTTGCCGGAGCGACATCGAGTGGTAAGCTGTGCTTTTGGCAGTAGACCCTGCATTTTAAGGCGGCTACATGGGATTGTACACGTGCATTTAAGCGGGAGTTTTGGTTTGCTATGGAACTCGGATGATCGACTATACCGTGTCGGCAACGGCGAAAAGGAACATATTTGCTGGAGGAAGGAGGAAGGGGCGAAGCTAAATAACAAGTGTACGAGTACGAGAACCGAATGAATGTCACATACTGATTTAGACATTTAATTACGTTGCAAATAGCATTCTGTTGAGGCTGAGTCGAGATCACGTTTGAGTTTGTCTCGGTTCACCACTAAAAAGAGCTTTTGTATGAGGGAAAGCAACGTGTTGGCGTCCCACTGACTCAGGCACAAAAAGAATCGCATGCACACATTTTATGACATGCTATCGTGAAGCAGGTGATACATTTCTTGTGAATGAGAGCCTTTATGGTCAGCATGGGTAAGGGCATCATCTGAAGCCTCAACACTTGACCCAATCCTTGCATGTGATCGATTCACCGTAGTAGAAATATTGGCTGGGCATTGGCGTCATCACTTATCGATAAACAATCCACCAATCAGACCTTGACTTACTGCCCGACAGTGGATGACTTTCCAAGGGCTCCAGTTGTTTCCCCAGGGCGGCTCGACCGCTGAGCAAGTCAGGTCCACTATCCGGCCCCTAAAACCCCACTGGGACTCAGGCAAATGGGCCTAAATCTGCCTAGATGTCAGTCCCAGGGTCATGTTCCTTCTCGATTGGGAATGCCGTAATCGTTATCTTCACTTCCTTGCGATCCGGCCGTTTGTTTGTCACACCTAATCTGCCTAAGCTTCACATTTACTTTTTAGGACTTCAGTATCATTTTTTGACCGCGTCTTGAACTTGCAGCTTCACCGAACTTGCATTTGTCAGATCCTACGGTGGGCGACAGCGGCATCGGGTCCTATTTACCACGATAGCAAAGCGCTGGCTGCTCCCGGCGCATACCCGACCCATCATCCTGACGACTGCATGATCATTCTGACGCCAACTGAGAGTACATAAAGGTTCACGCTGTTGAGGACATCTCCATACTGTCGACATCTCGGATTGTATATACAGCTCAACCCGAAGCCTGTCCATAGCCGCCCCGCTCCATACGACCTCCGCCCATCATGGCTACCAAAGCTGATGATGCTCCGGCATCTCAGGCCAGCATTGGGGACGAAGACCTCAAGAATCATGTTCACGACGAACTTGACAAGATCCAGCGGCAGAGCTCTACAGCAACCGTGTTTCCAGAACATCTGCGAGAAAGCGACAGCGATAATTCCGCAGACGAAGACAATGGTCCGGCTCAGGCGCCTCCGATGTTCATGAACATGAATCAGAGTATATTCGGACTTATCGCGCAGGCTAGCAACCGTGTCGACTTCCACGATCGTTTCGATGGGATTAGCAGCGACGAAGAGGGCGAGAGTTCACAAAATACCCACACAGAAAGTATCGCGCAGACTTCGATCCTGCAGTCTGGAGGCAAGGGCAAAGACAAGGTTCACAGGCGAAGGAAACTTTCAGAACACAAACTTCTGCGATCATTGCCCGCGCTACCTAAACTTCGATCCCGACACAAATCACAACCATCTACTTTACCTGCTCCTGCAGAAGCTGCTGAGGAGGCAGATGACGAGGACGGTGACACTGGTTCATTACCAGCACCTGCCCTTACTTTAACACGCCAAGATACACAGGGCCGCTTGGCACCCGTCATGAGTAGAATGTTGGAGGCCAAGGCAGATCTATCTAGCAGACCGAGCTTTGATCTTGAACGACTATCGACAGATGTCAGTCGATCGAGCGATGGAGACGAGGTGTCGGCTCTTTCCAAGAAGCTGAAGGAGATCTTTGAGTTCGACGAGTTTGAACAGGTAATAGAAGGTTGGTCATCAGCTGAACAACATCATATCCCGAAATGCTAACTTCAAACAGAATACCCCTGTTGGCTTTTACAGAGCGTCCTGCTTCAGGGATATATGTACATCACATCCAAGCATATCTGTTTCTATGCATACCTCCCTAAGAAGACAGTAAGCAGCACTCCTTCCGATTCAAAGTTGGCCGCTAACCATGATGCGCAGCACGAGGCTGTCAAGTCGGGGTATCTATCAAAAAGCGGCAAACGCAACCCGAGCTACACAAGGTTTTGGTTTCGACTAAAGGGTGATGTCCTGACTTATTACAAAACAGCGACGGATGTCTACTTTCCCCATGGACAGATCGACCTGCGGTACGGTATCTCCGCCAGTGTTGTTGATAAAGACAAGGAAGCTCTTCATTTTGTTGTTGAGACACATCATCGAACATACAAGTTCAAGGCCGATAGCGCTCCAAGTGCAAAGGAATGGGTTAAGAGCCTTCAAAGGGTCATCTTCCGAAGTCACAACGATGGTGATAGTGTCAAGATTTCGTTGCCGATCAAGAATGTTATGGATATTGAGGATACACAGATGATTTCATTCGCAGACACTTGCAAGATCCGTGTCATCGACAATGATGAGACATACGCCATTGACGAGGTATGTAACATGTAATCTAGGTAATGCTGTCGCTAACCGTCACAGTACTTCTTCTCTTTCTTCAGCTTTGGCAAGGAAGCTATCAACGTACTCAAAATTCTAATCGAAGACTCGTCCGGCAGCCGTCCAGCGGAACACGAGTCGGCCGGGGACGACCATGATACCTCACAGCCTCGATCAGGCCACGCTTCGAAGACAGCAAGCAAGCTTGGCCCCAGTAAATTGAATACAGGGAAACTTCCCGATACCGTCAAAGCAACCTTGGCCCCAATGTCACCTCTGTCACCTCGCTCACCCAGTCATTTGAGCCCTCGTGCAAGTATGGACGCGCCACGATCGAGTTTCGACGCCTTCAAACGAATCACAAAGAAGAGCATAGATGTACCGGGCTCTATTGGAGATTATAGCCCTCGAAGGAGCTTTAGCGGAACAAGGCGTTCGACGAGCAATCAGCACCGACAAGGCACTACGACCCCCAAGCAAGCTCACGATTCAGAAGATTCATTCCTCCAGTCATCGGTTGAGAACCCGAGCATCTCTACCCTGTCGCCATCTTCGTATGACGAACCGTCCGCTAGTCAGATCCTCCAGGGAAGCGATGTCTTTCACAGTCCAATGATGCGGAGATCCGCCTCGGCTTCCAGAAAGCGTGATCAATCTGGCAAACGCACACCTCGCAGCTCTAGCGCCCGCGGTGATCGCCCCCGTGGTATTCCTCATGCCGCGACGACGGGTGCCATGCAGGAAATGGGAGATGAGCATGCCGATTCCCAGCGACCTGTGACCCCGACACTCAATAGTATCACCAAGATTGGTGCGTATCCTTTACAGCGAGCCAACGCGTTTGCCGAGTACTTAAGTCGGACAAGCCAACGAATGGGATCTATGTTTGCGACTGAGTCATTGGGCTATGTAGAGAAGGTACACGGCATGTGGAAGGGGGAGCATCGACATTACGATGAGCCTCAGGAGCTTCGGACGGATGACGACGGCGAAGACATCGACTCGGAGGCAGACGACAAGATGCAAACTGCGATAGATCGATTCCGAGCGCATTTCGCTCTGCCCGAGTCAGAGAAGCTTGTCGCGACATACTTTGGAGCCATCCTCAAGGTTTTGCCTCTGTACGGGAAATTCTACATTAGTGACCGGTCTTTCTGCTTCAGAAGTTTGTATCCTGGAACGAGAACAAAACTCATTCTTCCGCTGAAGGATATTGAGAATGTTCACAAGGAAAAGGGCTTCCGGTATGGCTACTACGGTCTGACAGTTGTTATCCGTGGTCATGAGGAGCTTTTCTTCGAGTTTAGACGACCTGGCCTTCGAGACGACTGCGCAGTGACCTTGCATCAGCTCATGGAAACTAACCGTTTCCTTGAAGAGTCTGGCGTTCTCGATCAAGAAGAGCAAGATGATTTGGAAGCTGCTGCTGCCATGGCGGAGCGCAACGCCCTGCAAGAAGCGAGACAAGACGAGTTTGTTGATCACGAGCTGGCACTACCCCGGGAGACATCTGGCGTCTCTAATGCTCCTACGATCCTCTTCGATAACCCTAAATCGTCAGGCCTTGCATTCAAGCCGCAAAAGTCAATGAAGATCACATGTCTTACCATCGGATCAAGAGGCGACGTCCAGCCATACATCGCCCTTTGCAAAGGTCTTCTTGCCGAGGGTCACAAGCCACGGATTGCGACCCATGGTGAGTTCCAAGGCTGGATTGAGAGTCATGGCATCGAGTTTGCGCGAGTCGAGGGAGACCCTGGTGAGCTGATGCGCTTGTGTATCGAGAACGGAACATTTACTTGGGCTTTCCTCCGAGAAGCAAACTCGACGTTCCGTGGGTGGCTTGACGATTTGTTGGACTCTGCGTATACCGCATGCGAGGGCTCTGAGCTATTAATCGAGTCTCCATCTGCCATGGCGGGCATTCACATCGCGGAGAAGCTCGGAATCCCTTACTTCCGAGCATTCACTATGCCTTGGACTAGGACACGGGCATATCCTCATGCTTTCATTATGCCCGAGCACAAAATGGGCGGAGCTTACAATTACATGACGTACGTTATGTTCGATAACATCTTTTGGAAGGCTACCGCCTATCAAGTGAACCGATGGAGGAACAAGACACTAGGCCTGCCCAGTACAGGTCTTGAGAAGATGCAGCCCAACAAGGTGCCTTTCCTGTATAACTTCAGTCCTAGTGTGGTTGCTCCGCCTTTGGACTTTTCCGATTGGATCAGAGTCACAGGATACTGGTTCCTCAACGAGGGCGGTGATTGGGAACCTCCTCAAGACTTGCAGGATTTTATTGCTAAAGCTAGGGCGGATGGGAAGAAGATTGTCTATGTGGGCTTTGGTTCAATTATTGTCAAGGATCCGGCCAAGATGACACAAGAGGTCATTGACGCAGTTCTCAAGGCCGACGTGCGATGTATCCTCTCCAAGGGTTGGTCTGATCGCATTTCGCCCAAGGACGATCCCTCCAAACCCCGTCCTGAAGAACCAGCAATGCCTGCTGAGATCCATGTGATCAAGTCGGCACCCCACGACTGGCTGTTCAGTCAAATCGATGCTGCTGCGCATCACGGCGGTTCCGGAACGACAGGTGCTAGTCTTCGAGCTGGCATTCCAACCATCATCCGGCCTTTCTTTGGTGATCAGTTCTTCTTCGCTACACGTGTTGAAGACTTGGGTGTTGGAGTCTGGGTCAAGAAATGGGGAACCATCAGTTTCGGTCGAGCCCTCTGGGAAGTGACGCGTAACGAGCGCATGATTGTGAAGGCTCGTGTACTTGGTGAACAGATTCGCAGTGTAAGTACTTGTCCTCCTCGACCTGCCAACATTACTGACAACCTACAGGAATCTGGTGTAGACAACGCCATTCAGTGTATCTACCGCGATCTGGAATACGCCAAGAGCCTCATCAAGAGTAAGACGGGCAAGAATAACGCACAGCACGACCTTGCCGACGACAATGATACCGAAGAAAGTTGGACATTTGTCGGAAGAGACGAACCAGATCCCGATGCCGTAACGAAGAAGTTAAGTGAAGGTCTAGTCGGCCTCGGGGCGGCAGGTGGTCGACCCCTACCGTTGGGAAGCCAAGCGCCCTCAGCAGCATGATATTTGTACGGGTGGTATTTCTTTAGAGTGTTGTCTTTCTTTTTGGTGCGTATGGGACTGGCTATCGGTTTGGGAATGGCATTGAGTCACTGACTGGGTTAATTAAGTTGTGTTGATTGGATGGGAGGAAATACCGAATGAATAATGAACGTGATCTCAAAGCATAGATGCGATACTCTAGATGGATAGAGCATATGACGATAATATTCTTTAGCTCTGTTAAACCAGTTTAACGATATAATACAAGTCAGAAGTTATCGCTTGCGGCACTCAATATAGCTCAACTCATTATGCCTTTAATAGGTAAGCAAGATGTCCATCCATCAGGGTATCAGAAAGATTGGTCACTAAGAGCATAAGACACGAAATAAGTAGATCAGTCTATGCTAAGCTTAGGTTATAACATTGAGGTTATTCATCTTCATGTCCTTCCTAAATCTCACAGGCCAACTTTTCTGGAATCTAGTAGCCGTCCTTGTCTACCCCCAAAGTGTCGAATTGCATCCAAAAAACAAGCTTAATTCTCCCCTCAAGTCATATGACCGTTTGACCGTCTCAGTAAACTCAGATCTAGCAGAGCAAATCCTTGTTCGATAGCCATGCATGTTGGGTCGATGGCCAGCAAGAGGACAAGTCAGGTGTGGAATCGTCTCATGCATGCGTCTAGGCAACGAAATAAATGATTGGCTTTGTTTTATGCGTTCGAATAGATGAACGGGATCCAAAGGATGGGGATAACTCGGGATAAAAAAAAAAAGAATGGGGTGCATGAGACGGCTAAATGGATGTGGTGATCATGCACACTTCGGGTATATAACATGTTAGTATATATGCATAACCGACACTCTATACTACGGCCTAGATCGTGTCTTTGACTTGACCTTCGTTTACTCGACAGAGATTTCTTATAGCTAGTACCGCTTCAATGGCTAAAGCATCAGGGAAACAGCCTTTCTTTGGGTTCAGAGGGGGATGGCTTACATTCTGGATCACAGTAAGTCAATTAACCACTCTCACATACACTCCTAAATAGACTACAGGTTGCTTGCGCAACAGACATGACACTCTTTGGATACGACCAAGGCGTATTCAGTACGTTCATCTCCATCTAACAAACCTCCTCATGAGCCCCCCCTATTGACTCTTGGTCAGGTGGTGTTGTTGTCACTCGAGACTTTCTTCAACTTCACAACCTCGTCGGTCCAACAAAGACCAACCTTCTCGCAACCGTAACAGCTATTTACGATATCGGGTGTTTCTTTGGTGCAGTTATTGCTTTTACCGTTGGTGAGAGACTAGGTCGAAAAAAGGCTATTCTTCTGGGAACTGTCATCATGTCGATTGGGACTGTCATCAAAGTTATCTCGTATAGTCTGCAACAGATGATTGTAGGGCGCGTTGTCTTGGGGTGAGTATTTTCTATCCCTTTTTGGTAGTAAATACTGTTGTATGTTAGTACTGAGAATTACAGAATTGGCAACGGCATCAATACTGCTACTGCGCCGATTTGGCAGACAGAAACGGCTCAGGCGAAATGGAGAGGTAAGCTCGTTATTCTGGAGATGGCCATGAACATTGCTGGTTTCTGCCTCGTCAATTGGATCAACTATGGCCTTTCCTTTGTCCAAGGATCTGTCGCATGGCGATTCCCTCTTGCCTTTCAGTTTGTCTTCATTTTTATCTTGTTTGCTACCGTCCCCTGGCTTCCAGAGTCACCGCGGTAAGTGTGTCTTTTTTCGTCAACCTGATTGATGCTGACTTGTATGGAAAGATGGCTTATCGCCCATGGTCGCACTGAAGAAGCAACAGAGATTCTGGCCTGTATAGAAGACAAATCCACAACATCTCCAGTTGTCACAGCTCAACTCCACGAGATCCAGTACAGCGTCGACTATGAGCGCTCGCACACTATCAAATGGACAGACATTCTGCTACGCCGCAACAAAGACACATCTGATACAAAGACACTCCGCCGTCTTCTCCTCGGGGCCAACACACAGCTGATGCAGCAATTCGGCGGTATCAACATCATGAGCTACTACATGCCGACCGTTCTGATCAACAGTGTCGGTCTTACAGAGAGGATGGCTCGTTTACTCTCCGCCTGCAATGCGGTATCGTACCTCGTCTTCTCTTGTGCGGCGATCCTTCTCGTTGAGAGATGGGGGCGGAGAGGGCTCATGTTGCTCTCCACGGCCGGGCAGCTTTTGTCGTTTCTGGTCATCACCATACTCCTGAGATACGCAGTTGGCGATAGGAAGGAAGCATTTGGATCGGCCTCGGTGGCCTTTTTCTTCTTTTACTTCATCTCGTTTGCCGTGGGCATGTTGGGTGTTCCGTGGCTGTATCCCACTGAAGTGAATTCACTTCCCATGCGAACCAAGGGTGCTGCTCTCGCCACAGGTACAAATTGGTATGTCCGCTGATTCAACTACTGTATGTATACTGACGAGTTGCAGGATCACAAACTTTATCGTTGTGGAAATCACACCTATCGGTATTCAGAACCTGGGGTGGCGTTTCTGGATTGTATGGACTGTCACGAATGCGCTTTTCTTACCCGTGATTTACTTCTTCTACCCAGAAACATGCAAGTTCCTCGTTTCTGTGTAAGCGGCTGACGGCTGACATTTATAGCAAACCGTAAACTCGAAGATATGGACGCCTATTTCCGAGGGAACCCTTCTATTATTGTTATTAAGGACAAAGATACCATTTCTGCCAAGAGGCCTAATAGATATCTCGGACTGGATCAGGAGGCATCGGGACATCAGAAACATCAGCCGCTCAGAACATAAGAGACGAAACAAGTTGGTCGCTTTGTGCTACTTAGGCCAGACCTTGTAGCCTGTTTATTCTTATATCTTAAATCTTAAAGGCCAACTTTTCTGAAACCTGGTAGGGAGGACTTTCGAAGAGAAGGCGTTGAAATTGGGGGAGTTAGGTCTGAAGAGAAGGTCACGCAATCTCAAGATTGGGCTAATCCATCGCTGATCTATTCTCTAGTAGAACGCTTGGCCTATGTCCTGCTGTAGTATCGATAGAAGAGTGCTCATGCATCCTAAGCAAAACAACTGACGTTGGTATGGGTGCAGTTTGTTGCTCGGAACGATATTGGTTAGACGTGAGGGCTGATTGTAAAAACAAATGGAAGGTTCGAGAGCCAATCCTTAATGAATGAACGGTCGAACGCATTATCCTTGTTGTGGCAGACGTCCGGCTTCAAATCATCAACATCGTCCGAATCCAAATCCCCATCAACACCATCGCTAACATACTTAATCGCCAGCCTATTGATTGTCGGCCACCTCATCACCTCGTCCCCGTATAGTGCACGATAATACTTCGCTGTGATGGGTAGAACCGCATCACCATTCTCAAATCTCCTGAGGGGTAGCGCCAAGGCACTGTACCACCACCTTTCTAAAAATTCCCGCTCCAATTTGGCATGGAACGGACTCCGTGCTTCAAGTGGCGTCCCCGGCTTGTAAGGCTTCACGTCGCGATCGTCACCCCCGATAGGTTTCCACAACAGATCATGAAAGATCGGACAGTCGAACCATGGCGAACTCAGCAAGGCTAATTGCCAGGCACCATCCCGAACCGATATCCCTTCTCCGTAAATTGGCATGTGCATAATCAGTCGCTACCAGTTAATCATACCGCGCATATCGTCGAAATACCAGAGGCCCTGGCTCTTGATCCCAAGGTACTGCACGTGTCGCTCCTCCAAGTACCGGTTTGACCTATCGAGTGCTGTCCAAAAGTAGAACTGAATGTGTTTGGATTTCCACTGTGTCATTAGGTCAAAATGACTGCTTCTTGAGCGGAATAGGCCGATGGTATTTGCCACCTGACGCCATTCCTTGTCCAATCCAAATGTCTTGAACTGGAATAAGGGCACGACGGGTCTTATGGGAGGGTATGGGCTGAAGTTTTGGAAGCTATATTCTCTGTTCCGGGTTTCTTCGATGTCACCCGGAGGTCTCATGTAGTAATAGCAGAAATAGTAGTCGTAGCTGCGGTCATCCTGTGGTGATTTGGAGTAAAGTCCTGGGTGAGTCCCGCCTGGAATGGAATACTTGACGTGGCCAATGTCACCTGGCCTAGAAGGATTTAGACATAAGGAGTTAAATATCTCGGGGAGATGCATCTCGAGGCGTGAATCACTGCACGGTAAGGATGTCAAAAAAGTCACGGCTAGTCGATAATACTGAAGTGAAAAGAATGAAGAAGATGCAAAGTATTACGACGACAAGAACACAAGATGGTAGGTAAGTACTAAGGTACCTACCTATTTCCTTAATGAATCGTCCGTCATGCCTTCTCTAGGTTGCTAGATACCTACCCGGGGAAGGAGGAAGGGTTCAGAGGTATAGTATGGCAGTTCTGAAGATGCGATAAAATGCTGCCCTTGGGTCTGCTAGCATCCTGACCTAGAACCCCCCTTCCTTCTGGTAGGTAGGTGAGAGTTGAGACCTACTTGTTTCGTCTCTTATGCTTTCAGCAGCCAATTCTTCTTTTGATACCCTGACGACTCATAAGAACCTCAATGCTGGTTAGTATTATGCGACCCCTGATTGGCTCGTTCGCTTATGTAACCCTCTTGAACGAAACAGCGGTTTTACCCCGGGCTTTGAGCTCCTCTAACAGCCTTACGTAATACTGCAACTGCAACTGGAATTCGGTTTGGCAGCTTCATTCAATCACCTCACGAAGCTGCAAAGCAAACCTATTTCCCGCCCACCAACGATACGGGACTATCACCCGCCCAGAACGAGGGAGACGATACGAGACGAGACGTGACGATTGGATTGATTGACATACATACGAAAATCAAACGAGCGACCTCGACAAGATTAGCCCAGCATGACTCAAGATATGCCCCCTCGGGGCGGGTACGAGCCCGTCCAGTACAAGGTGCGTTCGTCTGGAGAGTTGGAGAGAACGTTTGAGGTGGGATGTGATGCTTGAGGGTGTATTGGAGATCAATTGGCTTGGCTGGGGTGCTTTTGGAGGGCGGGACTACACCATGATTCAACGAGGGAACGAACGAGATGGAACGAAAGGAAACGATGAATTGCATCACGAATCAAAGCGCTGACTTTCTCCAGCGAAACCTCCCCGCCAAGGGTTTCCGTCCCGGTATTCTCCTTCTCGGCATGGGCGCTGTCATGAGCTACGGCTGGTACAAGCTGATCGGTGGCATGCGCGAAGCCAAGTACGTTGTTTCTCTTCATTGTTGCTGAACAACGAGAACTGACACTCGCACAGCGAACTCGGTCGTGAAAAGATGTGGGCTCGCATCAACCTCATTCCCCTCCTCCAGGCCGAAGAGGACCGTGACCAGGTCCGACGATACTACGCCGACCAGGGCCGAGAGAAGGAGCTTTTGGGCGACAACGCCAAGGTTTACAACAGCGACCGGTACGTGTACTTGCCTAGCCCGGCATATACCATGATATACTAACAGCAGCAGATTCGTGAGGCCAACTTTTGCCATCGCCCCTCCTCCCACCACAAAGTAAGACGCAACAAGAAGAAAGGAAGCCGGGTGAAATGTGCTGTGTATATATGTTTTGACAAAGTGGTTCTACAACCCATGTCTGGAATTGAAAGGTTTTTAAAACTTCCATTGACTAACTGTGAAGAGAAAAAAAAGAGACAAATCTCGTTTACATCTTGACACTGTTGACCTTCTCCTCCGTCCATTCCCACAGCTTCTTGCCCAATTCTTCACTGAAGCACTTCTCATCTCCCGCATTGCCCCTTCCAACCGGTTCATAAAATGCCGCCTTCTCATCCTTATTCACATCGTCAGACGTGGCGGCCCAGACAGTGTTCAATCCGCCTTGCTCGACTGTCATCATTCGCGGGTTGGTCACGTACACAAACATCCTCTTCCAGAAGCTCAACTCGGTGACCAACCCAGTAGCAATAACACCAGGATGGACAACCACGCTTGTGATCTTGGGATAACGTCTCTGAATCTCCTTTGCAAAAACAATGTTTGCAAGTTTGCTCTGTCCGTAGCGACCCCACGTTCCAAAGGACATATCCTCCTGCTTCGAGTGCAGCGTATCAAATTCGATGCCATTCTTGGGATGACCCTTGTATCCGAGTGAAGTAAGACTGATGAATCGCACATCGCTGTTTGGTTCTTCGGGAGTTTTCAGCATGATTGGCAGAAGAGCCATGAAGAGTGTTGCATTTCCAGCATGATTGACACCGAATTGCAGCTCAAGTCCATCTTGAGTGAGACCGTCGACTGCCATGACACCCGCATTCGCAATGAATATGTCTAGACGATCATGTTTGAACTTCTCTGCTGCAGCGTGCATGTTTGCGATGGATGTGAGATCGCATTCGAGGAATGTTGCAGGAATAGGAGCAATGTCTTTCATGAGAGACTCTGCAGCGCTGGTGGACCGGCCGGTGAAATAGATATGGGAAGGATTGTGAACTACGAGTGTAGTGATGGCTGATTTACCGAGACCAGACGTTCCTAATATTTATTAGTCTGTATATCTTGGATCGATGAGTGTCTGGCCTTACCTCCAGTGACAAGAATGACTTTTCCTGAAAGGTCGGGAACATCGGTGGCAGAGTCGAAGCCGTTGTATGCAACCATCTTGTTAGACTAGAGATTGAAATTATATCTATCGATTTGAATAGGAAGAGCAGCTTGGAATGAACTGGGTTGTGTTTGTCGAAGTGTGACGAGAGTGTTGCTGATGATGAACACTCATTTCAACAGAACAAGCCCTCCTTTTATACACATTCTACCTGACATTTTGGTTTAATTAACCAAAGAATTTGTAATCACAAACTTGTCCATTTCGCGTCATGATATCTCTGCTTTGTGAGACGTTTAGTAGATGAAGCGGGAGGATAATGCACCGACAAGACCCGGGTTTTTGCATTAGCTGAGACTATCGCGCCTGTACCACGATTATATGGTTAGCTGTTAGTGCGGGATAGTAGAGTATCCCTGCCCCTAGCTTTGGCTCGGTGATGATATCTCCCGTCCCTGCGTAATTGATTCAAGCTTGAAGCCGGAACATGCCGTCAAGACTATTTCCTCCTCGATTGAAGATCAACTCATCCAAGTCCCGATCTTTGTAGACACTCATGGATAGCAGCTGAGAGACGACGGATCGTCTTCTAGATGCTGCTTGTCCGCTTTGTCGTCTCCAAAGAATGTTATTCACACACAAACACATTGATTGAACGACACCACATTGTAAACCAGATAGATGATTCTCTCAGCCATGTATTTGACCTTATCTTAAAATAGGCATTACAAAATATGTCAGTATTTTTGCTATGTTACCATGAATAATATTCCATCCTATGTAGCGCCTTACTCCATCCACATTGAGCTTTCTTTCAGGTGTAGATAATCAATCAACCTGCCATCAGCTCCGCTAACAACTCTCTCTCCAGCTCGTCATCGTCGAAATCTGCACCATCATCTGTATTGACGACCGGTCCCTTATCCCTATCTTCGGCCGCCTCGTCGCCCGTTGGCACTGGCGTAGGGAGACTGCCGTCTTCTGTGTCATCGCCGTTAGGCGTCTGTATTGATCGCAGGCTGGATGCGCCGCGGTTTCGAGCTAGGCGTTGCTTCTTAGCCAAGACACTTTCGCCTATGCTTGCAGTTCCATCATCATCTGATTCCTCTGCGTCCGCTTTGCGTTTAAGTGTTTGCTTATTGTTTCCATCCACGGTCTCCGCATCGGATTCTGTCACGGTTGCTGCAACACTGCCTTCATCATCTTCATCATCTTCGTCGTCGTCGTCCATGAACTCGGCAAGTTCATCCTCGGCTTCGCCCCAGTCAAAGTCCTTGAGCTCTTGACCCGTTTGTGCATCTTCGGCTTCTTCGCCTTCTGACGTGACTTCCGTAATATCATCCACCCCCTTCTCCCTATCAGCATCAAGGATGTCCAGATAATACGGGCGCTCGTCGAGCCTTCTCCATTGACTAAGACAATCGATGAGCCAGTTCTGGTTGACAATTCTGATACTAGGAATTTTGGCTGCCTGTTGCACCTTCTTTGTCCTGGGACGTGATGATGAGACGACAAGATGTGTCACTCGCTTCGATACTGTATCCAAGACTTGGGCGCCGTAGCTCTGAGCTTGCAATCCTATCTCAGACTCCTCCACTCTGACGCCAAGAGGTACTAGACCAGATAACACAATCACAAGACCGGACAAGACGTTAGATTTAAGTTCATCAAGGATGTCTCCTGCGTCTGGAACCATGGACAGGTCAACTCCATCATCGACAGATGGCCTTCTCTTGGATTTGCTGTGCGGGGGCGGGTGTGTTCCTTCTTCCTTGTCTTTTCTCTCCGCTCGTCTCCTATCGTATGTCTCGTAGAAGGCGGTGTGTAGGTCTGTTAGGTGGTCTTGGAGAGCAATAAGTTCTTCGTCGTCGTCGACAAGGACATTTCGGTGGTGGATTGCTGATGAATCGTTGTGGTTGGTTTCTTGTTGATCGTCTTCTTTGTCAAGCTCCTCCTGCATATGTAACAAAGGTCGGTCCTTGATCTGCTTCTCCAACGTCTTCTCCTGCTCCTCGGCCTGGATCTTCAAACTAGCAGCGTCGTCTCCGCTACTCATTCTTACGAGCTCGTCCATTGGTGACGACTTGGGGGCCAGCTTTGGGCCATTGTCCACAGGCTTTGCTTTGAGAATGGGCAGGGTATCTTGTCGCTTGGGTAGGAAACTCGAGTTGATGTCGCCAATACCCTTGAAGAAGTCGTAAGGCACTACCTTTATCAAGTTGGGTCGGTTCATTGGCCACACATCTGCTCGATCATCAATAATCACCACCATGTCTGTGCTGACAGGGAATAGTCGTTGTAGGCTCTTTGACGTAATGCTCCCGTTCTCATCACGACTGATTACACGGTTTCCAAAAAGCTTCTTATCAGGGTCGACAATCTTGGCGATGTTGAGGGCGTAGGCGCGTGTTCCCATTGTGTAGACGTGCAGCTCATACATCTTGGAAACCTCCTCGAGGAATTCCATCAATCCGGGTCGAAGCTTGATATAATATGTGCAACCACTGGTAACGCCGCGAGGGCCGTCGTCATTGAGCTGGAAACTCTTGACATCCTTGACGGCGTCGTGGTTGGGATTTGACGGGTCGCGTTGCCACTCGCCGATAGTAGGCTCGATACAAGCATGAATGATGGTTTGATCGAGATCGACGACAAGGCTCAGCTTCCGTTGTCGGAGTAGGCGCTTCTGGTTCTCGTGCTCAGCCTTTGTGGCGACGTTCTCGCTGACCCTGAGGACGGTCTGGTCATGGCTCATGTTGATCATGGCGCGGTCTGTATCGAGGTTGTCGCTAGCCCAGTTGATCTCGGTCATGTCTGCACCGCACAAACTGCAGAGACCCTGGACCTGAACTTCATGACCACAAGCCTCTTCGACCATCAGACACGGAG
Source organism: Fusarium palustre (assembly GCA_014899045.1). Lineage (NCBI taxonomy): Eukaryota > Fungi > Ascomycota > Sordariomycetes > Hypocreales > Nectriaceae > Fusarium > Fusarium palustre. Next base: position 145,496 of record JAAVUH010000003.1, on the reverse strand, counting down.
AATCGGCCGCTACTTGCTGACCCTCGCGGATGCGCCATTGCTTGAGCTTGCCCTCGGCGGGACTGTCAAACTCAGTATATGTAGTTTCGTCCACCCAGTCATCTTCGTTGACCCTACGCCTCCAGCTGAACTTGTATTCGAATATGCTCTCCTGCTTCTTAATCGAATCGCCGGGTTTCTTGAGGAGTTTCGTGATGGTGATGGGGTAGTGTAGGCGCGAGCCTAGGGGAACGATTTTGTCGTACATTGTGGTATATGTCGGTGGTATGTAGATAGCTAATGCTATGTCTAAATTTTGACTGAGATAGCCTGGGATATTTGGTCTCTTATGCTTTCAAGATCCGAGGCCAGGCGCGTTCACAATGCGGATGTAGCGACGTCTTCATGGCCTCACCAGAAAGCGTCGCGACAAAGCGAAAGTAAAGTGCACCAGCGCGCAGGCGAATCGCACGTGCAACTTGCAACCCAAGTCAAGTCAAGAATCGCGTGGCGGAGTCGTCAATGGACAATGAATAAGTGACTCGCGATAATTGTCGATAGAATTATGGTGTAGGGATAGAACGAGTTTCGATTATTGCCGGCTTTTATGCTTCGTCGAGATCTGGGTCCTTCTTTGATGCTTTAAAGGAAAATGGAATGGAAGCTTGCGCAAGAGTGACAAAGGTGACGCACTAAACTCTGGCACAGCTCAGCTCTAGGCTCTTGGCTCTGGGCAGGTCGGGCACTACAGCGCGCGCGGGCCAGCGGGCTTCTTCCTTGTAGTACTACTGCTTGCAACCACTACGAATAGCGATCACGTGGAGCCGCTTGCTGTCTGTAGGGGCGGCCGGAGAGCGCTGGAACGTAATCCCGGCGCGTATCTTGCTGCAAATTGGTGGTGCGGGTGGGGTTCTGGAGTCGCAATCGCGATCCTTTGGTCCAAGCTCTGGGGAAAACAGATGCAAGTATGGTAGATGTGATATGATTTGTATGAGGTGGAAAAGAGAAACTCGAGGTTGCAGCAGCTAACACGGAATTGATAGTAACTTTTGTTTTGACTATCTCTTTTCCTTAATTATGACTTGTCAAAGAAAAGAAGAAAGAAATAGATTAAACAAAGTCTGCCCTTCAAATCCAATGGTTGGTTGGTTGCTTGCTGCTGATCTGGTTTGTTTTCTTTGTAAGAGAGTGTTCCAACAAAGAATGCGACTCTCATAAAAAAAATGTTGCGACAGGAGGGGTCAAAAGTATGTGTGTCGTCACACCAAACGCGGGGAATACGTGTGTACAGAATTGTGTCAGCCAAGAGAACTGGTCAAGACAAAAAAGCTGTTATCAAGTGAGTGAGATGCTGATAATAAAAGCAGATAGAGTAACGCGGTTTCTATAAATGAACATCAATCAGCATTAGCTCTCATTCACGCTTCACAGAGGGAAATAAGAAAACAAACTTACATACAATGAAAAGAAGAACCAATCGGGTACATGAGAATAATGGTTACCAGGTGTCGTTTCGTCCTATGATGGCTTGACAACTGCCGTGACAAAAAAAAGGAACCTAACAGAGGTCGGGTGGGAAGACCCGCCCTTTTTGTACCTGGAGCGAGCGCCTGTAGCTAGCTGCAAAGTCCAGATCAGCTCCTGTCAGTTCTGTCACATCATTTATCATCAAGAGCTTTCTTCGACCAAACGTAGCTGAAGCTTGTTATTTTGCACTCGCATACGAAGTGGCTTTCTTGACGCAAAGAGAATCATATCAACTAGTTATCATAGTCTCTCACCAACTCAAATCCCCCTTACCCAAGTCTTTGTAGCAAGTTTATTCTCTTTGTCCTATCCATGACGGAGCGTCATGACATGGCCGCGGCTATAACTAAAACACCTTGTGTGGGGCGCCCAAACAATCTCACGACTAAGAGTGGTCTCAGTTGGTGGCGTGTTGAGGTTACCCTAGATCAATTCGGGGTTGCAACATCATCAGCAGTTTGATGTATCGTGCACAATTGAGTCACGCGCCCACGATACCTTCCGCTTCTTTTTATCGGTGTACAACACTGTTACCTCACATTATTGAATCTACCATGTCGTGCTCGTACGTGTCGGAGAATTTCGCAGAACGTGGTGAAACATCTTAAACACCAACTAACAGCATCAACCCATTGGACCTACCAACAACTTTCACTTCAGCATTTCATAAAGGACAACAACCATCACTAAAAGTGGAGGCAATACAAGTTAAAAATACCAAAATTCTTCAAAACACTGGTATCTATCGCAAAAAGACAATAAACGACCTCCCACCAAGACCATCCGTCTATATGCATCCGTCGTTACATCCCATTTAGCGTAATTCATACCATCATTGTAGCCAATCCCTATATCAAACAAATAGCAAAGCATTTTGCACACTCATGCCGACGATTGAACAACTCTGTAACCCTCCGACACCAACTTGGTAATTTCCTCGTTCTTGTGCTGCAAGATACCCAGAGCATACGCAACGTCGTTCCATTGTCGCTCTGTCTCGCATCTGCCAAGTCGAGCAGCGAGCTTGTCTGCCAGTTGCTTGGCGTGCTTGTCCTGGTTGACGTGTTAGTAACTGTTTCTTCAACAATCGCAATTTGCAACATACCTTTTCAACAAAGCCAAGCAGGAACTTGATGATTCTACGGAAGCTTTCCTCTTCCATATTGCCTCCAGCACTGAGTAGACTGAACATATCAACAAAGTGGTTGTACACAGCGTTATCCTTGGTGCTGAGCTCAGTGAAGAACATTCTAGCAAGATCTGCAATTCTGCGATCTTCATCCTCAAGACACTTAGCCATCTCTCCAAGCTGACCCTTGACCTTGACCTGTCCAGCAAGAATCAGGAAGGTCAACGTCATAAGGCATGTTCGCTTCACCGACGCGTCGTCATCCGCCAGTCGACGATACAAGAAGTCAGTGTTCTCGTCAATGAGGTGGTTGAAGCAAACAGCCATGTCTCCGAGGGCAATGACAGCGTTGCTTCGGACTGTCGCGTTGGGTGATCGCTCCATGATGGTGATGAGCAGTGGTAGGTTGGTCTCACAATATTCTGCAGATACACACATGAGCTTGGCGAGACACAGTGTTGCAGCGGCCTGAAGTCCCTTGTCGGCGTATGTCGTGTTGTTGGCGCAGATCTCAGACACCAACGGACCAAAAACAGCCAGCAATGAGCTGGGACCGTACAAGAGTTCTCGCTCACGAATATGCGCCATAGCTTCTGTAAAGTCGTCCTCCGTTGTTCCTCCGATGAGGTCCAGCTCGTCTGCATCCTCCTTGTCCTTGTCATTCTTGGTGGGTGCTTGCTTCTCCTTCTCCTGCTTTCTGCGCTTGAAGTCAAGTTCGCAAAGCTCAAGGTGAACAATCTGCTTAATGGCAACATGGCCAACGATGAAGAGAAGCTGTGACAGAGCAATAGCGTTGTCGCGCTTCTTTGACTTGTCGCCTTGAGACTGTGACTGGAGCTGGGTCTGGATTATGTCTTCCATTGGCACAGGCTTTGCCTCGTCACTAGATCCGGGCCGAGAGTTGGGCTGTGAAGACGGCGGCGAGCGAGATTGTCCAAACACCTGCTTTGCCTTTCGTCGAATCAAATCTGAGCAAAGAGTATCGGGATGCTTAGAGACGGCATAGATAGCGCTGATGGCTTGCTCAGCTACACCATACCACTCCTTACTATCCGACTGCACCTCGGTGATAGCAGCGAGTCTCACTGACACCGCATGGTCATTTGGCAGTCGCGAGAACTTGACGGTTGAGTCCTTTGCTTGTCGTCCGGTAGGGTTGATTCGCCTCAAAGCAATGCAGGTGAACTTGGCCAGTTGCAAATCGCTGCGTCCGTGCGCACCAAGACCAGTTCGAAGCATAGTTTCCATCTCACCGACGACGATTTCCGGGTTCGCCGTTGCGAGCATTCCCAGAACAATGATGGCGCCTCGTCGCTGAGTACGAGAGATCTCGCGCTTTTGGACGCCGTAAACCTGCCACAGTTTGTTGACAACGACCTCGGGAATCATGCCTCCCTTCATCATTGTTGCCAAAAGCTGCTCAAGAGAAGTGAGTTCCGCTGGCGTAGCGCCAAAGGTCAGACTGATCATGTTTCGCGCGATGTAGTTGGCTGCGTCGTTGGAGCTGAAGGAGTCAGGAGCCTCGAAGAAAAGGCGCTTGTAGCATTCGATCAGATGTGTTTGGACACCCTTGCCTTCATCGCTGTTGCCCTTTGTCCAGATCAGACGAAGCATACGTCGGATACCAACCTTGTTCTGCTCAATGTTGTAGGCGTCACCAACTTCGAAAAAGTCAATGGCCTCGATGACTTCGCTCTTGTTCCTTGAACCAAGAAGTTGACAAATGATGGTAGTAGCCTCGTCAATGACTTCGATGAACTTTATCGCTTCGGTGTAGTATCTCCTAGTCAGAGTGAGCTTCTCAATTGCCTCTCCGGTGGCAGCCTCTTCCTGAGCCTTCTGGATAGCAGCCGCCTTTTCCTCTTCAGTCATCTGCGTGGGCTTCTGAGGGGAGCCAAGTTGTGTGGCCTCGTCCAGAAGCTCGTTATCCACCGTTGTGTTCGCTTGGTCGCTTCCAAAACCAGGGACACCAGGAGGAGGCCTGAGAGCATCCAGTTCCTCCTGTACCTTGTCCAAACGAGCTTGCCATTCCTTTCGGGAAAGCTGAGCTCCGTGCATAACGGTGAAGGGATGGGTCTTGATAAATGTACCCAAGAGTTTGATGGCGTTACGTCTGACATTGCTGCTCTTATCCTCCAAACTTCTGCAAGCAAGCTCAGCTGCCTTTTGTCGTCGCTTAGGAAATTTCTGAGCAAGATCGCAGAGTCGCATATATACTTGGAGTGTTCTGCATCGGCAATAAGGGTTAATGTCCAGGAACCTCTCTTCCAACACGTCGAAAAATGCGTTGAGCTGGGACTTGTGGTTCTCGCTGCGCTCATCTTGCTTGCTGAGATAGGCAACCATGTTTCCGCAAACCTCAATCAGTGCACATCGAAGAGTGTATGACTATGTTTGTTAGCCATGAGTTTGTGACACAATTTCTGGCGACTTACCTCGCTATCTAGTTGCTTTGCAAGCATGGTCATCTGCTTAATCACTAACCGAGGAGCGAGCTCGGACAGCTTAGCGATGAAGGAAGAAACTGACTTGGGTCCTCGAGTATCGTTAGAGTTAAACTCCTTGTTGCTAATCTCGCGCAGCACTTCATCAGCCAGCTGAGGATAGTCATATGTCTCGGCCAAAATATGTAAGAACTCGGCCATGGGTTCTGACAAATGCTCGAAGTATGTCAAATTTTGAATGATGTTGATTTGCGCCGCTACTATTTGTGAGTCTTTTGGATTTCGGCATTGAAGACTCGCAATACATACCGTATGCGTGCCCATGGTGCTTCACAGCAATGCAAAGGACCTTGAAGCAGTGCATTCTGATCGATGTGGTCTTGACTCGTTGCTCACTTTCCAAGACCATGTAAACCGGTCGTGTAAGGAGACCGATGAAAGTATCTCTCTCACTTGTCGTCAGGAAGATCTTGGAGAGCTTGAGCTTGAGGACCTTGCACATAACCTCCAAAGCCGCCTGCAGCTGTGTAGCTGAATCCCAAGCTGCGTCCTTATCCTTGGCAGAGCCCTTCTTGGGCTTTCCGCGACCTCTAGCGACGGGCGCCGTCGTCGTCTTCTCGGCAGCCTTTGTCTCGACTGCAGCGATCGTCCATTGCAGGAGAAAAGCGTATATCTCGAGGAGTCTCTTATGATGGGCGACCGAGTCTTGCTCGTCGGGGGAGTCGATATCGGAGTGAACAGAGTCGGCCTCTGCACTCAAGCCACTCATGATCAGGTCGAAGATCTTGCTGAGGGCGTGGGTAGGGAGGTGTGCTGTGTATCTGGGATTTTCTAGCTCAGAATGGTGTCCCAACGAGGTCGGTGTATCAGGGGATGGGTGAAGGGAAATGGGAGCTAACTTGAGAAGGAACTGCAACGAATCCATATGGGAGGCGCGCATGATTGCATCTGGGTTATCTGCGACGGCATCGACAATGGGGTTTAGAACCGAGTTGACCACCGGTAGAGTGAGGGCATCGGGGTCGTTTTCGCAGTCGAAGAGAGCGCTATCAGCCTCGGGCGTAGCGATACTAGCCGGGTCTGACATGTAGTGCTTCAGAGCATCGTTGAGATCGAAGTCCACGGTGTCCATGGTGGGCGATTCGAAGGAGTCGTCGCAAAGTAGCGAGCGACAATAAAAAGAAGAAGCGAGACGGTGAGAAAGTTTAAAGGCCTAATCAGAGGGGTATCATGAAGGTATCGCAGTGTCAGTCGTTCTCTCAATATGTATGGACCGTATGTACAACCAAGCGTGCACCGTTGAATACCGGATCCGTCGGTATTGTTGTTGTTGACGATGGTAGCCCGCACTTGATGCTATGGAGTCGGTGGAGGGTATTTGCTTGGAGGGGATGACCAAACCCTGGGCAACGATTGTTTTTGTTTTGTTCAACGCGACCAGTCAGGACCCTTCCCCGCCATGTGCCCGCTAGAGACAGCGCGTTGGGCCTACCAAACCCCTGTAATCGCACCTAAATTCGAGTCTTTGTTTCTGATCTTGTCTTGTCGCAGCCCCTCCAAAAGTCGATTGCACCTTTAAAACTTGGTCTGCAGTTGTTGTTCTAAACAACCTATCATAAGATCTTCTTCCTTTCTTTTTGTTTTGTTAACTCCCTGCTTGTTCCGATTGACTGTCGGAGCATTTTCGGAGCATTTAAAGTTCAATTCTTTCCATTACAAAGCAAACACGAAACCATGACAACGGCGGTTCAGCAACATGTGGAAGAGAGTTTCGATATTCACGAAGATCTGAGGACGGAAGATACGGAGATGATGGCGGAAGAGGAACGTACCGAAGAGGCTGCTCCAATGGAAGACGATGAGGGCGTTCGAGAGTTTCAGCAGTACCAGAATCATCACATGCAACAAAGACATCCTCATCAAACATCCCATCACCAACCACAACCCGAACCCCAAGAGGAGGAGGAAGAGGAGCCAGAAGAGGAGGAATCTGAAGAAGAAGCTGTGGACCGTAGTGTTCAAGCAGATATGGAAAAACTGCAAAGTGACTTCCCTGGCTTTCGAAATCGGTACCGTTTGATTAAACGTATCGGTGAAGGTATGCAAGCTATCAATCCTGTCCTACAGTGCTCCCAATTGATACTAACAACCACTTATAGGAACGTTCTCGACCGTCTACAAAGCAGAGGATATAATGTACGACCACTATGATAACAGCTGGGATTACGAAGAAGACTCGTCAAAGTGGACGCCGCCCCCAAGTTCAACCGAAAGCCCTGTCCGACGTCCTCGTCGCAAGGCACGTTACGTCGCTATCAAGAAGATTTATGTCACATCGAGTCCATCGCGCATTCTGAATGAGCTGGAACTTCTTCATGATCTTCGCCAATGTCCCTCTGTTTGCCCTCTCATCACCGCCTTTCGAGAGACAGACCAAGTCGTGGCTATTCTCCCATATTTCCGACACGGAGATTTCCGAACGTACTTTCGCGACCTGACTGTCCCCGAAATCTCCATCTATCTGCGTGAACTCTTCACTGCTCTGAAGAGTGTGCACGACCACAAGATTCTTCACCGAGATATTAAGCCTACGAACTTCCTCTACGACCCAGGTACCCAACGGGGAGTTCTTGTTGATTTCGGTCTTGCTGAAAGAGAAGGTTCTGACGCCAAGCCTTGTCTCTGCCATGAGAGCCGAGATGTCCGCAAGCATCGTCAAGCCAATTCAGTATGGGCACAAAATGCAACCACACCTCAAGCTGGTTATCCCAAGTCCGACACACGTTCATCCCGTCGCGCCAACCGTGCGGGTACTCGAGGTTTCCGTGCCCCTGAGGTGCTCTTCAAATGTACAGAACAAAGCACAGCCATCGACATCTGGTCAGCAGGTGTTATCCTCCTCACGATTCTATCCAAGAGATTTCCTTTCTTCAACTCGGCAGATGACGTTGAAGCCATGATTGAGATAGCAACCATTTTTGGTTCCAAGCGTATGAAGGCTGCAGGTCTGCTCCACGGCTGTGTCTTTGAAACCAGCATTCCTACTGTCGGCCAGGGAGGCTTCTCAATGGAGAAGATCATCATGTGGAGTACCTGCCGAGGCGAAGACAAGCCATTGACACCAGACGAGAAGATGGCTATCAGCTTTCTCGAGTGGTGTATGGAGCTGGACCCTAGCAGGAGAATCACAGCTGCCGAAGCACTGGAACATGAGTTTCTCCGGCTTGGTGAACTAGAGGCTGAACAAAGGGCATACAACGAGGAAGCATTGGCTGCGGAGTACTGATTGGAACAAATGTATAACTGATGTAATAATAGCATGCATGGATAGGCGTTGGGTTTGAGTATGGTGTTAGATAGTGTATGGCTTGGTAGATACATAGGCCAACATGACAGCGATACCCATTGATCAACCATCTTGGGCGACGATACAAGGCACGAATGACATCGATAAAACGACAGTCACATTTTGTTGGTCACAGTTGAACTTAAAAAATTATCATTTAATCATGGGCGAAAATCGATTTTTATTTCGTTAACTCCGTGCAAGAGTCCCTGATGCAATGCCCGAAGCCGACCGACCTAGGTCCCTGGCCCATCTTTCCCGAGCGCAGGGAGACCTTTTCTTCTCCAGTGCCCGCAGGCTTTGTTCTTCACCGGGGTTGGAGAGGTTTTGTTTTCCGTTTGTAGAATTTCCCATACAAGCCCAACCGACTCCTCAAGCATTTACAGAACAGTTGCGATGCTTCGCTTAAGCGACGAGCTCAACGACACCACCGGCCTGCTTGATCTTCTCCTCAGCAAGGCGGCTGACCCAGCGGGCGCGGACGACCAGAGGGATCTCAGGGAGACGGCCCTTTCCGAGGACCTTGGAGTAACCGAGAGGGAGGAGGTCGAGGACGGGGACGGTGTCCTTCTTCTCACCCTTGACGTAGGCGTCACGGGTCTCCTGGGGGACGAGAGACCAGAGCTAGAGGGAAATTAGTTAGGGTCCGAAGAAGGGTTTTGCGATCGATCCATGCGAGTCGCGCGGGGTTGTATGTACCTTGTCGAGGTTGATGATGGGCTTCCAGAAGTGGTTCTGCTGCTTGTGGAAGTATCGCATACCAACCTTTCCGAAGTAACCGGGATGGTACTTGTCCATGTTGGTACGGTGGTGGTGCTGACCACCAGCAAGACCACGACCACCGGGATGCTTGCGGTGCTTTCCGACACGTCCCTTACCGGCGGAAACGTGGCCGCGGCTGAAATCAAAAGTCAGTCCATCACATGTTCCAATATTTTATACGTCGAATCGATTTCGTCGGGATTCGTCGTGGAAGAGCAGCCGCCGACAAAGGGCGATTATTGTGAGCTCCAGCGGTCTATTTCAACTGCTTCTCACAAAGGCGAGAACGCAGAAGAAACGGACGCGGTCTCTCTCAACGACCAACCTCGTCGACGGCGAGGGGGATGAGGACATACTGCTTGCGGGTCTTCGACAAACGGGTAGGCATGGCGACGGCTGTGGGTGATTGTCGACTTTTCCAGTGTTCACAGGTCGAAGGCTGGAAGTGGGTGGTGATGTTCGATAAAGCCTGTCACTTTTTTCCTTCCTGTAGGGCAAGACAACCCTAGACAAAATGAGCTGTGCGGAAAGAGTGGGTCTGACTGCCTTCCATTTTGGAGGGTGGAGGGGAATGCTAGTGTCAGGTGATCTCGTGGTCTGACCGTGGTGAAGCTCGGTGAAGGATCCACCAGGAATTGGAGGTCAAGGGTAAGTTCATGCATTAAGACGCGGTCACCAACGCGGTATCTTAAGAGATCATTCAGCAAACGCAATAATCTCATCACGATGGCAAAAAATGATATGGAAAATATTACGACTGTGATGGAAAAGCTAGACTTTCACCATCCGTATACACCTTATGATGTCCAAGAGCAGTTCATGAAGACTGTTTATGATGTTTTGGAGAGTGGAAATGGTCAAGTTGGCATTTTAGAAAGCCCAACTGGCACTGTAAGTCATCCTCACAACTGTCGACATTTTATCATCATTACGATACTACTAGTTGCTTAATGAAGCATATTAACTTAACAATAACAAACAGGGCAAGTCGCTTTCGCTCATCTGTGCTTCTTTAACGTGGCTTCGGAATCACAAATCCAATCAATTCGAGGCCTCAATCCAGGAATCCACGGAAGCATACAAAGATGAACCATCATGGCTTGTCGAGCAACTCCTTCGCCGCAAACGCGAAGAGCTCGTCTCTCGGTGGGAGGAGCGACAAAAGCGCCTAGAAACCCTCCGTCTCAAAGAAAAAGCCCAAGAAGAGCGCGCCCGTAAACGCCGTCGCGTTGAGGACTCGCTGCTTAGTGGTGGTAGGTCACGCGTAGTAGAAGACGAAGATGCTGAATGGTTGCTCGATGACCCTGATGATCAACACGATGCCCCTCAAGATTCGCTGTCGGGGTTGAGCAAGGAGACAAGAGAAGTTCTCGCGAGTATTGGGCTGGGAGGGGCGAAGAAGCTCGAGGAGGAAGATGACCTCGTAGAGGAACCGATCAAGGTGCGAGAACTTGTGATAAGCTGTAAATGCCGTATAGTAACAACAATAGATCTATTACACGTCAAGAACACATTCTCAGCTTTCTCAATTCATTACCGAACTTCGACGTCCTTCATTTCCACCTTCGTTGCCGACTTCGCTTGCCAAGCAAGAAGAGACGAAAACGGAGGCCGTCAAACTTCTGCCACTGTCTTCACGGCAAAGACTATGTATCAATCCTTCGGTCTTACGATTGGGCTCCGTCCAAGCTATCAACGACCGTTGCTCGGAGCTCCAAAAACCGAAATCTGGCGAAAAATGTCCATTTGTCCCCAAGGAGGATCTCGTTTCACAAACTCATCAATTTCGCGATTCGGCTTTGGCTACGTTACCCGATATCGAAGACCTCCATCAGCTAGGCAAGTCACTTGCTGTGTGTCCTTACTATGCATCACGAACCGCACTCCCGGGTGCTGAGATCATTACGCTTCCTTACCCTCTCTTGTTGCAGAAAAGTGCAAGAGATGCCCTTGGCGTCAAACTCGAAGGCAGCGTTGTCATAGTTGACGAGGCGCATAATATCATGGATGCAGTAGCCAACGTACATGCAGCTGAAATAAAGCTGAGCGACCTACAAAGAGGTCGTGGAATGTTGGGCGTGTATGTCAAGAGGTTTGGTAAGAAATTGAAAGGAGTCAACCGAGTCAACGTTGGAAGAGTAGGAAGAGTCATTGATGGTCTAAGAGAATGGATGGACGGTGCCCTAAAGCTCAAGGTCATTTTACTTCTCCTTTCCGTGTAACGACTACTGACATTGTGACAGCAAGAACATGGCATCGTGGATCCTAATGATTTGACGCGGCCCAAGGGTATTGATCAGATCAACATGTTTGAGCTGATACAGTATATACAGGAGTCGAAGCTGGCCTTCAAAATTGAGAGTTACATATCTCATGTTGAGAGTGAAGACGCAAGTACAAAAACACCTAGATCAAGCACACCAGTGCTTCACTCTTTGGTATCATTTCTCATCGCTCTTACGAACCTCAGTTCTGAAGGCCGAATCTTCTACCAAAAGATCAAAGGTCCCACCCCCGATATACAGCTTTCTTACTTGCTTTTATCACCAACTCATGCATTCTCGTCCATTGCGTCGAGCGCGCGAGCAGTCATTCTTGCTGGAGGTACAATGTCACCGTTCGATGATTACAAAGACCACTTGTTCCCTTCGCTGGAACCAGACAAAGTTACAACTCTGAGTTGTGGCCATGTCATTCCCCCAGAGAACTTGTGTGTCTGGACGCTGGCATCATCACGACCCGGCACACCACCCTTTGAGTTCAGCTTCCAGAAGCGAGGCGATCCTGAGATGATAACCCAGCTGGGCCTCGCAATATTGAACCTCTGTTCTTTAATTCCGGACGGTGTTGTTATCTTCTTCCCCAGCTATGGATATCTTGATGAGGTGGTTGCTGTTTGGCAAAAGAGCCAAGGTGCAAGTGCACAATCAATCTGGGATCGATTAGGAACGCGCAAAGCACTGCTTAAAGAAACGAGAGGTGCTTCAAGCGAGGAAGTCCTGCAAGAGTACTCCGACGCTATCCAAGGTGAAAAGAGTAATGGAAAAGGCGCTCTTCTTCTCAGTGTCGTCGGCGGCAAGATGTCTGAAGGCATCAACTTCTCTGACCGTCTTGGTCGCTGTGTACTGGTTATTGGTCTACCCTATCCTAACATAGCATCACCAGACTGGAAAGCCAAGGTTGAATACATTGAGACGACAGCACGGAACAACCTCGTAGCACAGGGCACAACCCAGGAACAAGCCACGAGTGAGGCGAAACAGACGGCACGGGACTTTTACGAAAACGCTTGCATGCGGGCCGTCAACCAAAGTATCGGCCGTGCCATCCGGCACCGAGGCGACTACGCGGCGATAGTGCTCGTGGATCGACGGTATGGCACGGACAGGATCCGGGGCAAACTACCGGGGTGGATCAGAGGCGGTTTGGTGGGAGATAGCCACGAGAAGGGTCTTGGAGGTTTGATGGGCGCTGTCGGGGGATTTTTCCGAGGGAAGAAGAGTCAGAGTTAAAATGAGTGGCTTGTTCTATCTGGATCTGACAGTCACGAGACAGCTCAAGGTTATGCTATAGCTTGTCCAAAGACGGGAGCTGTGTCTTGTGTGGAGGTCGAGACCCTTCTTGGCGGTTGTAGAAACGGTGGATGATGAGGCGAATGGAATCGCAGGTGGCATTTTAGGCTTTTCCGCCACACAGATTGTACTTTGATGAGATCGACAGCCTCTTGGAAGAAGGCAGAACATATATCGAACATTCTATGCGACAGGTTCAGAGACAACAACCAGAGTACATACACGAACACTGCACAGCATGATACAGAAGACAATAGCCCATAGATGTACTACAAGGCTAGCAACGGAAACACAAGGCATATTTCTCGTGACAGACAGACAGACACTTGCTTGTTTCCCGAGGAAAAATACACAATGGGGGGCGATATTTATCGCGCAAAAGAGTTGAACAAACAAAGACTAGCTTCAACTGCGATTGGCGAATTGAAAACCACTATATTCCTATTCTCGTTGGTTCAATAGAAGCGAGAAGCTAACCAACGTTGACTGATAGTGACTGACTTTGACTGCAAGTGAAAAAAATTAGCGGAACCGAGCACCACCGGGACCGGGACCGGGGTGTCCGATTTCGACGACTCGCCTGATTCAATTCTATGAGTCTTTCTATAAGACTCACTCACTCACTTTCATCCCTTCTCATAACTGGACCTTGTTTCTTCTTGTCTTGTCTTTTGTGCTTCTTGTTTCAACTTCACTGGGTGTTTCCTCAAGAGTTGTCAACGTCAAGTAAAACAACATGACTGATACAACGACAAAGACCGTTCCGGTCCGGACCATGCCTCCGGCCGTTGACCACGACGACCACGATCATGACCACAGCGACGTGGAAAGCCTCAAGGCTGCAGCACTGTTTCAAAAGGCTCTTCGCATGGGAAGAGTGGAAGAGAAGGGTATCCAGCCTATTCCCGTTGAAGAGCGTACTGCAACACGATTCTACAATATTTTCACCATTTGGGCGTCTATTAATTCTAATATTCTCGGGTAAGTAATTATTTTTCACACGCACAACCGCAAAAGAGGGGAGATTGTTAATAATGAGAATAGCATCACTTTTGGAATGCTTGGTCCTTTGGTATATGGCTTGAGCTTGAGAGATTCTGCACTTATCATTCTTTTCTTTTGCCTCTTTTCTACTGTTGGACCGGCTTATCTCGCCACTTTTGGACCAAAGACAGGAATGAGGCAGATGATTCAGGCACGATACAGTTTTGGGTAAGATATCACGACTGACAAAAGTATTAATGGACTGCACAGACTAATATGTTGCAGTCGTTACCTCGTTTCTATTCCTGTCTTACTCAACCTCGCCACCCTCACAGGCTTCATGGTCATCATCTTTGTCGTCGGTGGCCAATGTCTCTCCGCCGTATCAAGCGGCCATTTGAGCCCCGATGTCGGCATCGTCATCATTGGAATTCTATCTCTCTTCATTTCCTTCTGCGGCTTCAAAGTCCTACACTACTACGAAACCTACGCCTTTATCCCCGCTATCATCGCCATCACCATTGCGACAGGATGCGGCGGCTCGCAGCTCTCCAAGCAAGCAGCTCCCGCGGCGCCAGCCACCGCAGCGGCTGTTCTCAGCTTTGGCATGATTGTCGCCAGCTACATGATTCCCTGGGCTGCTATCGCGAGCGATCTCACCACCTACTTTGACCCCAAGGTCCCCTCGTGGCGCGTATTTACCTACTCCTACCTCGGTCTCGTTACACCTACTATTCTTCTCATGACGCTTGGCGCTGCTATTGCTGGAGCTTTGCCCAATGTCCCTGAATGGTCGGCTGCCTACGACGAGACAGCTGTGGGAGGTGTTCTTGCCGCTATGCTTTCAAGCGCCGGTGGCTTTGGCAAATTCGTGGTTGTCATCTTGTCTCTTACACTGTTGGGTAACACTGGTGGTACAATGTACGCCATCACACTAAACTTCCAGACTCTCATCCCCGGTCTTATCAAGATCCCCCGCTACGCTTTCGCCGTAGTGGTCACAATCATCGTGATCCCAACTGCTCTCCGAGCCCAGCGCGATTTCTTCGTCAACCTCGAGAACTTTGTCGCCTTGATTGGATACTGGTCAGCCTCATTCATTGGAATAATCATGGTTGAGCATCTTGTTTTCCGCAAGGGCCGCTACGATTCCTACGACCACGCTATCTGGAACGTTGCTTCTGAGCTGCCTCTGGGTGTTGCGGCTATTGCTGCCGGTATTATCTGCTATGCTCTGGTTGTGCCATGTATGGCGCAGGCTTGGTGGACGGGACCTATTGCCAAGACTACTGGCGATATCGGGTTTGAGATTGCCTTTGTTATGAGTTCGGCGTTTTATGTGCCTTTTAGATACCTTGAGAAGCGTCTTTCTGGAAGATGATATAGTTGTAGGAACGGCTTCAACGCCAGGGGTAAAAGTTATCGAAATTCGATCGTTTGATGGATTTTGCAGTCAAAAATCCGAGCCAGTCACCATAATTACTCAAGAAGAGAACCGTACATGCATTGTTCTGTCCAGGTAGAAACTGCGACTATCAGCAGGCCTTATACTCTTTTTCTAACAGTCATCATCATTCCGTCCCTGACCCTCCCTTCCAGTCCAAGCTGCTGAAACGAGATATCTCCAAACGTCACGTCAATATCCGTATGCAACGTCCTCGGCTTATCGTTGGGCTTCAGATCCGCACACTCGAACGCATAATCTCCTACTGTCATGACCAAAATGGTTTTGAGCATAGTCATGGCAACATTCTGACCGGGACACCACCTTCCATCTCCCCCAAAGGGTCGAAAGTACGATGGCCCTGGATGCGGTTTCTTATCACCGAGCCACCTTTCAGGTTGAAAAGCCGTGGGACGTGGGTATATACTTGGATCGTAGTGTATGCTGTGCGCGTTGGTCATGACGGCGAGGTTGTTGTCGATAGGAAGATGGCGGCCTTGGTGGTAAACAGTTGCGCCAGGCGGACATAGGTGCAGACTGGACCCTAAAGGGTAAAGCCTGAGTGACTCTTTGATAACTGCTTCTGTGTACGGGAGTTTTGAACGTATGTCCGGGTTGTCGAGGAGCTTGGCTTGCGGGTCAAGTCCCAGTTGTTGGATGTGTTCTTGGTGCATCCTGTCAACTATGTGCGGCGCTTTGGAAAGAAACATAAAAGTATACTGAAGAAACGAATTAGGCTGGCAATATTCATAAGGATTTTTTGTCTATACTTGCACTTGTAATGGTTGTTGTCGTAGTATGACCACCCAGCAACAAGGTCCTGATGCTTTCAAACATGTTAGCTGTGAAACGCCGAGAACATCAATCAGAAACACAACTTACTAGCCGAGAAGCTGCTTTTCCTCAACTCTAGAAAGTTTCAAAGAGTCACTGCGGCCATCTTTCGTCTCCCTTATCGCGGAATCTACATGCTCGCGAAGTATGAGATCGAGGACGCTGGTCGGGTTTTGTTTCGATGGAACAACTCCTTCAGTGACAAGAAACTCGAGTCGCTGGTAGATCAGACTAAGAAGGGAAGCCTCGAGTTTTACTCGAACGCACAACCTTCTCAGACGCCGAGGAATCTGTACTAGTGGATTGTATGCGACACGAGGATTTCTTTCTTCCTGTGCAAGGTCAACCAGCTCTCTCATGTCCTTAAGATCCTGTCTCCCTGCTTTTTGAGCATACGAATCGATGCCAAGGACATGACGAGAAAGAATTTCGAATGTTGCATTGGACAATAGCTCTTCCATGGAGAACACTCGTCCTGTTGCAGAACGCTCGTCCAGTTCGCTTCTGAGCCCCCTACTCGCATCGACCATAACGCTCACCAAGCCACGGGCATGTGTGGTTGAGAATGCAGAACTCATCACATTGTGAGCCTTCTTAAACTCGATAACGCTTTTAGAAGGGATGTTATCCTCTCCCAGCATGGGAGTCATGAATGTTTTGACCATGGGATGCGGAACCAACGGTCTGGGGACAGGGGACTGCTCAATGAGCTTTGGGTCAGATATGACAACGAGACCTGAACCGATAGGCCAAAGATCGAGGTAG
Source organism: Fusarium palustre (assembly GCA_014899045.1). Classification (NCBI taxonomy): domain Eukaryota; kingdom Fungi; phylum Ascomycota; class Sordariomycetes; order Hypocreales; family Nectriaceae; genus Fusarium; species Fusarium palustre. The sequence goes on along the minus strand of JAAVUH010000003.1, from coordinate 128,710 downwards.
AAGATGCCCTGCAGATTGTATCGATGTGCTATCTCGGTGGCGTATATCTGGGGCATGGTGTTGGGAGGCATCGACATTGTGACATCTCTTAGGATGGCAATGTGGCCCAGGAGCCAGCTGTGTGGAGGACCGGGCTTCAAGGCAAGTTAGATATTGGAATGAGCTGGACGAGGTGGTGTTTACCAGGTCTCGGTAGAAACGACGGGCTCTGTAGCCACGATAGAGCACCACTATGAGCTGACAGATGACGGATATGATGACCATGAGCAGGCCTGGAGCTTTGGAAGCTGAGACTGGCATGTCGACAGAGGATTTCAGAAGTCTTTGATCTACGATATGGTTCAAACGAGACATTGAATGAAAGGCATTGATGTGAAATGTCATGTATATAAGGAGATAATTTGTCCATATTTGTATTTAGAGATGGACTCGTCCAAAGGCCACTGCAACGGCCTCGATAGATGTCGTTACACGATCCTGCAGCCCATGAGAATAATTCGGCTCCCGAGATCCATTGGTCCTATATCCAAGAAAAGCCTTAGTGATCGAATCCCAATCTGTTTGATGTGGGAATGCGACGTGTGACATGAGCCAGGATTTCTCTTTTCGTATCTTATAAGGGAGTCAGTCACTATCTACTGAAGTAGTACTAAGTTGTGAAGAAGCAGAGCAGATAGTATTCATGGATGAAAGTACCCTAGTCTAGTCTAGTATGTACCTCGTCACCTGGAGAACCGGGCAGCGGTGGAGGGCCTTCGTTTTTGGTCTAGCGGTCCTGGTGACAATATAGTGGATGTCATGTGGTAGTGGTAGAATTCTCTGTCATTTAATTGGTCAAATCGTAACTTTTTGATATCAAGTCACCCTCTATCATGTCCACGAGCCCATATCTTGGTGGGTACATATTAGGTATTAGTACCCTGGAAGTACCCTGGCAGTAAGGCGGTACATACTATGTCATCCATGGATCTCAATCATGCCTGCCATTCAGTTTCTTCTCAGTACAAACATTCCTCGCAAAATGGCTCACAGCATCTGGGCAATTCCTCTTCAGACGACAAACTTCAACATCGTAGTCGCTTTGTTAGGCGGATTCATCTCCATTTTCGGTCTTGTCTCATATCTCCTCAAAGAGAACTACTACCTCTCCGAAGCCCGTAAGATATACATACCCCGGGTTTTGAAATTTCTTGGCTATTTCTTGGCTGCAGCGCCACGATAAGTTTCAATCAACGGTTACTAACAAACAAATTCATCAGTCATCTCACTCTGTGCAGGCATTGCTTTTGGTCCAAATGGCGCAAACTTCATTCGAACAGAAGATTACGCTGATTGCCAGGTTCTTTCAAGGGAGGAGTGCGAAGCCGATCTCAGTGCCATAACACTCAATTTTTCACGACTGGTCCTCGGTGTCCAGCTTGTTCTCGCGGGCGTCCAGCTCCCGAGCAAGTATCTTGTAAAAGAATGGAAATCCATCTCCCTTCTCCTCGGCCCGGGCATGACGTCCATGTGGCTGGCTACCAGTGTTCTCGTATGGGGATTAGCAGGCCAGCCTCCGTTCCTCCACGCCCTCGCTATCGGATCTTGTGTGACGCCTACAGACCCTGTCCTTAGCGCCGTCATAGTAAAGGGCAAATTTGCCGACCACAACATCCCCCGGGATCTTCAGAACCTCATCACGGCTGAATCAGGCGCCAATGACGGCCTCGGATATCCGTTTCTGTTCCTTGCCCTGTATCTCATCAAGTTCACAGGCGCTGGTGCTACAGAGGGCGGAGCCGGCGATGCCATGGGTCTCTGGTTCGGCATGACATGGGGTTACACCATCATACTAAGCGTGATATATGGCGCTGTGGTAGGTTGGATTGGTAAAGAGATGCTTCACTTTGCTGAGAAACGGAATTATGTTGATCGAGAGAGTTTTCTCGTCTTTGCCATTGCGCTTGCGCTGTTCGTCTTGGGAACATGCGGCATGATCGGTACGGATGATGTGCTCGCATGCTTCATCGCGGGCAACGTATTCACATGGGATGATTGGTTTCGACTCGAGACCAAAGATGATTCACTGCAGCCAACCATCGATATGCTTCTCAACGTAACCATCTTCCTGTGGTACGGCGCCTACATTCCCTGGAGCGACTTCAACAACAATAATGTCATTTCCATCGGCCGTCTTGTGGCTTTGGGCATCTGTGTACTTCTTTTGAGGAGACTCCCCTGGATTTTCGCCATGCACAAGTGGATTCGTCAGATTGAACAGGTAAAGCAAGCTGTCTTTGTTGGCTTCTTTGGGCCCATTGGAGTATCGGCTATTTTCTACCTTTTCATCGCTATCGAGTTCATTGATGAGCATCTCAGCGATGAAGACGGTCGTCCGAGAAGTGATGTCAAGGATCTCGCCGAGCAGATAAGAATCATAGTTTGGTTCCTTGCAGTTTGCAGTATTGTAAGTGGTTGCCCACACTGAAACAATACATTGAATACTGACGGAGTTTTTAGATTGTTCACGGTCTGAGTATCCCGGTTGGGAAACTAGGATACTTTGTTCCCAGGACATTGAGTCAAGCGGTCAGTGATAGTGTGAGCAATGCCCCATATCACGCGCGCCGACGAAGAATCCCATTGATTGGAAAATACTTTGGTCGCAACCACGAGCTCCCTCGTAGACCGTCTGGTCCAATTGTTATCACGGGTGGTCGAAGCCTTCGTGCTGAGCCGCACGTACATGCTGGCGACGAGACGCCACCTGTTAGAAGAGAGATTCGATTTGGTGATGAGGCTTGATGAAGTAGTATACACAAACGTTCACTTTGCAAGGGACCTTTGAGTAGACTTTTGGTAGTTATGTATTGAGTAGTTAGCGTCATAGCTCATTAAGCATAAATCTCCAAACAAACAGCTCCATGTACGTTTTGTGTCAAAAAGTAACCTCTCATACCACTACATGATCCTTGACTCTCATTCCCCAGTTCATCTCACCAGAACCCTTAAACGAGGAGCATGGCAGCACCGACAGCAGCACCGACAGCAGCACCGACAGCAGCACCAACGAACGCAGCAGGGGCCATGGCAGCAGCAGCGTTGGTCTCATCAGGGCTAGCAGCGTCGTCGGTAGCAGAAGCATCGTTGTTGTTGCTGCTGTCATCATTGTTGTCGTTGTTGCTTCCACTACCACCACTGTTACCAGTGTTGGAAGGGTCACTGCTGCCCCGAGTTCCGGTAGCACCAGCAATGATGGTGGTGGTCAACTGAGAAACATCAGTAGGACGGCTGGCATCGACACTGACGCCTGAGACAGCAGCTGAAGCGGCAGAAGCGACGTAAGTTGTAGAAGCGAAGCCGCAAGTGTAGAGGATATCATCAATGTCTGCAACTCATTAGCTCGGGATCTCACCAGTTGATAAAACGTTACTCACCCTCAGTGTCATCGCGACGGTCATCATCATCGTCATCATCGTCGTTGTCGCGAGGCGCATTCTGATGAATACAGTCGGCGCAAAGAGCAGCGACGCTAGCGACGTCAAAGGAATCATTGGTACAGACACACTGAGCCTCGAGACGGTCCTCGTCACGGTCACGGTCTCCTCGGAGGTCGGTGTCGCAAGCCCGGGTCAAGTCGACGATGGGGTTGCAGATGGTGTCGCATGCGCGGGGGATGTCATCGCGATCGAGACTGACATCCGCGCGGGCGAGGAGAAGAAGGGGAGCAATAGCGAGGGCGATGGTTGAAGTGTACATATTGAAGGTGTTGTAGATAAACTGATGTTGTACTAGACGGTGCGTTGTATTGTATAGTGAGATGGAGTTGTTGGTTGGTGAAGCTGAACTGAACTGATGGAAACGACAATGGAAGACCCGGGATGTATTTATACAACCCTGAACTCTCTTTTCCCGGCTCATGTCTCATGCCCAGTAATAACCTTTTCCTTCTCCTTTCTTGGCATCATGGCCCTGCTTGTACATCCCAACAGCCGAAGCCTCACCTTTTCCCACATAGTAACTCACTCATCCTTGTCTATTTGCTTTAACATAAAAACCAAGCCACGGCACTCGTAATACTTGCCAAGCACTTCCCCGACCAATTGATCGTCTGCCACGACTCATCTGCGACGCGGTAACTGGTCTCCTGCAGTCTTGGCAAAAGCGTCATGACGGGTTGGGCTCTGTGTCTCTCCACTAAACAGGGGAGGGGATGGGGGACAACGTTCTCCAGGTCTGGGGTTATTAAGTAATGACGTACGGGGAACCCGAGAGATAGTTAATGCTAATGTACTATGTAGTGTGTAGTTATGTAATGCCAATGCTTTCTAAGTTAGTCGTATTGAGCTTGTTTCAACGTTGTAAAGGTAAGCATCAAATTAAGCACAGTTTGGCTGTTTTATGCTTATATTTCCGCCCCGAGCTGAAAGCCGTAAAGCAGGTCAGCTCCAAAGACATTTGCCAAAGCTAAATCAATCTAGCTACCCATGTAATACTACCCCATTCAACAGGCTCTGCTCGCTCCTACATATCCCGACCCGACATGAATCGGATCAAGGTTTCAATGACATAGTATCCCTTCGGTAGTTATTCTCCGAGACTCCCGTCTCTCCATCTCCACGAAAACAGATCGTAACTAACAAAAAAGAAGTCCGTCAAGGTTTCTTGCATGAAAAAGATCATCGCTCACTAACAGAAACGATCGTCAGTGGCTTATTCAGGCCACGCAACACCCCCACCAATTCCCCGGTCTCTGGGGAAGTCAACCTTTCTTTGTCTCTCAGTTTGTCTTTCTGGTCGCGTGAGGTCTTTCCTTATTCGGAGAACCCATTTAATGAATGGCCTCTTGTGATTTGATTCGTCTCAAGTTTATCGACACACATCGGTCTTAGCTGCCAAGCAACACCAGCCTCATTAGACACGCGTTTTACCTTTTTCTTTCCTATCAATCTCTATCTCATTCGCTACAGTCTTGGCGATTGACTTGTTTGAGCCCTATCGTGTTTAAGCCTCGATCAACGTGGTCAAGGTGACTAGTTTCGTTTGATGAAAACGACGAATGTGAATTTCTGGGCGTTTCACCGCAGTCAACAACGAGCTGCGTAACAAGGAGACGCAGGCCTTCTTGGCAATTAGTGTCTTGAAGCTATCCTTGACGTGGTTGTGCGTGCGTGATGACACCGCATTTAGGAAACAGACATGAGGAGTGTCTGAGATGCAACATAGTGTACCCGTCAAGGGTTTCTGCCAAGACGTGTTATATGCCAGCTAATTAATGCTAATTGAAGGCTGAGTATCATGGTCAAGTTACGCTTGGGTCTATTAATGGCACGTTGATGAAGCGAGGCGCAATGTCATTGACAGAAGTGAATAGAATGAAAGAAGAGAGGATGGCTTCGGTGCTAGAAAAAGATACCGTGTTTGTAAACGGAGCTTTTTATGATTATCACTAGGTGCATGAATCGAGTTGTTGAGATATATAGGTTGTGCTGAGCCTCAGTGTGGAGCATCGGCGATGTTACTCAAATCTTTACAGAAAACCCTTTGGGGATTGACTCTTTGGTTAGGCTCTGAGATGTTTTCCCAGGCAATTGTGCTTGCGCGTCCTTGCAGATTGAAGCAGTGAGGGTGGAATAAGTTCTACTGATCTTCCATTTCGTTTTGGTTATGAGTCTGGATGAGTCACTTGTACTACGGCATCGTTGGATACTGCTCATGGCAAACGTAGTTCATTGAAACATCGTATGTGAGCAAACTCGAGGGTCATTGTGTTTCTCAAAACCACGCATCTTTAATTACCTCCACCATCCACAGCCTATCTAACATTCACCTCAAACATGCTTCTCAAACTCAATAAGCACAATTTCCTCCTCATATCTATCAATAGTAACCCTCTCAACATCCCCCGTCTTGACATACCCCTGCCTCTCATACCACGCGATAAGATGTGTCCTCCCACGCAGTGCATTCAACCCAATTCTCCTGACACCGAAATCCTCCGTGAGATATCTCTCTGCCTTGTTCAAGACAATCTTGCCTAAACCGCCGCGCTGGATGGCCGGATCAACTGCGAGCAGGGCTATGCGACCATAGTCGGGGCCTTTCTTGAAGACGTTGACGCAGGCTATCGCGGGACCGTTGGGTGCCTCGCTCACGATGAAAAACACATTTTCAGGTGAGGCGATTCTTTCATTAATGATATTAATATTCAGAGTGAACGTCTTGGCGAGCTCTGGTGATCCAATCCATTCGACGCTAGCGTCTGTAAAACGGAATGCTGCATGGATGAGATCTTGGAGTTGAGGGGCTTCCTCTTTGGTAGCGATGCGGAAATGGTAGTTGCTCGACATGATGATCGTGGAGTTGAGTGAGTTGTTGGGTTGGTCAATGTGATGATGATTGTTGAGTCGAAGGATTATTTAATCATCATCTTCAAGTACTATTTAATGCCTCAATTACAGAACTCGTATTTCGTAAACGAGGAAGGTTGAAAGGGCGTAAGACCGACACGAAGGATGCTGTAACAGCCCATATTTAACAGTTCAGAAATGCCGTTTAAGCGTTTTTCTACATGTAATCAAGGGCGAGCCTTTGGTAGCATGATTGCTGAAGGGCGCAGGCTGTGTTTGATGTGGAGAGGTAAGACGACTCACGCCGAGAGGCCGGTGATAAATATCTCAAGCAATGTAACGATGCTGAGGGTTTACTATTTCTACTACAATACAATGTACAAGACTAAGCAAACAGATATATTTTGTTTTACTAGGGCTATGCTATTCTACTAGTATACCATGGTTTGGTATTCCTGTTCAATGTGTGCCGTTGTTACACTTTTACCCCCAAGACAGAACCACTTTTCCGATCCTAGGGTAGCTCATGATGAGATCTCTACATACCTATTATGATCTAATTGTTTTTTGGTCGAGATGTTAACTGGATTGGTAGGGCCTAAATTTCCTCGTTTGTTTCGCAATTCTCAGTTTGTTTCCTCTTGTCCAGAATCTGCTGTTGCATCTTGGCCTGGAGACATGGAATCGGGCCCGCGGACCCGAGTAAGACCCCGACAACAACTAACGTAGATGGCGTTGCAAGGTGTCGCAACGTATTGGCTGGAGATAACTTTAGCCTCCGTTATATCCCACATTCAATTCCACATCGACTCATACCGTAAGCAGGCCATGACAACAGGGTCTTGATGTTTCTTGTTGTACAGCTCAAGATAACACATCAGCATAGGATACCATGGCAGGTAGATTACTACTTACTTGTTGGGCAGTATAAGTATAATCATAAGCCTTAAATATGTCTCCAAGTCCGTCCGCCAGTCAGTCAGCCAGCCAGTTATGTCTACCAGTCAGTCTAACAACCGACAACTTATACAATTCAGATGAATTGCATATTCATTGTACTTTCGCATTGTAAACTCTAAAACCGCAATGCATAACTAATGCAATGCAATGCGGCGCAGGGCTGGCCTGATACTGCAAGGTAGTCGCTTGGCACCCTCGGACCCATGGAATGGCGGCAGAACAGCCCCATTCACAGCGCCGTATCCCCGTAGCCAACACACTGTACACGGCCTAGGCTGATCAACTCTAAATGTGGCAGGTATAAAACACCCAACACCTCACCTCATCTCTTACCCCTTCTCTTTTTCCTCTTCATCAACATCAACCGAAAAAGACGGACACTGCCGTTTTTTTCCAATCTCCATCTCTTCTCCTCTAGCCTAACGGCCTCTCTGCAAACGTAGGGGAGGCCGCAGCCCCCTTAACTTGAATCAATGGGAGCAGCGTGTGCATCATCCGCCGCCTGCAGCCGCAACTCGGCCATGTCCTGGTAGTCTTCTCGCTGCCCCGGCGCCTTTGCCTAGTAGCGAGCTCGGCATCGACCCTAGTCTGCTTCTCTTTGAAGACGTTTCTCCCTTTCTGGAATTCCTACCGGCTGACTACAACGGGTTTGATGATGCGACGTGGGATTTCGGAAACATCATCAACAATAACACCACCACCACCGCCAACAACAAGGATAATGACGTTCCCAATTTGGATGGTGAGGGGTTATTCGACAACATTATGATTCCCGACTTGAACATTTTGGATACGCAGTCGTCGCTTGATGTCAATGGAGATGGCTTCCTCACTCAGGAGCAGCCTCTCCTCACTGTCAACTCTACCACACCCATCGAGCAACCTACTTCAACATCCAGCACTCCACTTCCCCCACCAACAGTCACAAACAAATCCCCAACATCAACATCCTCTATCCCAGGAACATCCACCTTCTCTCTGCACCCTTCCCCCTCTTCATCATCATCGTCGTCGTCATCCCGCAAACGCAAATCCTCTCCCGAAGAAGAGGATTCAGCCGTCACCCTCAAGCGTCAGCGCAACACTCTTGCGGCGCGCAAGTACCGCCAGAAGCGCCTCGACCGCATCTCTGAGCTTGAGGAGGCCTTGGCTGCCATAACGAATGAACGCGATGATATGAGAATTCAACTTGCCAGGAGGGAGGCTGAGGTGGATGCTCTTAGGGAAATGCTTGGGAAGAAATGAGAAAAGAAACAAAGAGACAGACCAAGAGTTCGATATCGTGTTAGCTATTATGTTATGGCGATCGGGGCATTGAAAGGGCTTCTAGATACATTTTCGAGTTAGCGAGTTGCAGTTGCTTTTCCCTTTTGCTTTATAAATGACAGCTATTGTTTTTGAACAATTCAGTCTTCTCTAGTGATGCGTCTTGTGTGAGTATTGGTTGGCTTCTGTTGTAGTTTGACTGATATCCAGTTGGTTCAAACTGGTTCTCATGGCACAAAACTGAAAGACAACATAACGTCTTCGGTCTCATGCCCGCCAATCTTGACAACTCAACCAACACTCGCAACGCCAACCAACAATCACAACCCACAACCAACAACCACAACCAACACTCGCAACAAATAACCACTCTACACTACAATTCGAGGTCATCGACATTCCACATCATCCTATATATACAAATGCTTCATAACCCGAAGCCCAGCATCAGCATCTTCTCCAAGGATCTTAAACTTTATTGGTACAAAAGTTAGGCCTTACAGCATGCAATCCCCATCACTCATAATGAGCAATAATGAACCATAATGACAAGCCAGTGCATCGGAAATTAAGAAAGCACTGTAAAGAACCCTAGTTAATGAGACGGCAAGTGGATCAAGAGGGGAACGTTAATCCTCATTGAGAATGAGCCAGAATGACTCATTTTGCTAACTTCCTCTTTGGGACGATGTGATACTAGACATAGATAAGATAATGTATCGTTATCGTGATAAGGAATATCGAGACAGGGAGAGAGACTCAATATATTTAATACTTCTGTTCATGTTTCTCTTTCCTTGAGAGGACAGTTAAATGCTGAGGAAGGAAAGTTTCCTTTTGGGCAACATATTCTGCCATATCGATTTCACTGTTCCGACTAGGCAGCCGCCGCGACAAGCACTAACAGCATACAACACCGTAGTTCAATCGACCGGCCTTCTTAGCCCTTGGCATTCCGTCGTCGCAGTCCAAAACATTCACGACTTTTCAGAAAAGAGGTTAAACCAAATTGTACGATCATATTCGTGTTTGGGACAAATTATTTACTGTGGGTGATGGTTGGAATCGGTAAGTTCGAAGGGGGCCTTCAGCGACTGCTCCCCATCTGAAGCTCAACACCAACATCACATGCGCTTAGCCGTATCGTGACCGTACCTCTATGTATCAAGCATCTCAAATCGACGTTTATACACCACATGGATAGATCGTCTGTCTTGTCATTCTTCTTCTTCACTCAACCTCTATCGCCTGTTGTCTTGTCGTCCGCATCTAGTCCCGTCCCCTCTCTTTTTGTGTTGGTACTCTGGAAGAGTGACAAAACCATCAGCGCGGTATTCCGGACAGCAAGAACACCTTCAGTTTGAGTTAATAGTTAAGGTCATGCCGAGGCGAGAAGGCTGGATGGAAGTCAGCTGTTCTTCGCCTCCCGCCATGTATCCCGACGTCCAATCCTAGGGCATCTTGACAAAAGTGCATACAACCGTGATAACGTTCCATCATAGAAAGGGGATGGTACTTCTCGTTCTGCTTCCACCAATAGGTCGTCTGCCCTTCACCTTGACTTGTTACTCTTCACCTTTCTTTCCAATCCCGTCCCTTCTGATGCGCTGGTGACATCTAATCGAGATCTTGTCTTTCTCTCCAAAGAGAAAAACACATACTCCTTCTTCTCAAGACCCTCGTATCGTGACAAAAAGTCCTCCTTAGTAGCTTGGCACATATCTCCCACAACTCACTAGACGAAGCAATCCCCTCCATTAGCCGAGTGTAACCTGGCATGTTTCTCGATAGGGAAAATGCAGTGACGCTCTTCATGTTTCACAATAAACCACTACATAATACATACTACTCCGATGAAAAAGGCAACAAGTTCACGGTTAGCGATATACCGCCCTTTGTTCTTCAGCAATTAAGCTAGAAGAAAGAAGACGCCACATTCCCGTCACTTTGGCAATGCACACACCCGTCTTTTGGTTTTCTCGTGGTTGCTTTGCATGTCACTCATCGTTAGGTGACAGTTACACCCCCCTTCTCCAATTGATCGGCATCACCAGCCACAAACTCAACCACACTTGGATGCTACTGTATGTATAGCCTACAAATATTCTAGTTCTCCAACCTTTGCCACAAATGTTTACGTCTCCTCCACAGCGGGGAAAGAGAATACTACTCAAGGAGAGAGGTGCGGCTCGTCACGCGTCCCGCTTCTCTGTCTGAAGGGAAACTCCTCTCTTCGACTCATACGGCCCGTTCCATTCGCTGGTGCTAGATACGAAGGGCCGCCCCTCGAGGCTACGGTACAGCCTGGCCGCCCCCCTATTTGTGTGAAACCTGAGTCCCAGACCAAGACATGCACCAAGGTCATCTGTTGCTATTTTACCTACGGCTGGAGCGTAGCGAGGACAATATTGCCGGGTTACGAACCTGTTTATGAGTGAGGTTGTCAGCAAGCGAGGCTCTGGGCGCTGTGCTAGTAGTCAGTCGGAGCTCGTGACTGGTGTCCGCATAGATCTTGAAAGTCTTCGTTCAACTGTTTCAGGGTGTCTAACGGTATGCATTTGTCGTGGTTCCGGAAACAATGGTGTCATAATGCGTCCTTAAAACCACCAAGGTGTTCACGAGCAGCACCAGATGAGCATGATGGGTTACGCTAGCATAGTCGTAACGATCTCGGTTTCTTCGGACCCTGGGAAGTCAACAGCATGGATGAAGGCCCGGTTATTCTAAAGAGGTAAACGCTGATGGCAATGGCCGTTAAGAACAGAGATCGTCCTTAGGGTCTTTGCAGCGAGGAACATGGGGGCTGTACCGGACTGGACCCTTGACGCACGCAGGCGGGATAACGCCGGAGGGTTTCCACCGGTCGATGTACGATACGCTGACATCTCATGAACTGAACAGGATTTCCAAAACATTTAAAAGCCTTGGCGATGCTGGGGGCAAAGACAAGCAAGAAGATTGGGTAAAGGCGATGACGGCACTGGGGTTGGAGTCGGATGATGTGGGGCAAGGATCATGAGGCTTCTCGAGATGCTACTACTACCACTACTACGACAGTATGTCCATATAGAGTACAGTAGCCCCACATGCTCAAGGAATAAGTCGATCTCAGGGGGAGTGATGGTTGGGCTATCCTTGCCTTGGATCGAGAGGCAGAGTATGGGGACGGGTGGTGTGCATAGGTGGATGGGTGTGTCGAACTTTGACGAGCGCTTAGTCCGGACTGTGGAAGAGAAGAAGAAACAGCTTCAAGTCGGCATCTTATCTCGTTTCGTAGTGGGATGTGTACCAACTGAGGCTTGCGCGTACTCAAAGTAGGGCGGGGATGTGTAGAGTGCAAATTGTTTTAACTTTGCAGAGAGAAAGAGAGGGGCCGTGAAAGTAGGAACATTTTGACAAGGCCGCCACTTTGTGTAAAAAGGCTGTGAGATCAGGGGACGGCCAAGCCACTCTGCAGCCAATCCAACATGGGCTGATGATGAGGCAGCCAATACATTCTCCCAAGGCTGCAGATATCATTATCACATATTGATTGACGGGACGACAACTATACAGGATATAAGCACGTTTGCACAACTCTGTGCAATCTTGTTTACAGCAACGATACCAACTCGGAATGCCATACCTGAAACGTCAGTGTTTCTCGGCAGTTGACAACCACACGAGATACATGAAAATTGATGGGGGGAGTGTAGCAAAGGTGACAAAGACAAAACAGGTGAAAGAAGGGTGCGGCAGGGGGACGAATCAAGAAAAGCGTCGTGATGAGGAGGGTATCAGTTGTGGTGGTGGTGTTGATGATCACCCGCCTGAGACAACCAAGGCTGGGGACTTGACCAAGAGGCATCTCGCCCGGCCGTGGCGCAGTTGTTTCTTGTGTACAATGATATGATCATTAATCCATCTGTAGATAGATTGGTCCCGAGACGAAGTTGAGGTTGAGATGAGTGGTCTAGCCTACAAGGCCGAAACTTAAATGCCCTAGCAGTGTATGCAAGATGCGAACACCTGCAAACACGTACATCGTTGGGTGCACAATAACAGCTGAATCAACAGGGATTTATGATGAGATGGGATGATGATGGTTCGTCATTGGTTTGGCTGCCACTGCTGAGTATGTATGTTGGGCAGAGATGAAAGCCCGAGCATGCATCCTCAGACGTGATGCTAGTCTGCGGAAGCTACCCGCAAAGTGCATCCGCAGCTTAGGTAGTCAAAGATAGGGATAGACCATGCAGCAGGTATGTAACGATACTATAGTCTAGTTAGACAGAGCGGAGACGATATCGTGGGATGTCTTGAGCGGAGTGGAGATGGGGAACAAGGCTCGGGTCAAAACGAAACAAGCCGGGTGAGAATAACAGATACAGAGGTAACAGAGTGGAAAGGTGCGTGTGTATATTCGCCGCGGTGTAAAAAAAAAAAAAAGAGGGGTGGGTAGAACGATCTTAGATGGGACGAGGCGGTAGGTAATAAGAGGTCATGTGGTAAAAGTGGTGATGATAAACGACGAGAGTGAATGACTGACTGATTGACTGGCACTCTAGTATCCGGCTTTGTCCGGAAGCGCTGTCGATAGATGGATCATATCCACATTTGGATGAATATGACTCGTACTGAAACATTTCGTTGTTCGCGCTGCATAGCAAAGATTAGATTGTTTATGTGTAGGTCAGTTGTTGATAGGGGATGAATTTGGTGATGGAGTTTTGAAGCTGGTGGCGGGCAAGTACCTATGGACAGGCAGTCCAGTCCAGTCCAGGTACCTTCCACACTGTATCAGTGTTGACGGCTATTTCTGGATCGAGACCCACTGAGATTGACGCTCGGACCCCCGCCTACAAACCCCGCCTTCCTAGGTCCCCTGTAGATGGATGCTCTAGATATTTGTCAGGGGACCTTGCGTCCAGCCCGCCCGCTGAAAGGAAGCACTAGCGCGTTAGCCATCAGTGATCGAGTTTCCACGGGCTGCCAGATGCTCTGCGCTTCTGGGTGCACTACACGGGCTAACTTACGGGCTGCAGGAAATACATACATATCCGCCGTTGGTACATGCAGCTGAAATGAGCTGGGCTGGTGCTGGGCTGGGCTGTAGTTGGAGTTGATGTTGGTGCTCTGTTGCTGTCGCTGTCACAGATGTTCTTTGACTACCTAGGTACTTATTCCGACTTCTTGTCTTTTACCTTGTAACACCCCATAAGAAAAAGAGTGAATCTCTTTTCGGTATACAAGCCATCTTTTCATATCTCACAGTCTGTCTGCCTTGCATTGTACTACTACCAACATCCATTCCTGGCCTACTAAACAACAGGGGTTGTGACTTGTAATGGCGTCAGTGACTCTCAAATGACGGTGGAAGCTATGGGTAACACCGACACCGAATTACCAGGAAGAGCAATAAAGACAAGCACAAGATCCCACCGACGGTCTCAACACGGAGATATCTCCCTTTTCCGAGTCGTACCAATCTGGGCGCTGTGTCCATATCTGTACGAGGTTGAACCTTGAAACCGTTGCACCACAGCACTCTATCAAGGACTCGGTCGACCAATATGGGATTCAGATGCATTTTCAAAGCAAAAAAAGAAACAACAACTGCATTTCAATCAACGGCAAGCGGCGCAAGCGCGAAACGCGTCGCTCACCGAATCGAGCAAGACTCGTCCTATCTTAGTACTTAGTCCTGGCTGAGCAATGACGCCAAGGGATTGACATTGAGACAGAAAAGACCCTGGCCTGGTGGGATGCCCATCCTAGGCGCACATGGACACGAGGGACGAGGGTCTAGTCGGCCGAGTTGGGAATAGGCTTCGATTGCCTTGATTGAAAAGGTGACGGTGAACGGTTGGTGGCTTGTAATCGTGTATGTATGTATGCATGTATGTCAGACAGACAGGGATACCCATTTTCAGCAGGCCTGCAGCCAGCATGCATGTCTTTGCTGTGTCTGTGTGTAGGTAGGTATGTATACATATCAACAACAATTGATGATGCTTGGATATCCGCTTCAACAAGACAATTTGCCCGATAATAAGACATAGAAACAAATCCCGCAAAGACCCTATCGTCATTCTCACGAAATGTCACTTCTACAAAAGAGGCAACCCCAAAGTCGGAACCCTGGATATCCGGCTTTTGAACAATGTAAGGGCCCTGTCGAGTGGAAGAGGGTGGGCAACAAATTGGCGAGTGGCGACCTACGATCTCCGAGGAACTGTTTTTGATATACGAGCGGCAACTCTGTATTCAGCATCTTTATGTACGCCAAGAATGGACATTTACGGTCATGTCGGTATTGTGAAATTGCCATGTGTTGAGAGGGTGTGATGAGTGTCGATGCTACATGCCAGTGGCAACAGGCATGAATGTGAGCTTTCAACAATTTTGTCTATATTCCTTACCTCTTATCGACCCGGTGCTAGCTCCTTGGCTTTTGATTGAGATCCATCTTGCCGATATCCTTTCCTTAAGATGTGATCCAAATGGGGTGCACTTATATCGCTGGGATACTCAACTATCAACAAGATGTAGATGAGATCTATGATACAAACATCATGTCCCTACATGCACCAATGCAACCCAAAAAGGGCATGAAATCATGCATTATAACAAGTTATTCAGCAACCTACAACTGCATGTGTGACCCCGAGATGGCCTGATTCCTCAATCGCTTGTCATCCAGGTGTCTCTTTTAGGAAGAGGTCTCATAGCAAATGGGTGGGCAAGATGTAGCAAAGCCACATCTAGGGAAATGTTAAATAACCTCAAAGTTTATATCTAGCTCTCCCAGATGCAAACCGGAGATGGGCGACAATTCCAGGTTCATGGGTCGAGGTAATGTGGAAGAAGAGAGTTATGTAGTTAGCCTAGGGCCCTCGCCTAGACTTCCGGTTCGCGTCGTTCCGCCTCTGAAGGGGGCCCAAGTCAAAGTGGACTGTAGAAACATGAAGAAGACAAAAGGGGGGGCTGTGATGTTTCAGATTCGTGCTGTAGAGTTGAGAAAGAATTCACGGGTTCAGTATCCTATCCCACCCTCAGCCTTTCCCGCTGCGTAGTCTACATGGGTCGGTCGGGTTTCTTACATATTCTACAGTCTACACCCAGCCCGGACAGCCGTGTGGGCCGCCAAGGGGATAGACACACCGGAGAGGTCGAGGTTTCGTTCGGGTACGTTAATCTGTCACGTTGGGATGAATCTTCTGCCTAGGGCCAGGAAGGACTACTGATGTGTAGGTAGCCACAAGACATGTCCTGTGTAGGTAAGCATGGGTTTGGGGGACAGCATTAAAAAGGCATGCCTTGCCCGCCTGAGAGGTTCGCATTTATTTTTATTGTATATGATGGCTCTTGTATCCGCCCTTCAATAATTTACACTACCTACATATTATCTTTTTATCTGCAACGCGTGTTGTGTTGTGACTGATATC
The DNA here is from genome assembly GCA_014899045.1 of Fusarium palustre. Classification (NCBI taxonomy): domain Eukaryota; kingdom Fungi; phylum Ascomycota; class Sordariomycetes; order Hypocreales; family Nectriaceae; genus Fusarium; species Fusarium palustre. The sequence continues at coordinate 112,728 of JAAVUH010000003.1, read as the reverse complement.
GGTTACCTGAGATATCACCAGGATCATCAATATAGCAAGCACTCTTCTTACACAGCAGCACGTCTGACTGGGACCAAAAACAGCATCCCGGGATATCCGCCACCTTGTTATCATCCTGTGATAAATTACCGACTCGACTATTTTCTCATATCAGCACTGACTATCTATCGTCTGGAAGACTGCCGAGTATAGAAAAGAAGTACTTACCACTCGGCTTTGGCTTACATACAGTACCTGTACCTGTACCGTACCGTACCGTACAACGTCTTTTGGGATCATCATCCAAGCAAGTCGCTACTCGATGCAAGCATCTACCCGCTGCCAAGTACATTACCAAAGAGGAAAGTACGGGGTAACTTAATTTGAATGAGATCCTCGATTGTCATTCAATCAGTTAACCGGGCAGTCAATCCATCATCACTGCATCAGTCAGGTGCCCTCACTCCACCAAGCATTGAAAGACGTACCGTACCAACAACTTTTCCTCATTCTTCTCTCCTCCTCAAAACCTTGACTTCTTTTTTCGAAACCAAGACTGTTATTTTATTCTTTATTTACGCCACCATTTCTCGGACCGCGTAATTTGGAAGAATCGCGGCCCCCCTGACCGGTAGTGGAATTTTGAAAGCATATCGCCGCCGCCGCCGTCGCCGGTTGCACCATCAGGCACACGGCGACATACCCCGACTGGTACCTGGCTGCGCATACAAGTTCTGCACGTGTGACAAGTCACCTCTGGACGGCGGTCTATTATAGCCCCTCCATATCCGTCATTCGTTGCTCTCGCTCGTTGGACCAAGAACAGAAAGACCTTTTGCGGGCAATTCATCCTGTTGGTGACAAGACAGAAAAAAGGTACCATTATTAGGTAGCCAAGGATAATAACGACAAGACAAGACAAGACAAGTCAAGACAAGACAAGACAAGACAAAAAACGCCCCCCCGCCTTGTCTCATCGCTTGTTCGTTCGCATCTGGACTCGACTCGACTCCAAAAAAAAAAGTACAACGCCTATTCCATCCAATCCATGCACCACTCACTGAGTAAGGTACTGTAACTAAACTGCAACAACGCCCACTTCGGCCGCTCTCGCCCGCTTTCACCCACTACGGGCCCTCCTTTGCCGCCCACTTCCGTCGCTGGGCTTCACGCAACTTACTCTTTCTCGTCTCGGCTTCCTTGAACCAGTATTTGGCTTGGCTCTGACCTGACCTGAACTTATTACCTTTTACCTTTTGCTTCTTTCCTCCACTAACTTACTCATCTTCCTCCACAACTTCGGCCCGCTCCCCGACTTTGCCTTGCCTTGCGAATTGCTTCGCTTCGCTTCGCTCTGCTTTGCTTTGCTTTGCTTCGCCCAAACCTAACCTTACCTACCTCTCAAAAACCTACCGCTGCCATGCCTGAATACCGCCACGCAAGGAGCGGTAGCCTCAACGTTGCCAACGGCGGCTCACAGCCAAACCCTCCTCTATCGTCTGCTTCATCCGCCGCTGGTGGTGCTGCTCCTCGCTTCGATGGACCCCGAAGCCCTCCGAGTACGTTATATGATGTGATGCGATGTGATGTTCTTTATGTCATTTTATGTTATGCTTGCTTGATTGCTTGTATCTTGTTGCACACGACCGACCCGACCCCATCATCCTCCCCCGCCATGCCATGCCTGCCAGACGCTGTCCCCTACTGACACGACTTTGTTCTCAACAGACACCTCTCACGTTCCTTGCAAGTTCTTTCGTCAGGGTGCTTGTCAGGCCGGCAATGCCTGTCCCTTTAGTCATGATTTGAGCAATGCTGCCGAGAACGTCTGCAAATACTTTGCAAAGGTGAGTGCGCCATATCATGATTTCGATCGCCCGCATGCGGCCCCAGACCACCAGCCCCTCTCGATCTGCACGTCGCAACGGCTTCAATCCGCCAACGGCACTGACAATTGTCTCTAAAAATACAGGGAAACTGCAAGTTCGGTCCCAAATGTGCAAACATTCATATTCTTCCCGACGGCCGACGAATCAACTACGGCAAGAATGGCGTCACGATAGGCAATACTTCCGCCCTCGCCGGTCGCTCCAACCCCACCTCCGCAAGCAACAATCAATCCTCCACCAGCGCCCTCACCACATCGCTCTATCGCGCCGACGTCCCTTCATACGGTTCAGCTTATCCCTACGATGAACAAGACCAACACTCTCTCGGTCGCCAGCCAAGTCTCGAGAATGGCCTTCCCACCATCGACATGTCCTATACTGGGTCCAATTACGGTTCCCCCCGAGACGAAGAGTCCTTGCGCTTTGGCATGGGACTCTCTCCTGTTAACAAAGGTCTCTCTGTTCTAGACGCTCCTCTTCCAGCCTCGTTCGATTCCAATGGCATCTCGAATGCCGCCCGCTACCCTGCTGGTCCATGGCCCTCATCCGTGCCCAACCAATTCGGCATCGAATCACCTACTCCTTCGCTCAGCAATGCCAAGGACTCGCGCACTTCTGAGACTCTCAAACTGTTACATACCTCAGCTTTCGGTTCGTCGGATCACCTCCTGGCCCCTCTGGATAGAAGCCCACCTAACTCTCATCAAGCCAACGGGGAAGAATACTTTGGCAGGCGAGCTATGCACTCGTCTCGCTTCACCAAGCCCCGGATGCTCAGTTCCAGCATGCCTAAGACGTCTGTTGACCGAGACTGGGAGCCTGGTTTTGCCTTTGGCGATGACGATGACAACCTTCCCGAGAACTACGTCCCCGAAAACCTACAGGACCTCCTTACACCCGTCGAAAAGGCCCGACGTGGTTCTATGCGCGCTGACGGTGATGGCGATGGTCTCAGCAAGTATGGAAGTCCCATCGGAACCAGCCCCAGCCGATGGGGTCCCATGTTCCAGCGACAAAAGGAGGAGGAAGAAACCGCTCGATCACTCCGAGGTGTTTCTGCTTTTGGCCATGTGGGTAGCCCACTCCGAAACTCTGTTCTTTCGCAAGAGATGGGAGGCACAAACGGTTTCAACCGCCCATCGTCTTTGCGATCGGGTAGCGACGGCATGTCTATGCTTTCTCAGCAGCTTCAGCGAAGCCGTCTTGACGATAATACCAGCAACTCCAGCCCTCTTCTTCACCCCTCAACCGCTCGGGCTGGTACCACCGCTAGCGCTATTAGTCCCATTAGCCCGATCGGCAAGGAACGTGAGCGCATTGAGCGTCATGTGTCCACCGGTAGCATCAGCTCTTCCATGAATGGTCGATTCACCACTCCCATCAACGAGGACGATGAGATGTTCCACATGGAAGGCATGGAAGACGATGGCGATTCTGCAGTCAAGTCACCTAAGAGGACTACAGCTGGTCTCGCTGCCATGAACGTCTGGGGCAGCTATGCCGCTGTCGCCGGCAAGTCCAGCACCAACGGAACCAAGGGTGTTCCTGTCAGCGGCCGATAAATGGCCCAGGCTGTAATCCGGGAGGGCAGCGTGTTCTTTGAATCACTGTTTCCAGTTTTATAAGCCAAGCGTTGGAGTTGGGCAACTGATCTGATAGACAAAATTGGGTGAAGTGATGAGTTGATGAGCCATGACACCTGGGTGGGATACAACACCATACATTCGCTACGACACATGACTACATATCGCCACTGCATATCGCCGACCAGTTTGCTTACACACAGACTGGCCATCGGACGACATCTGACGTTCAAGGAAAGAGAAAAAACGAGAGTATGCATGGCAAATTTAATGGCCAAAGATCAAAAAAGGATATAGGATACACGGCCAGGAGTTCTTTTTGTTTTTTTGTTTTTTTCAACATCTTTTTTCCATATGTTTGGTTGATCGTCGCTATCACATTTGGGAGGCGGTTCGGTTTCAGTTGAATTGGCTTTTTTTGTTTTATCTATCATTATTGCTCACATAAGAACTCTTGGATGAGAGAGATGAGTCAAAATTCGAAACCAGATTTTATGCTCTGGATGTCAACTACAGTATGGTCTCATCTTGAGTTCATAGTTTTCATCTCTAGAGCAACAGTTTGATCTTGTATCTCATCCGAAGGGGGGGCTTTCTGGGCATGGTGTTTTGGGAAAGGTATGGGTCTACAAAAACAATTGCAAATGGGGAGGCTTGAAACTTTCGTTAGATATAGCTGAGAGAAAAGGCAAGGGAATCATGAAATTGCAGTTTCTTGATTGCCGAGGGATGCATAATTGAACATAGCTGGTTCGCCGCCTTGGTTGGCACTTTATTTTGGAGAAGCGTCTCATGTCATAAGTGATGTCAAGATTATGAACATGTCACCTCTGATCAGCTTGGAGAGGGGGCGGATGTAATATGTATTGATGATGTCTTGGTCAAGTCGACTATTATCGACTTCATAAGTCAGCGGGAAATGAGGAGAAAAGGGATGTTTCTATACAATAGTACAAGGTAAAGTCACAGTAGCATCTACTCATACATCATCAACAGCGTCGGTCAAATACATCTGTATCTACTTCAAATCTCGAGAGCATGGGTAGAACAAGTATGCATGTTATGCCGACCACACTCGTCGCCAAAAGGTTCTTTTTATTCGTAACCCTCTGTCACTCATTCCCCCTCCTCCGTCTTGTAAATATGAATAGCCCCTTCTCATGGTGCGCCGAGATTAAAAGAAGAATTGGATTGCGTTATATTGGCGGATTTTTGTTCTCTTTATCTCCTTTCCCTCCACCACCTTTGCTCCTCCGTATCTTCTTCTTTTCTGTGTTTCCCCCCTCCGGGGTTCGGCGTCATTGGGATTGGATGGAGAGGTTAAGATAATTGTACAAGAATGGAGGGGAAGAAAGAACAGAAAAATAGAAGTAGGTAGATGGCGTTGGTGGTGGCGGTAAATGGGAGATTAAACCGTTTAGTTGGCATCGGGCTGGTTCAGGATGTACTCAACAGCCTGGTTAACTGCGAAGATGTGTTAGTATAACGTTGGGGGCTAGGAAGTAGAGCAGATGTATGTACCGGAGTGGATGGAGTCGGCGTCCTTGTCGGGGATCTCAATGCTGAACTCCTCCTCGATGGCCATGACAACCTCGACGGTGTCAAGAGAGTCGAGACCGAGGTCGTTGGCGAAGTGAGCGGAGGACTTGATCTGTTGAACTTATTAGGCAAGGAATCATGATGACCCATTTTCAAGACGTACGTTGGAAACATCGTTGACCTTGAAAATGACGTTAGCTTTTGCTCTATTATACTAGCGGCAATTGCTGGGGAGAGAGGGACAGAGCTTCTTCTTGTTGAAGCTATATCTCGCCCCTCGCTCCAATTGCTTCTGCTTTTCCAATCTCACCTTATCGAAGCCCTGCAACAAGCTCATAATTCGGCCCTCGACCTCCTCCTTGTTGAGCGCACCACCAGCGCTGTAGAACCGCACGGCCTGGAAGCTCTGGATCTTGGGAACGGCTACGGAAGCGACGCGGGGAGCAGCGAAGGAGCGGATGGCGGCCGGTCGGGCGGCAACGCGGAGGGATCGGAGAACGGCGGATCGGAACATGTTTGCGGTCTGTGTGTATCGGAAGAGGTTGCGATTGAGGTGTTGGCGGCGGTGGAGTCGGTTGATGATGGAGGTTTCGAAAAGGTGATGATAAATTTCTCGTTACTGCCCGGGTTGAACTGGTTCTGTTTCCGATGGAGCCAAATTGTGCTAAGCTAAGCTCGGTTTGGAGCGGTCACGTGATTCTATCTGGGGGGACGGACTCGGGAGTAAAGTCGCCTACGTCAGCGAGATGATGAATGTGATTGGGTGGTTGAGGCGGTTGAGGCCGAGGAGGTCGGATATAAGAGATGGCATTGTGAAGTGAAAAGATAGAGACTATGCTTTAGTAGATAGAATTGAGTATCAGCTTGTTTAGTAGGTTTGGAATGTTATTTCAGTTAATGGTTTGAATGCTGATTGTAGCCTAGTAAGCATAATCCAACTTGTCCCCATTGGTTCTCAGTGATATCGTAGTCTGGGGAAGGGAATTGTTACGTTGAGTCGACAAAGCACGAATTACAGTTCTACCAAGCAATATACTCAATTGACGAATCAACAATGACTGTATACCAATTAGAAATGCATTGATGCTCATCTTATAATTTGGAGAAAATAAGCTGTAATGTAACACAACCACTCATGTCCTAATCTGATATATCTCAATTCCCATCACCTTACCCTAAACCTGAACCAAAGCCATCTATCGGCCAAACCAAACCTTTAAATTCCCCCAATAGTTAGACACCAACTACCGGCCGGCAATATCTTGCCCCGTCCCTTTCCCTCAACCCCTGCTCACTTACTCACAATATCAGGTCAAAATAAAGATAAACTTACACATGGAGATCTATCTCCTCAATCTGTTGCTCCCCCCTCCCGCCAAGCTTTCCAAACGTCCCTCGCTGCTATCCAATCATTAACCCCTGCGCAATGGTTATCTATCGCTTCACCTACCAGTTTCAGTCAGCGCCGAGACCTTTTTTAACATGAAGGGAAACTATTATTGAGCTTGGACTTTTTTCCTTAGTCTAATGCAAGGCTCAACCATCCATGGGAACTTTGTTTCTTGACGGAGCTGGAGGCTAAGATAGGAAGGAGATGTTGATCATTCCAGACGTCGACTGGTTCTGACGTGTGCCTTGTAAGTTGTTATTGGTTTGTGTTGTACAGACACGACATGCCATGCATTGTCAATACGACTACAATTCATAAGCTTAAATATAGACTCATTTCCCCAGGATTCTAGTCTCTACCTCACTTCATCCGTCCCCTATCCCTCTTCTCTCCTTGCTTGTCTTGTCTGCCCATCATGAAGCTCGCTCTCGTCGCTTACGCGCTCTCTGCTTCGGCATGCCTGATCCCCTCCGACTCACTCCCTCACTCGGAGCGCAACTACGGCCTGTCAGCACGACAAGCCCGTCCTGAGCCAGACTTCCCCATCGGCACAGGCGACCGCTTCAACAAGGGCAAGATCGCTCCCAAGGGCTTGTCCACTTCGGACCGCAACCTCAAGTCTATCCTGACTCCCGCCGAGGTCAACTCTGCGCTTCAGGGTCTGGCCAAGCAGTTCAAAGAGGTCGAGCTTATTCACCCTCCCCACAAGACCTACGAGGGTTTCAAGACCGTGGGCGCCAAGATTGGAAAGAACCCCAAGTTCTTCATCATCAGCGGCGCGCACGCTCGTGAGCGCGGTGGTCCTGACAATGTTGTTTACTGGCTTTCCGATCTCCTGCACGCTCGTAAGGCGGGCAAGGGGCTCAAGTATGGCAAGACCACATACACTGCTGCCGAAGTCCGCAAGGCTCTCGACGCAGGCATCGTCATTCTGCCCAACATCAATCCCGACGGTGTCAAGTACGACCAAAAGACCAATTCGTGCTGGCGCAAGAACCGCAACCCCAAGAGCTCAAAGGGTAACCCTGATGCTGTGGGTATCGACATCAACCGCAACTACGACTTCCTGTTCAACTACAAGAAGGCTTTCAGCAGCACCATCGACCTGAGCTCCGTTGCCTCGGAGGACCCCACAAGCGAGGTCTTCCACGGCACCGGGCCCAACTCTGAGCCCGAGACCAAGAACGTTGTCTGGACCATGGATAAGTTCAAGAGTCTGAGCTGGTTCGTCGACTTGCACTCCTTCGGCGGCTACATGCTGTACGCATGGGGCGACGATGACGCGCAGACCAGCAACAAGGCCGAGAGCTTCGCCAACAAGAAGTACGACGGCCGTCGCGGTGTTCTCGGCGATGCTGAGACACCCAAGACAAAGTACAAGGAGTACATCACCAAGAGTGACCTCTCCGGCCAGCTCAAGCTGGGCAACCGCATGAAGAAGGTCATGGAGAATGCCGGAACCTCAAAGTACACCGTTCAAGAGGCTGTTGGCCTGTACCCTACCTCTGGAGCCAGCACTGATTACGCCCTTGCTCGATACTATGGTAAGGCCTGCGGCAAGAGCAAGCTGCAGAGCTACACCATTGAGTTTGGCGAGGAGAGTGGTTCGGCCGCATGCCCGTTCTACCCCGATCAGAAGCAGTACCACATGTGGATGAAGCAGGTTGCTGCTGGATTGACCGAGGTTGCCCTCAAGGCTGCCGATACTACTCCTGAGGTGAAGAAGTGCCCTTATTAGATGATGATGACGACGACGACATGCATGATGTAGTTTTAGAGTTGTATGTATATAATTAAAAGCCGTAGGTCAAACCTAGACTTACCCATGAATGAGAAATACCAAGAAACGATAGTCTCTACCAAAACTGTGTTCATCTATAACCTGTACTCAATTCTTTGTCCCATTAGCATCACACCAAAACACCAAAATTGAGTGACAAAGGGGCATTTTTCAGACGTCTAGATTATGTACACTTGCCCTCGCCTCGAACCATCCGAAAGCCCGCCTCCCTCTAGTCCTTTGCCGCCTTGCTATCACCAAAAAAAAGTCATGTTCCTACAGCAGCGACGTTTCAAACGACCCGAGGCAATAAAAACGAAAATAACAAATAAAAACTATGCATTCCAATCCAACATCGTCCATTTCCCTTTTTTCATGACGGCTTTCTCAGTTGTTGACTGGTTTATCGGTATGGCGAGTCGGCGCGGATGGCGGCTGCGAGCTCGGGCTCCCACTTGTCTCCGTTGGAAAGAAGTTTCTCTGCATAATGTTAGTCCTTGATCTAGAGCGACAGTCTGGTATGGGCAATTATGTACGCACCCTTGTTGTACAGAAGCTCCTCTCGGGTCTCGGTGGCGTACTCGGCGTTGGGCGACTCAACGATAGCGTCGACGGGGCAGGACTCCTGGCAGAAACCGCAGTAAATGCACTTGGTCATATCGATATCGTACTTGGTGGTTCGGCGGGATCCATCGGCTCGCTCCTCAGCCTCGATAGTGATGGCCTGGGCGGGGCAAATCTACGGAAGTCATGTCAGCGATGCTGAACCACGGCGGTTGGGTATAAAGGTTATCGTACAGCCTCGCAGAGCTTACAGGCGATACATCGCTCTTCGCCAGAGGGGTATCGTCGGAGAGCGTGCTCACCACGGAATCGGGGAGAGATAGGACCCTAGCATGGATCAGTTATATGGTCGGTTATGAATACATAGTCGTAGCTTCGCATACCTTCTCGAAGGGGTAGTAAATAGTGTAACTGTATCCCCTCGTCAGCTATTTCTTCTGTAGAACCTGGATGTTGCTGTGACATACGGTGGTCGGAAGTACTGCTCAAGCAGGACATACATGCCCCTCGCCATCTCGGTCATGAGGAAAAACTTTCCCATACGGTCCAGGGTGCTCTCATTATCCCACGTCCACCGCACAGGCTTGCTCGTTCGGAAGTTGGCAGGGGGAGGACCGTGAGGCGTCGCATAGCCTCGCTGCTGGACGAGGCCAACGATACTGGTAGCTCTGGTGCTCAAAGAGCTCGAGGCGAGCTGTCGTCGCGCAAGCATGGCGGCGTGGGCCATTGTGAATTGAGGAAGTTTGGCTCAGGAAGGTCGTTCGAGGTGGACCGAGGGTCTGGCGGAGATAAGAGGTTCAATTGAACTCCGGGTGATCAATCGGTCGTCTAGGCTGGGGCGGGAGGCGAGGATTTGACGTGATGGATGTGTCCGGCTAGGAAAGTTGCTCAGCGGGATTACAACTCTGGGCATTTGATTGGCTGAGAGCTCACCCGTGACCTGGCACGTGATCAACATCAGTCGAACCTCAGCATCATCACTTGAGATGATGAATTGAAATGTAATTATGACACATTGGTTCATTATGCATTGTTGTTACATATTTGTATAAATCTGCTATCTACTTGGTATGTGTGGTATCTCATTTCCGTATCCCATGAGTCGTTGCGTCGTCTCGTCCTCGCGGCTATGACAGGTCTACAAAGGTTTAACATGTAAACTACCTGCCGCCTTGACATCGCAGTATAAAAAGCAAACTCCAAAATGCAATCATCTCAAAAGATTTCGCTTTTAAAATCATGAGTTTTAGAAACTCTTCTCCCACGCCTGCCACCATAGACCCATGTTGGCGGATACTAACAGATCCAACATCTTCAAACCGTCAGGATAGATGATGAGTTTGCCCAGCTTGGCTCTCTTTCCGCGATTTCCACCGCCGGCCTTCTCCTTGCCCAGGTTGATGTCGAATGGTGAGACCATGCCATCATCGTATGCATCGTTTCGGTCGTCGCGGCCGAGAAGCTTGTTGAAGTGTCCCTGTAGTTGGGTCTTGACTTCCTCGCGGCCTTCTGCTGATTTAAAGAGCTCTGCAGTTGGCAGATTGAACCGGAGTTCGCTCATGGCCATGCCACCACCGCCTCCTTGCACTTGGCCTTGGCTAAGCTCAGCTAGGGGATTGCTTGATCTGTCGTCATGCAGGATGTGATAGCACCGCAAACTACGCCCAGCAGCTCCAGTGCGGAACTCACATCTGCCATTCCAGGGACTTGTAAAGATGTATCCCCGCGGTCTCAATCCAGGCCCTGGCTGCATCGATATCGAAGGTTCGACAGGCGATGAAGAAGCTTCCACAGAATCGACTGAGCCGACACTGCTTTGTCGCCCGTGTCCACGCCCAGCGCCATCCTGTAGCATTTCACGCCAATTGGTTGTCCAACTCTTCGCATAGCCCATAGCAATCTGTCTTGACAAAACAACTCCGCCGTCTTTTGGATGAGTAGTATCCGCGCCGGGCCCAGCATCGAAACTTCGTCGAGCAGGCATACCACGGAACTTGCCATACCCTAGTGTCTCGATGTGTACGTTGATGGGGGGATTTCCGGCGTTTGGTGATTGCGCAACGGGTGGCACAGAGGTGAACAGCGGATTCGTATCGTCTTGGTCGGGTGGAGGTGCATCTGTTTGAAATGATGAGATGTGTCCGACGTTCCACTGATTTCCTGTGCTTGGGTCACGACGTATAAGTGCCAGTTTGAAAGGCTGCTTTCCCTCGTAGCTCTTCTTCGGGGACGGAGAGCGGTTGTGGTTATTTCGATTTGGTGGGGGTCGGTTTGTCGCAAGCATTCGCTCTAAGTCTGCGGCTGCTGGATACGGGCCTGGTACTTGTGGGAGAGGATGCCGATTCTCTGACCCAGGGGCGGAACTCGACGATGTTCGGGGACCAACTGGCTTTCGAGTTACGGAACCTGGACCTCGAGAGATTGAAGGCTCGGGTGTTTGGATTCTTGGAACGTTTGTCGGTCGGGGAGGGAGAACTGGACTTTGCTCTTCCTGTTCATGATCATATCGTGTGGAGGCTTGTTGGCGAGGATCAAAGGTCGAGTTGACTGATAAGCCGCGTCTTCGGGTAGGCTCTTGGTTTGGGACAGGAAGATGGTCGGTGGGCGGAGGCGTCAATGGTCTTGCGCCACCAGGAACAGGCTTTCTCTTGATGTTCCGTATAGAAGAGCTCTCGTCGCTGGAAGATCTATGGCCATCATCTCGCAAACCCGGGGCACCTCCAGCTGGTTCTAGCGAGGGGACTTCATAGTGGACGTAGTAAAGACAATTCGCGACGTCCTCGGCGGTGACGATTTTTAGTTGAGGCTTGAAGGGGGAGAGGATAACATCTGGTTCAAAGCGGTGTTAGTGTCAGGTCAGACCCGGTGGGGGCTGTAATGGCTGATTTGGGGGCTTTTGTCTTACCTCGAGTACCAGGAACTCGTGAGATGTACAAAGTGACAGGATCTTGTCTCTCTTGGGCTGGATTAATAGGATATTGAGGCGGATTGCCTGCAAGATTATTGAGGGCAGTAAGAGAACGCGCCTCCATATCTTAAAAGTTTTGTCAAGTTGAGTTTAGTTTGAAGTTGAGTTTCGGAGAGGGTGGGGGAGAGGGGAGAGGTGAAGTAATAGTCTGAGGCGGGAGGTTGGAGTAGAAGTAGTAGTGATAAACAAGCGAGAGCAGCTTTACAGTTCCACCTTTTGTTTGTGATGATGTAAAAATAAAACAAAGTGCTGACGAGACGAGGGAGTAAGTCTCGAGAGTAGAGCAAAAGGTAAAAGTTAAAAGAAAAAGCTGGGGTATCAATTAGAACCGAGCCAAGGTATTAGGTACTGGTATAAGGTACTGGAGTTGGGCTGATGAGATGGACAGCGTTAAGAGGGGCGACTAATAAGGGGACCAAGTCGACGTGGCATTAGATAGATGATTGAACAGCTGAAAAATAAAATGAAATGAGAGAGAGAGAGAGACCTTGGCAATCATTAAGAGGGATCAGCCTTGCATTTTGAACTAACTAGAGAATAGACAGCTACCAGAGAATGATAGCCGCGGAGAGGACAGGAGAAGTGAAGAGGGCGAAAACCCAACGTCAGCTCAGATGAGTGGCTGTGCTGTGCCTGAGAAAAGTTTCCCCCCAACCTGCCTGGCTTGTTAACGGCCACCTATTTTACTTGGCAGGGTCCATTCGAGAGTTCTAGATTTTGTTTCTTTCGCTGTTGTTGTTATGCGCCAAGATATTTTCCATGCATCGTGTTACTCATCTTTTTGTTGTGTTGGTGATGGTGTAACTACTTGCCTATAGAAGCATTGCATCACTATTGGGCCTTTCCCCGTAGTCGGAGCATGAGCATCGATACCCTTGTCAGACGAACAGACAATGGAATAGCGGGCTGTGGAGACGCGTCCCTTTGACTGTTTCTGTTTCTGTTCTGTTCTGATGCGTAGTAGTACGCATACGCTCGAGCACTGCCGACGTCACTTGGCGGGTCAAGGGTAGCTTGTCTTCTACCGAGGGTTCCATGGAGGGACCCGACCACTTGCTGCCCGCGCTCAGACTGTGCCAACCCCCTAAAATCCCCTACAAGTCTACAGTGTCAGAGTCGTCATCTTTGTCCTAACTTGTCTCTCGTAATCCTCGACGCAACAGAAGCAAGCCACAATCCAACTTGACACAATACTTATTTATATCTACCTACCTATTCTCAGCCTTCCTTTAACTAGGCATCTAGGTAGTCGACCTTGATTCTTATCACATGTCCTACAAGGGTTTTGAACTTGGAAACTGGTCTTGTGTCTACTTTGCTTTGCTTCCATTGCTTTGCTTTTCGGTGGCTAGCTCAAATGACAGGACTTCCCATCGTCACCTACTGCCGCTTACATGGACCATCCCAGATCAAAAACCCCAACCATCAATGAAGAAAAAAAAACTTCAGGGCTGAGCTGGATATTCGCAATGACGTACTCTTACGACGGCATTAACTGCCAAGCGACCGTTCGAATTCAAAGTTTTCTTTCTTCTTCTTTGTGACGCTTTGATGATGGGGTCTCACTTGCTAATATTGAGCTTGGATCGTTGTTTGGACTGCTAAACAGACGTACGTACATCATCAAACGTGGCTTTGCTAGTTAGGGACGCTGTCACTGCCTGACTCAACTCGTTTCAATTGGTCAACTGAGTTATTGCGATATTCGTAAAGCCCAAGCTTTCATCTCATCTCGAGTCAAGCGTGTCCTGAATAGCACGCCCAGTCAGCATTATCAAGGCAGCACTACACTACCACTCTTGAACACCAGACTGACTAACAACCTTTCCCACATCCTCGTCCTTTTCACCCTCAATAACCTTTAGAATAAGCTCACCGCCCGTCGCCGGGTCCCCCGCACCCGCCCTCTTGAGTAACTCGGGGTTCCCTCCTAGCCCCGTGGCTAAGAAGCCTGGGTTGACGGACCACACTCGGACCCCGTCTTCCTTGAGCAGCTGGTACCACGATAGCATCGCCATGTTGAGCGCTGTCTTGGAGCAGCGGTACGCAATCGCCGTCGGGATCCCCGTCTTGGGCCATCCTTTCGGGATGGACTCTGTGATTTTCGACAGGAATGACTCGTGTGCGCCGTGAAGCGTCGAAAGGCCTGAAGTGAGGAAGATGATGCGCGGCGACGAGGATTCCAACAAGAGAGGGATGAATGTCGCTGTGAAAACCTGGGTGCTCGACACGTTGTTGTCGTAAGTCTTGTTAAACAACAGACGAGCACGGGTTGGATCAGCACCGTCGTTCTCCTCAAATGAGTCAAAGTTGGAGCCTAAACACTTATCAGCCACTCTTTCCAAGCTATCTACGTATTACGTTGAAGCAAACAACGTACCTGCGTTGTTGACCAAAACATCAATCCTGCCAAACTCGGACTTGACTGTTTTAAAGACAACTGGGATCTCTTGATCATTGCTAATGTCGAGCTGCATGATATCGAGGCTACTCTTGGTGCCGGGAAATTCGCTTTGCAGCTGGGCGATTACCTTTTCCCCGTTGTCGGCTTTGCGAGAGCCTAGAATGACATGGTAGGCCTTTGAAGAGCGGAATAGGGCTTTGACAGTCTCGAAGCCGATGCCCCTGTTTGCACCAGTGATGAGGACGATTTCTTTGTTACCGACATCCCTTTTCTCTTCCATCCACGATTCTTTAACCGGTGAAGTGAGCTCACTTGGTGAGTTTTCGATTACTTTGTTTGTTGCCATTTTTGGTGGGTTTGTTGACAAAGATAGGTGAGTTGGTGTAGTGCCGAGTTCAAACAGAGGACAAGCTCTTTATCTTATAGTCGTAAACATTGTAGTCTGTGATTGACAATCTACTACAAGTGCAACTTCAATCCATATTACATCTGTATTACGAGAACCTCCCCAACTGAAGTGATCTGCATCGACACTGGGACGAGGCATGCAGTTGAGCATTGAACTATAGTGCGAAGGATATTCCTTTCACACTTGGTGAGCAAGAATTGTAGTCTTCTGGCTTCTGCAGGAGAGTATATGAATATTTGCCATAGGTTCTCGCTCACAGACATACCAGAAGTTGATAGGCTTCACTTATACCGGGGCCTATGTCGGACCCTTGTGGAGATCACGGCCAGGGCCGGGTGGATAAGCTGTGCGAGACTTTGGATACGGAGCAAGTATTTTGTGTAGTACGATTACGGAACAGAGTAACCTTGTGCTGAACAAATTGTTAGTGATACATTGCACAGCTATCTATGACATACTTGTACTCGCTTCTGCCTTCATTTTTGTACATGGCGAGATAAGAAGGTATCCGCAATGGCGTCAATGGCCCATCGGACCAGGACTCCGGCTTCCTGCATCGGAATGCAGCCCCGATGTCTCAGTTGTTACTCGTTCTGAACAGATAAAATCTCAAGAGAGAGAAGAGAAGGAAGACCTGAACCTTGACGACAATATCTACCCCGCATTAACTACCCCGCGGTGTCGCATCTTTATCTACAGCTTCTCCCTTCAACACCAAAACTTTACGCTTTTGACAACAACAAACGTCGTCATCATGTCTCTCAAGAAAGTACTCCTCGTCGGCGCAAACGGGACTCTAGGCTCAGTCCTTCTCGAAGGCCTTGTCTCTTCAAAATCCTTCGATATCTCTGTCGCTAGACGTGAATCATCCAAATCAACACCCGCGCACACTGAATCCATCTCCATCGTCACCATCCCAGACGATTTTGCAATTGACGCCCTAGTTCCTACCCTGAAAGGCCAAGATGTTGTTATTGCTTCATTCCCGTTGACAAATGTTGTCGATCAGCATCTGCGTCTCGCGGAAGCTTCTGCAAAGGCGGGCGTGAAGCGCTTTATTCCTGCCGACTTTGGAAGCTGTGATGCGCAGAGCGAGCAAGCAAAGAAGCTACTCAAGCTTTACCGTGACAAGGATGAGGTAAGGAACAGGGCTATTGAGCTTGCGAAGGAGTACCCTGGTTTCTCATGGACGTCTATCGTGTGTGGGCATTTCTTCGACTATGGAATTCGAGATGGTTTGCTACATACTGATCTCTCTACGAATACCGCTGTGATCCTTGACAAAGGCGATGTTCCAGCCTCAGCCTCCACACTCTCCCGCGTTGCTGAATCTCTTGTCGCAGTACTCAAGCACCCAGACAGCACAAAAAACCGCCTCCTCTACGTGCAGAGCTTTTGCAAGACGCAGCTCGAGGTGGTAGCAGCCCTCGAGAAGGCGACAGGGGCCGATTGGAAGAAGGATTACTTGAACTCGGATGAGTTCCTACAGGAGCAAGTTGACAAGATGGCCGTGAAATACGACCCTCATGCACTGGAGAAGATTGTGTTTGTACTCGGAGCACTAGACGCCGAGTGGCCAAAGAGAGGAGATGCGTTTGCCATGAAGGAGTTGGGACTGGAGGATGAGGATCTCGATAAGGTTATTGGGAGAGTTGTCAAACAATGGAGGAAGGAGAAGGAGGGAAGCAGAAGGAGTGATGGAATGGGTCTTGTTATCTGAGCAACTGAAAAGCCATAATGGCTATAAGGACTTGTTTATAGAGAGTCCCAACGAGAAGAAGGATTTCTGTTCACATAGATCAAGTTTTGTGGCTATGCCACTGAACACGACACACCGGATTAGATCTTGTTTCACTGACTCCGACGACCGTCAATCACACAAAAGTACTTATGATATGCACAACGCATGTTGCAGAGGCCTCCCAAAAAGAGCATCTCAAGAAAAGCCACAGCAATTACCGAGCCCTCCCTCGAGATAGTCCTTTCTCAAATATCCCTTTAGCCAAAATGACTGCCCTCTAAAGTTGGTATCGTGGCGCCTCGTATTTCCCAATTGGAAAGTCTTTATCCGGTCACCCAAGAGTGATCGTCAAAGTGTTCTACTTCGTCTCGTCAACCGCAGTCCAATCCACGTGTTTTATCTACATCATTCACATTCCTGTCTTGTGACTGTCAGATTCTGTTTGAATCACCACGAATGGGATCGCCGGAGAGTTGTTTGTGATATCTCGTATTGCTGGCTGGGCTGACGATACAAAGACGTAAGATGTAAGATGTAAGGTGTAAGATGAAAATATTATGAGATATCTAGGTATATATAACTCGATTCCTGCGAAGGAGAGAGGCTCACAATTCCTACATATCCAATTTGTCGTATAGTATAGCAACTGCATTCTTATAAATCACACACTCAAACGTCTATTCAATATGTTACCCTTTACCATACTCACTACCCTCCTTATGTACAAGTCCCAGCCCTCCCTACACAACCATCGCTAACATCCATAGCACTCTCACCACCGCAAAGAAACACCACGGCACCACCAAAAAGCCGTGCCCGACCGTCATATCCACCAAGGAAGTCTGCTCGACTTGCGTGACCCTCCCTTGCATCTCCTTCTCCACGATCTCCCTCAATCAGCAGAACTGTCCCCCTCGCCCCTCAACCATCAAGACATCCTTCCCCTGCTCAGAGTCCAAGTGTCCCAGCGGCTGCGATACGTCGTACATCTATGCGTCCTCTTACGGACCAACTTCCACCATTACTCCTGCCTGTCCAACTGTTACCGCGACAAAGACTATCTGCTCCGATTGTATCAGGCCCATGTGTCTGAGCTTGTCGACTGTGAGTTCGGTTTGTGGATGTCCTGCGACGGCGGCGACTGTCACCACGGCGTTTCCATGCGGAGGGGAGTGTCCTGAGGGGTGTGGGACCGAGTTTGTTACTCCTACTGTTACGCCGGATTGTAAGTAGAGAGGTGCAGAGTGAGGTTGGGAGAAGTGCGGGCCATGTTGGATGTGCGTCGGGAATATTGAGGGAGTGGCTGTTTGGTAGAGGGTTTGAAACATAAAAAACGAACCAAAATGGAAGGAATGCCGGAGAGAAGAATGCGAATTATCCGAGTGGCTGAATCTGATGTTTTACTGTTAAGGAGAGTATCAACGTTGGGAGTGCTGACGACACTCATTTATCACCTGCGAATATGCTTGATCTTTATTCTTACTCTTAAACTACATCAAAGTTCTCTTATTTATCGTTGCTTTAGTAGAATACCTGCAAGACTGTGTGCAGTCCAGATGTTCAAGTTTACTTGTTCCATTCCTGGTCATGGTGTTGATGTCTCAGACATAAAATCCCCGCCATCACGCCCACCTCAACTGCCGCTTCTTGGAACGAAGGATCAAAGATTGTGTATCTAGGCAGTTCTCAATGTGTTTTCTATGAGAAACGCAAGTCCTATTCAACTTGTGCCCGCAACTTGTAAGCATCCATGTCTTATCAACAAAAGAATGGCTGGGCGTCGGCAAGATATATATAACCCCTATTGCTTGGCTCATCTCATCATCAATCACTACAACTCATCACCTATCACACCAACTCTTAAGCAAATACAACGCAACTGGAATAGAAACGACAAGATGCTTATACCAGTTATCCTCAACTTTATCCTACTGGCAACAGCCCTGCCCTACTCCCCACCCTACCAATACATCGGCTGCATCGCAACAAAAGATGCGCCACCATTCTCTCCCTCCTTTCTACAAACTCCTTTCACCGCACCTCAATGTCTTCAATCATGTGCCAAAGCAGCAACGCTCATCGCCATAGGCGCGGGTTCTTGTCTCTGCGACGCCGGCGGTGCATCAGCATCCTTTGAACTCATCGATGAACAACGGTGTAATGTCCTCTGTATAGAAGGCGATGAAAGTAGCGGCAAATGCGGAGGAGAAGGCGTGTTGAGCGTGTACCAACTTGCAGGATGTGACGGCGGCGATTGTCAGTCGAAGAATGGAACTGTTCCTCCTGTCGTGCAGAAGCCATCGCCCTGTACGAGCTGCAATGGAACTGGGACGCCTGTTCCTGTGCCGACGCAGACTCAACAGCAACAAGCTACGGGGGTCATCTGTCCGCCTGAGGGTTGTACGACTGTCATTCCGTTGCCAATCTCGACACCTTCTGGGAACTCGACTGGCAAGACGTGTCCATCAGGAGGATGCACTGCGAACAAGCAAGCCGGAAGCCAGTCTGGCTCGTCTCAATCACCCTCTGGCTCGTCTGGCAAAGGATCCAACGAAGCACCAGGCCTTGCGAGCGAAAGCCCGAAACTCTTTGCGCCTAGTATACTATCAGCCATTGCTGCTGTTATATTTGGATTGGGCTTACTATAGACTCACGAAGGGAGTTTGTTGAAGGAGACAGAAGACCATGGTATTGTTTGCATGCTATTTGGAGTTAATGGATTTAAACGAGTTATGATTTCATGGATGAATGTGTTAGCTATTTTAGACAGCCGGCTACCTCGGGATATCTAGATAAAAATGGGTTTATTCAATACCTATGTCAGCCTGGTGAAAACTAATGAACCAAGGGTATAATACTACTGTGTCTCTTCACTCCTTGGGCGCCTCAGTCAAGGGAACGTATCGGACCCCAAACAACTTCCTTTTGGTAACCTCGCCGTTACCGTCCTTCTCAATCCGCCACACATGCTGATTGTATCCCATCCGGTCATCGTCGACCGGTATAAACATACTGCACATTGTCAATGTAGGGCCCTACACACAGACTGGCCACAATGGACTTACCATCCAGGAGCCTTTAACTGCTCGATCAACTCAGGATGAATCTCCACCGCCGAAGCCCCAACGTGGATAACATCCCACCCTTTACCTTCTTGTTGCTCACCCTCTCTCGGTTCCTCAACCCACCCCTTTCTCCCGTCGCCATATCGAAACCTCACCTTTCCATTCTCTAGGAATCTCCTTCCCTGCTCACTTTTCGCCATGTTATTCTCGCCCAACTCTTTCAACTGTCTGATATGTTCCAGACCCACGACAAGACCCTTTTCTCCCACAAGCTCAGCCATGACATGGGTAAGATAGCCTGAGCCGGAACCAACGTCGAGAATGCGCGGGGAAGGCGAGCCGGAGGATGGGAGGAGATAGCTTAGGACATGTTCGACTGCTGAAGCGTGCATGTGTGGTGCGGATATGGTAGCTGAGTAGCCGATGGGCTGGGGAGAATCCTCGTATGGCATCGCTGGCGCGTAGTGTGCGCGGTCGACCTTGGGATGTTAGCACATATCACTGACGGATAATAAAGATGGGAATGGCTGTACTTTGAGGAATGCCTCTTTCACTCGAGCATCAGTAATAAGTCCATTCTTCCACATGTTCTCGATCAGCGCCGAGTTTGTATCCCCACTGCATGTCCAAGCCATGTTGATTCTAGACAGCTGTCTCTGCAGTGTAAGTCGAGGAAAGGTTTGCCTGACACAGTGAGATGAGAAATAGAGCGATTTCTTAACAAAAGCCACGGTGACGGTTAAGGTGGTGATGAAACCAGTACGAGTACAAGTGAAAGATTTGTCTCGAGATTCAGCAAGTGGCTACGAGGGAAAGAGTGAGTTGCAGGTAACGACAGATGGTTGTAATGCTATCATCATGCGAAGGAGCTGCCGAAGCTTGTGCGGGGCCGTTCCGTAATCTGGGGATCGGCGACGGGTACCCCACAAACTGAACCATGGCTGCTATTAAGTCAACAGGGGGCTTTAGATCAACAGGGGACGTAAAGTTATTCATCTCAAGAGGGGGGGGGGTTCTCTAGAAGTCAGGTTGATCCTGTCTGATTCGAGCATTCCAGGAATAGACTTGCTGTAGATCACCATTCGCTAAAAGCCACATATCCAACACTACGAGTCTAGATCCAGTATCACACATATCACCAATCCAGCAGCAAGACACCCAAATTCAGATTTCAGATCATGTTTTATAGACATATGTAAACGTATGAAACTGCGTGCGACGCGCCAAACAAGAAGCTTGTAGTAGGAACCCATATATCCTTCCCATCCCTTCGATTCATTCCACCCAAGAAAAACGCCGGAAAGAAGAACAAATAAGAGAAACGCGTACGTCTCTCGACTGATGCGCTTGCATGATGTGGTAGATTATTTGTTGTACATGTAAACTTTCTCCGCTAATCTTCCTTAGACCACTCGTTCGTTGGACTCGCCCTCGGCAATAATCGGGACGCCCAGGCCACGATCAGGGCTCTGCAGGACGAGCTGCTCGTGACGACGTGCTCGTAGGAACTCGGCGACACTCTTGATAAGAAGAAACCATCCGACGACCATGAGCACGTATCCTAGCCACTCGCTTCCACTAATGCTGCCTAGATCCTCATCCGTCACGTCGCCTTGCTTGAACTTGTGCGAGTTTGGGTCCGGTGGGGCGGCGTAACCATCGGGACCGCTCATTGCTGGGGGTTCGTCTTCGGAGGCGCCCTTCATGTAAAAGCCGTATTGGATAAGAGTGATGCCGAGACCAGCGCGGGAGCCGTTCTTGGCAGCGTGGGTAGAGTGCAAGAGATATGTGAGGAGGAAACCGACGAGCTGGAAGGATGTTGAGATCATTCCGTTCCAGACAAATGAGAAGAATGATCCAACTGGCATGCCGTCGATGTAGACCTCGTCGGGTCCACCCATGCCAGGAGCGAGGATTGTTGTCTCCCAGTATGGGGGAGCAGCATCAGCTGCAGCTTGTTCATAAGACTGAGAAGAGTTAGTACTCAATTTCCAAAACTAACAACCGTGAGCGACATACTGGTGGTAGCTCATCCTTCTCGGGATCACTGTTGCCTCGCTCCGGACGCGCAGACAAGTTGGCAAAAACACCATCCGATCCTGAGCCTCCTCCTACGACTCTTGTTGATCTTGAGCCAGAGGGTGCTGGTGCCGGAACAGCCGGTTGAGCGGGAGTTTGCGTCGCATTGGTCGTCTCGAACGACGGTGTTGAGTTTTGTCGCATCAGACGCTGTCGGTCATCAACGTCATCGTCGCTATCGTCGTCATCGTCAAAGGCATCGGCGAGGGTGTTGTCGACCTGTCGCTGGGGAGAGGGGGCTCGAGAGTGAAACGAGGGCGGTGGCGAGTGGGGGACTGGAGATATGCGGTTGTTATTGTTGCCATTGTTGTTGAAGTCTTCTTCGTCTTGTGCATTAACCTGAGAGTGTGTCAATAAATCGTCGTTTTGTATCTGTGTCTCCAAGTCGCGCCTTACTCTTTCGTATCGTCCGGACATGATGGGCTATCGTCTGGCGGTGATCGGGCTGCCTCCCGGATCCGCTTACCAAGGAAATACACGCGATGTCGTAGAAGAGGAGAAAAAAGGAACAGGATCCGTGAGGGTAAACAAGGGAAAAGGAAGTCGAACAAAAAGATAAAAGGAGAGGCAATCTATTTGGCGAAAAGGTTTGAAGGAGCGACGGCGAAGGTGGGTTTGGGTTTCGTTGGCTGTATTAAGTTTCTTGCTGTTTCGTTGGTTTCGAGTTCTCAAGAGCGATTACGAGGCGAGGAGAAAGCCTGAAGCAAAAAGGTGCCGAACCAAGCAGACCTTAGGCGGCCTAGTTCGGTATCGCCACAGTGTGGGTAAGCACAGGGGGATACATCTAGAAGGGTCTTCAGGGGCCATGCGCCGAATATGGGTACCTAAAACGTCTTGATGCACTGTATCTGTACTCTGAACTTGTCCTTTACAGCCCCCTTGTTCAGATCTCTTTCAAAGAGGCACAGCAAAACAACAACCAGAGCTGAACCACAGGTATCCTTCTTTCTGTACCTTGTGGAACGTTATGGAAATGAATGACAGAAGTTGTTACCGCCAACATCTTCCCAGTTTTCGTATGACTCTGACTCTCCTCAAGATGAGGTGGGCTGTGTCAGGTCGTAGTTAGACCCGGCTGGCTCCACCTCCACATTGAATCATATCACGAGCTTGTCCCTTTTGAGTTCAAGAATGAATGAGACTTCGATTTTCAAGGGTCTCGTGGTGGCCTGAGGCAGTTGACGCATGACCCAATCATATGCTTTTCAATGACAGTCCTAATAACTGCTGATACTGTAATCACACACTGTAGTATGGAATTTCTCTAATGGTTGACGTCGAGATATTCTGTGGTAGAGAAGGCTAGTTCCAGCAACGACAACAGCCTCAATTCACAATGTCTCGATCATTATCTGTAAGTGTTATTTCTTGATCCAGTACCACAAGAATCAGGAAAGTAACAATTGTGTCTGCTGCAGCAAAAAATCTACTCCGACGTCTTTGCGCGCTGGCCAAAGCAGGCCCTGCGACCCGATCACCAACTCCAAGATGTCCTAGGCAAGGCCGTTACCGAGCGATTCCAAAACTATAAGCCGTCGATGGAGCGAGAGGAACTTCTCAAGGCGAGGGCGCTGCAGTTCCTGGCCCAGGACCGTTACAACGACCGAGTACGTGCGCTTCCATATCATACCACTGAAATAACGATGGAAGCTAATATTTGGACAGTTTAAGCTCAAGGGTCGATTGCTAGAGCCAAAGAGTCAACCTACGTACTTTGCGGATCTAATAAGGGAAATTGATGAGGCGCCCAACAGGTCATGGTTGGAGCGATTAGGCAAGAGGCTGTCGGGCATGATTCGATTCCAGTAAAGATGATGATGAGACGATAAATGCCGGATAAGAATACGGAAGGATATTCAGCTGGCATCTGACGTGTATATGTAAATTGTACTTGTACATTGTATCAAAAAGCGATTCCCCATTATGTTGCCCGCTCTCCAACGCCCTCTACACATTTTATACCGATTTTAGCATCTCTTTCTCAAATGTACTTCTCCTCCGGATCTATCTTGGTGAACCACACCTGGATTTGCTCATACGCAGTAAACACCAATCCTCCCGAGACAATCAATCTCGCCAACCGAGGCAGCGCACCACTCCAGAATGTCAAGACGCCCTCTTGCTTGAAGATGCTGGTGGCACACTTGAAGCTGTTTCCGTACGTCTTGCGCGCCTCGATACTCTGCATTCTCGTCTTGATTGTGTCGAGCGGCTGCGTCACGTAGACGGTGATGAGACCTGCCAGACCACCAATGGCAAAAGTTCCCACGACGCCGAGCTTCTCGCCTGGTGCTGTGTAAGACTCGGCCATTTGCTTGAAGAAGTTGTAGGCGGTGAAACGTGTTGCGCTGTTGGCAGCTTGTCGGGCGGTCGTGGGGACGAAGCCTTGGAAGAAACCTCGGAGGCCACGCTCGCGGGCGATGATGGGGACGGCGTGGAGGAAACCGCGCATTCGAGGCTTGGCTGACTTGCGGTCATCGATACTTAAGATTGTTAGCTTGAGCTCTGTCGAGGTTTGGCTTGGACCTACAGGGTTGTCTTGATACTCTCGGTAGGGGTAACAGCAAGCAATGACTCTGTCACACCAGCACCAAAACCTGCGAGGACGGTTCGAGGTCCAGATAGCTTGCCATTCTCGTCAACAAGTAGTGCCTTGTACTGGTCAAACGCCACAAATCCTAGCCATGGTTAGCTGACCCTTCGCTGATGTGATATAAATTCGGGAGGAAGCGTACGGATTCCAGCCTTGGCTGCGTTGCCGATGATGAGAGTGGTGCATCCTGCATACCACTGCGATCCGAATGGAGGCCAAGGAAGCTTCTGGCCTTCACCTAACCGTCTGTTCAACTGCGACCGGGTCTTTGCAACTGCACTCTGATTAGGTTTGATCTTGGCGACCGTTCGCAGGGAAGTGAAACGTACATTCGGCGGGATAGGTAATAGCTATAACAAAGATTAGTATGGGTTATGTATGTCGCGTGAGTGAATGCATACCAATCTCAATGGCACCGGCTGTTGAACCAGCGATGACGGATCGCAGAGGGCTGGGCTGCTTCTTCTTCTCTGCTGGTTGTGCTGTTGTCGCCATTTTGAATTAACTGCTATGTTTCCCTGCCCGAATTGCAATTGAGCTGACGTTGGTCGTGGATGAATGACAACTTTTTTTCACTG
This sequence comes from Fusarium palustre, assembly GCA_014899045.1. NCBI lineage: Eukaryota > Fungi > Ascomycota > Sordariomycetes > Hypocreales > Nectriaceae > Fusarium > Fusarium palustre. The sequence continues at coordinate 88,167 of JAAVUH010000003.1, read as the reverse complement.
GCGCGGGGAATTGGATTTCGTCACTTTAACTTTTGGAGGTTGCAGCAGCTGTTTCGATTCACACGTGCGCCGATGTCGCTATAAATTTTGGTGGTCTAGCCGAGCTGAGTTCCGTGGGGCATCCGAGGTTGGACTTTTGACTACAATCAAGAACACCTTTAATCGGCACGAGTTACTACAAGTATATCGTAGACAATTATTCTCAAAGCTTCTGATGCTTTCATTCTCTGCGTTGAGCTGACATGGCTGGCATGTCGACAGACTGCAGCTTCAGCCCATGGAAGCAAACCCATGAAAGCATACCCCAATCTAGCATGACTATATCAAAGTGCTGTCTATGGACATGCCGATGCTCTTAAAGATATTCACATTAGTGCATTTCAATCGATAAGTTAGGCCTTTGTATGGAATGTGAACTGATTGCATGAGAAGCGACTGTTGTAATCTTGCTTCGCTTTCTCTACCATACTGGTTCAACGTCTGCATACCCACCACGCCTTGAAAGACAAAGACAAAGGCAAGCTCAAACCCAGACGAAATGCATGAGACTTAGTGACAAAAAGCTACTTGTTCTGTTAGTAATGATTTGAAACTGATATGTAGTCTATCAACTCCCCGGCTTTGTATCTTTGTGCAAAATGTTATCAGATCAAAGAGCATCTTTCAGTGAGCCCTGCCAGTAACATCCAGCCCCGGCTGTTTTTGATGAAAGATTGGGTATAAAACGATCCAAATCTCCATTTACCTATTCAGAATACCTATCCTTTCAACCATCGCCAACTCAAGCACTTTCTGGAGATTCTCAAGATACGACTCTATCACATACAGCGACCTCTATCAGCTCTCGCCAAGATGACGCTTCAAAAGATCTACTCACTGTCAGAGATGAACGATATGGGAGCCCAGCTTTCATCCGAACATATCTTGAGAAAGTTCCTGTCACCAGGAATCGTCTTTGAAGCCTCCTTTCACGTACCCCGACACGTAGGCAGAATCTTGATCATGAAAAATCGATGGACCAAACCGCAGAACAAATTACATGCTACTGTTCACAACTTATTCGTGGACCATCGACCTCTCTATGGAATAACAGTCCATCAGAGGTTGAGTTTGTGGCCAGAACCTGAGGACAGGTTGTGGCTGCCAGCAGTTGTTCAACATGCTGTTGTCGACTACTTCTATAAACAGAAAGGTATTGAGGGACCAATTGTCGAGCGAAGCCCACAAGACCAGGCAAAAAACCCATTCTGAATCATGCCCTGCCTCGGTGTATCCAATGATGAGGATTCGCCAAATCGCAATGGCTACCATGTCGAAATCTCTCTTACAGAAATGGAAGAAATCGGCATTGATGTGGAAAGTATCTCCGAAACTATAGGAGACGTTCTTGCCATGCTTATCTTTAAGGGTACAATCTGGTACTACGGCGACTTCTCTTTCGGCACCTTCGGTACAAATGCGAGTGAAACAACTGGTCCTGCCACTATCGGTCTCTGTGTCTTTGATCCACAGGCTGTTCAGGAGCGACAACCTGTGGATCCAACTCGTGTAAGGGAAGATGCAAATCTCATGGCATCTCTGAGACGGCGACAACTGCCCTCTCCTCGCAAATCTCCTTACCTTTGGAGCGTTTTCAAGAAGGCATTCATTACCCGGGGCGCGAGATATTGCAACAGCGTCTTAGGCACTACCCCAGAGGAGGTGATGTCGTACATTGAAGAAACGGCGATGAGTCAAAGTGACACGGTGGTGAGTAAAAAGTGAGTGTTCGGCCGAGGCACTCATCTGGTGGTTGATGGTCGTGGAACGAGATTGGGATCCTGTGTTTTTTATTTGGTGGGCGTTTTTGTTGGAAGTCGTCTAGTGTGCAGTCGTTTATGCTCTTGTCTCGATAGTTTTGTCAATTTCAGTCATTAAAATCACAAGTACCTTTATAAGCATTCGTGTGGTGTCACAGCAAGTTAAGCAACTCTACGTATTGCCATATCTAACTAGATGCTGTGTGTTTGATGCCTCATCTAAATCCCAGTCAAACTCCAAAATATGCTTCAGTCATATCTCATATCCTCATGTCCAATATTCCCATCTCTTCATCTACTTCTTTTTCTGTCGTCCCCATTTCTGCTCCAGCCCAGCCTTCCACTCCCCAAAACTCGCCACCTTTCCACTCCCGAGAAGAATCTCCCCCCTATGCAGAACCATCCTCAGCGGCGGCACAGCAAACCACTTGTGATCACTCCTGCAGATCAAGTCGTCCCTGTGGTCGCTCGTCTTGTTTCCCTCGCCCTTGATAACGGTCATGCATTTGGCATCGTACGTCTCCATGCAGAACTCGCAGATGTAGTACTCGTCCGAAGGCGGGATCAGATCAAGACACTGCGCACAGTTTTGACGCATGGTTTGGATCTCGGGGAGCTTGGGATCCATACGCTGTAGGACGGGTGAGTCTTCGGGGGTGGAAGCGAGGATCTTAGGGTCGACTTTGCGCATGGATTGGCTTAGGGCCATGGCGTTTTCGATGTCGTCGGCGGCGATGAAGAGGCCGAGGAGGTTATCCAGAGCGTATTCATCGTTTTGTACGTCGTCATCCGATAGAATGTCGAGGCTGTCGTTGATGAGCTTGCGCAGATCGCGATCCGTAGAAGAGCTTCTCCCCAGAAGCCTGTTGAAAAGGATCATATAAATGGCGGCGATGTTGACATCTGATCCCACCATCTCGATTGGCATGTCATGATTCTGATGACGGTTCTGCTTGTGCTTGATCTTCTCCAACTCCTTTAGCCAGTCCTCTGCTTCGGCCGTCTTGAGTCCAGCATGTAGAATGCGCTCTTTGTACAGAGACGCGAGCTTCTGGAATGCGAGAGCATAGGCTTGACGTGTAGGAACGTTACCACGGGGGCGGTAGCCGAGCTGTGTTATGCCTTCAAAGAGATCCAGCGCAGCCTCAATATCGCGACTGTACGTGTATGTTGCTCCGAGCGAAAGACGAAGGTAAAGCGCTTTGAGTGGAAGGCGTGATACGGTGGCTACATCAATGGTGAAGAGCAAACGGTCATACACGAATTCGGTAGCGCCGACTTTGCTGGCTGCTTTGGGGATCCAATCGATAACAAGAGGTTTGTTATGGAACTCGAGCAGGAAGTCTACCAGACGAGTACGGTTCAGCTCAGCGTCGGTGACTTGCTCGGACATTTGCTCGAGGAACTTGATCACAGCCTCATGGCGGTTCTCCGTAGCCACGAGTTCGAGGTATCCAAGCTCTGGCTCAAAATACTCCTTGCACTCTTTGCGATCAAGACCAACGTCTTTGGCGCTGACCATGGCTTTAAGGAAGTACTCAAGTGCTGGGTCGATTTTGTTGAGTTCCTCGTAACAGCATGCGATGAGGATGTGGTCCTTGTATAAGCGCCACTTGCAACTCTTCAACGTCTGCTCATCAAGTTTCCCACTATCAATGCTCTCGCGCTCGATGACCTCACACTTGAGTGCTTGCTCAAGTGCTTCTTTGAACCGTCCATCTCGTGAGAGACAATACGCAATGCGGCCGCGAGTCTCAACGCTGTTGTTGTCAAGAGCAAGCGCCCTATCATAGTGTCCCAGAGCCTTGTTGTGCATGCCATTTGTGAGATATGTGCTTCCACATCGTCGGTGCCAATGCGCACTTTCCGGGATCTTTGCCCACTCTGAGGCCTTGACGATTCGCCTGTCGACGGGGATTTCGGTCCAGTGCGTGTTGCAGTCTGACCACGAGTAGCCCTCCTGCATGAAGGCGATGGACTGTACAATCTTAAAGCAGAAAAGCGTGGGGACGTACTTTTTGAAGTCCTCAGACAGCCACGCGCGGGCATACAGCTCACCGATAGGTTTGAAGATGCCAGGGGATTCCTTGACGGCTTTGCTTGCCCACTCGCGGGCTTCGGGGTTCAAAGAGGCGAGAACGTCGGGGTCGGCCATCCATCTCTTTAGGCCTTTCATGTTGGCGTCTGTGAGGACTTCCAGACCTTCGTCGTTCTTCTCGTACATAAGAGTCCAGTCGAGAATAATGTTGTCGTCGGTGAGCATTTTGTAGACATACTCGCCAAGCACTTTCTTCTCGGCTGCAGGGACAGTTGAAGGGTCGAGGACGGCTAAATGCTCTTGCCAGTACCATGCGGAGTATTGCTTCATTGACTCGCGACCACTAGGGCTGAGGCGGTATTTCTCGAAACCCGCCTTGTTGGTGAAGATTGAGAGACAGGTCTTGAGAATGTGGATGCGCGAGATGAGGGGATTGAAGCCAATACCGGTGCCGTACTTGGAAGAGTCCTCTGTGCTGAAGAAGCCTTTGATGGAAGAGTGGAAGAAAGTAATCCAGGTGTTAGTCTTGCTCGATCGAAAGTCCATGTCGCTCATGGGATCGAAGAGATCGGAGTTAGCTGCTGGACTAACACCGCGACCGGGACTTCCTCGCACAGGACTCAACGCTTGCGTGGGACTCGCACGTCGCAAGGGAGAGAGATTCCGTGCAAGGTCAGGCGTTCCGGTGTTGCGACCAAAGATTGTAGGACTCTTTGGACTTCCACTTCTCCCAGACCCTGGCCGACTTGCTGAGCTCGATCGTCTTCCAGAGCCAAGATCGCCATTCTTGATGCGCTGCTGTTTCTCATGCTCACGGATAAGATCGTCTGTCGTCAATCCGTCTTCGCGCTCAAGTTCGAAGAAGCAAGCGTACTGACCGCGCAGCGTTTCTTCAAGATGGAACGGCGGATCGCCGAAGCGCATAATGAGTACGGCCTCCAATTGCTCCAGAGACAAAACTTCTTCTGCGCACGCGGCCCACTGCAGCATCTCGTTCAGATCTCTTGTTTGGTCTTCGTAGAGAGTCTCAGAAAGGTTCTTTAGTGTCTGTGCGATAATTCCGTTGATCTCCTTGGGGTATGATTGTAGGCTTGTGAGGATGCTTTGGGGGTGTCGCTTGCGGCTTATGTCTTCAATCATGAACTTGGCGAGGATGAAAAGGCCGTCTGCTTGCTTGATCATGGTGTCGATGATCTTTTGTCGGAAGTCGGGAGGTGTGCGACTGAGATTGCGTAAATGCCAGACGCTGTCTTCAATGTAGAGCTTGACGTCTTCCGCATTGCGATCGGGTGTGACATGGAGAGTTGTTATGACTTGACTACCTCGATTGTCTGGATCGAGGGTATATGTCACCGTCTCAGTCATGTACGTCCTTCCAATAAGAGCAACCTGGATTGTGACATGCTTAGGTCTTCGAACAGACTCATCGCTTGAGCCAAGCTGTTCAAGCAATTGTTCCACGCCTTCAGAGTCCGCTTCGTCAATACCGTCAAGAAAGATGTAAATAGTCTTTGCTTGCGCTTCTTCCTGGAAAGGTTGGACAAAGAGTTTTCGGTAGGCACTGGGGATCGTGCGGATCTCATCAATACTGTGCACGCCCCTTAGTAGTTGTTTTGCGTAAAAGGGATCGCTTTCACTGAGTTGATAGGCGACGTCGCGTAGAGCTTGGAGGACTGAACGGGTTTCTGGGTTGTTGTCACGGAAGTAAAAGTATGCCAAGCGAGAGATCCTGTCAGAGCCCCAGGAGATAAGGCGAGTTGTCAAGTATGACTTTCCGGTGCCTGAACTTGTTAGCGACTGTTGCTTTTGGGAGTTTTGATAGACAATAAATACCTGATGCGCCGGTTATCCAGAGGAAGTTTGTCTTTTTGTCGAGCCAAGCTCTGAAGCCCCCATCTGTTAGAATCCAGTCACCCGTCGACTCGGCTCTCGACTTGTTGAACAAGTTGAAAAAGTCGACGGGGAACGGTGAGGGATCCAAGATTTCCTTGAGTTTATCTTGATGTGCAGCGACGGTACGTTCTCGTCCTTCGGAGCGTATCTGCATCATGGTCTGATTCATCTCATCCAGCTTGCTCTGCATATTCTCCGTTGTGACATTGAGTTTGCTGACGCCTCCATAGGTATCGGCGAGAACCTGCCTTTCCTCGCCGATATTTAGTGCTTTCAAGTTGTCTAGCGCTTCTTGGACGGGCGTCCCCTTGCCGAAGAGGGTTCTGAAGTAGGCCTTGAAGCGACCACGGCGGATCTCTTTGGCAGCAAGGACGAAAACCTCAAAGAGCTGTGCTAGAATGGTGACAACTTTGTTTCGTAATGCGTTTCCCATGCGATATTGCACGTAAACATCTAGTCGTGAAGTGAAGTCCTGTGATGGACGTTAGTAGGGGAGGAAGGATCTCATCGCAAGCGGGGTTGCGAAACGGGAATTTCACTCACTTTGAGAAGCTCAAATAACTCAACAATGGTATCGTATGCCGAAGACACGTCGCGCGCAGCACCGATGAGATAAGCCACCGCTCCAAAGATGCCTTCAGCAGGCGCAAAAGTCTCTGCTGCGGCACCGCTCACGATCTCGCCAATGGTTTCGACGGGGTCGAGGCAGGCGGCGAGAGCACTAAAGATCGTCTGCCGCTTCTCGCGAAACTTGGAGAATTGATCATTTTGCTTGTCGATTTGAGAAACTAGGTCTTTAACATTACTTATAGGCGGGTTGAGAAAGTCTGCGAGTTTGCTTTTTGACGAGTCCGAGTACAATTTGCTGGCGTCGTCGAGAATGCGGGCGAATTGAGCTTCTGCGGTACCTTTGTCTTTGCGGACCGCCATGATGTCTGACGGCCCTGCAAATGCGGATTCAATGTGAAAATGTAGTATTTATGAGATAAATAGGAATACGAGTAAGTTTAGCCAGGAGATATTCGAAGTAAATGATAAACGCTTGGTGTTTCAGAAACAAGTAGGCTGTGTTGGATCAGAGCAGTCTATACGTATGACTCTTCAATACTGTATTGGTGGATACCATCAGAACAGATGATCAATCAACTTGACTAACTTCAAGGAAAAGGAAAAGAATAAAAAGAAAGAAAACTGCCCCTGTAAATTGACCAGAAAGAAACAGGATTCGGTAGGTACAGGCAGATCAAACTTGTTGCTTACTGCATTTACCAGCCTCTGTTGGGTAAGGCTGAACTGATGTAGGCCGATCCTTGGGGTTGGTAGGCTATCCACACAGAAAGCGGATACAATAGATGTTATATGTAACACGGACTTTATTCTTCAACAAGTCCTACGGATATTTATCCTGGGTATATATGATTCATAGTATCTACTTCAGCCCCCAAGCATCGTAATCTAGTCTTCGTCATCTAAACGGGAGGCGTTTAGCCCGAAACAATAGTAAAAAGGCACAGCAGGCTACAGTGCAGAGGAGGCTAGGCTAGGCTGGAGAATGATAGGGTTTCACCGCACGTTCCGGTAAATCTCCCCCACAGGCCGGGCGTCCACACTTTGTGGCTATAGTTACAACGTGACCAACGGCTGTGACTGTTCCTTGTCGATCTTTTCATGGGTTAGGCAGCTGACAATTATACGTAACATATTCCTTCGTATTCCTACTTTGAGTTTCACTATGGACCAGGCGTGTTTAGTCATAAGAAACTAGGCTTCAATATGAATTCTATTCTGTCCTTCCAAGCATCAACGCCCTGGCTTGTAGGTCTCAAAGTGGATAAATTCCAGTACTATCCTTGGCGGCCCGGGCCGTACGTTACGATATCAATATACGCCACGTTGTTACTTTCAATCCGCCTCAAGGCAGCATCTAACTGAACACTTCAATTGTCTTCGCCCTAGCCTGGGATGGTCTCATTCCTGCACACTAGCTAGAACCGAAGTAACAAGACTATCGGCAGTCTCCTCTACAACACTAAGCAACCCAGAATCCGATCCCTCCCATGACGGCGCAACAAGACATCGAGCCTTTCCATCATCGTATAGCTGAGCAACAGCCAAATCAAGAACCCAACCTCCTACATTATTTTCCTTCTTCTCCCTCGCTCCTTCTAGGAGTTCACGCGTAGTTCGTCTCTGTATCTCCCACTGGCTTTCTGTCTTTTTCTGAAAGGCTTCCAATACATCATTTTGACATGTCTTGATAGATAGTACTTTGACTGTGCGGTTTGCTGTCTCAGCCGGGTTTTGCAAAACACCAACCACAGATTGCCCGATGCCTTGAAGTGTAGTTCCGGTAAAGTACTCCTTGCCTTCATCGTATATAATGGCTGATTGATTCTTGATATCAAAACCCATGGTTGGGAAGCGCTTCAAGGCCCAGTCAATAGGATTTCCTGTTGCGATACTGGTCCAAGTGAAATTTGGGTTTGTGGCTGCGTGCTTCTTTGCGTGCTCGAAACCAACAGCTCGTTGAGCTCTGACTGGGTCGAACTCAGGAAAGCTAGTAAAGTCAGGTCCCCAGCCAAAATCAGCTACTATAAACCGTCGTACCCCAGCGGCTTCGGCAGCGTCGATCATGGTGCCTTGTGAGGGAATGCCTGCTGGTCCGACGGCGCATACAGCAGCATCCTGACCAGACAAAGCCTTAGTCAAGGCGTCGTAAGTGTAGTCTGTCCTGATGACGGGAATATCTTGTGGGAATGTGGATTTGGATTCAGTTCGGCTGATGATGGTAACGTTGAATCCAGCTTGTCTAAGAGCAGCTGTGATTGGGGTGCCAAAGTTGCCAGAAGCCTGAACAAGTTAGTAAGTAGAAAAGTATTAAAAGAGTATAACTTACACCAAAGACGACGACTTTGGTCAATTGATTGGTGGACATTGTGTAGAGTTTGTGGTAGTGATGTGTATAAGTCAATGTTTCTATAGTTGAGAACGTCTCGATTTGGTTGATTTTATGAACTAGGTTGCCCCACCAGGCGGAATTCCGCCAGCTATCTAGACTAGGTACTGACCTAGACTAAGTAGACTGACTGTTCGTATAGGTATGCATCAAATTTTACGGACGGTGAAATAAACAAAATACACAGGTATACACGATTGCCTTCCAGAATCTTATTCAGCTGCCTTCCTTCCATAGATAGAATAACTAGTTTCGTCAGTACTTGGTCCAATCTTCCAGGTGTGGAAACTTACATGGGCCAATAACCATGCGTATTCTTGTCAGCCATCGCCTTCCTCTGATCAATAAGGAACAGTGTTACTTCCTCAGGCGTCCAGCCATGAGCTCGTGTCAATGGTGCCATAGTAAACGCCTCGAGACCGCTAGCCATGTTGATATAGCACCACTCTCCCAGCAGCTTGTCCTTCTTGTCCTCTGGCCACCCATTCATGGGCCACTTGAACTGACTGACAACAACATCTACAAAGCCGACTTGGGTCATGATGTCTGCAAGCGGAGGAATGTCTTGGTAGGGGCGACCAAATTTAATAGACGCTTCTGTCAAGAGACGAAGGGATTTAAGCATTATGTTGTCGGGCTTGAGTGTTCCATCGTCGGATTGAATGTTTAGGTCCGCTTCTTGGATCTCCATGTAACCACCTTGTGCAAGGTTGCTGGAAGAGTCAGCGAGTAGTGAGTCAAGAGAGATGAAACGCACTTGTGGCATTTAGTGAGAAAGTCGGTCCAGTTTGCGATAGCCGATGACATGAAGCGACTATGAATATAATCAAACGAGTGGGAGTAGTTCCAGTCGTCTTCGATGTCTTCAATCATGAAGGTAAGATTCGGGGGTACGCTAGTCCTATTAGAAAAGTCATAGAATAAACGGAGGGATTATGTCATACAAAGCTGGCTGTATGGGGGACAAGTCCACACCGATCACCTGTCGTGAGTTTAGAAATATCAGATGTAATACCCGACAGAACCACTCACTTGCGCTCCTGGATGTTCATCGGCATAGTCAACGGCCCAGATTCCAGTTCCCGTTCCAACATCCAAAACGTGCTTCGCTTTAGAATCAGGTTCATTCGGAGGAGCTAGACCTAGCTTGTCGTCCAGAGTAAGAAGAAAAAGGTTATGTTGGAGGTCTACCGAAGTGATTGGTTAGTGCAACTTCCATCACATATACGTTTACCATACCTAATCTTTCACTTTCTGCCTCGTCATTGGGAAGAACATATTCTTTAATGCAGTAGTTAGTATAATAATATGGGCAGAGAGATGTAGCGTCTCACTTCCGTCTTTGTATGCATGGTATGTCCTTCCATTTTCACGACGATAGTTCAAGATTGAACTGGAGATACTTGTGGTGGACGAGAGAACTTCCTAGAAATTGTTAGGGCTCGCACACTGTGGATAGAGAGGTTCGGTTACTTCGCCAAGTGAAGAGTCGGTATCGTTATCCTGAACGTCGTCAGACCACACTTTCTATTGCTCAAGTGCATCCGAATCACATACCAGCTCATCAAGTACAGTGGCTGCCGAGCGACCTTGCTGCGTTTGATCCATTTTTCTTTTCAACAACCGTTCAGAGAAGGCTTTTGGAGGACTGTCTTTGGTCAACACCCATATCAGGAAGTTCAACCACTTTATATGCTGGTCCTTCCCCTGGTCCCGGAAGCTGTTGGTTGGCTTGGGCTTCCCAACCTGGATTTAACCGCTGTATGTGAGTCCCCATCAGTGAACTATCTACGATTTATACACCAATCGTGAGTATCTCAACCTGGTTGTTCGTGTTGAATTTGACATGCAAATTGGATTGAATTCGACACATCATACTGTGCCACACATTGCCAAGATTGGAACTCACTCAGGGCTTTGATTCACAATTTTGCGTTCCCCTCCCTGTGATAGCTACAGCTGAGAGTGTCTCGTTGGACTGACCGTCCAATTGAGCCCAACAGTCTTTTCAGTCTTACTATAAACAGCGACTGTTTGATACTGCTCAGTATGCCTGTTGTACTATGATCGCAAAGTTTCCCTTGATTCTTAGGTACGAAGGGAAACAGCCTAAGGAGTCTAATCTTAATAGCGTAAACTCGCCTACTAATTTTGTCTCTTATGTTTCCAGCCGCCAACTCTTTGATCCCTCAACGACAAGTTGAGGGCCAGTCTGAAGATCATGGGACCTGATTGGAACTCGGATTTCAACAACCAGTAACCGCGTAATTGGTTTAGTGGTAAAATTCTCCGTTGCCATCAGTGTTTCTCTAGAAACATAAGCTCGGGGAGCCCTGGGTTCGATTCCCAGATTACGCATTACAAGACGCTCACGAGCGTCGTATATCTTTTATGGTTGAGATCTCTTTTTTTTGCTCTGTGTGTGAATTTTTGTGGTGTTGAACAGTTGATAATACAGCCACGTGGATGGGGGCGGGAGGCCGGGACGTTGAACGAACGTGTCACAATTAAACTTTAGATATTTGTTCTTCTGGAGAAAGAAGGGAAGGAACGAGCAGAATCTGTTTTGTCGCACGAGAAACAACAAGTACAGGGTACATGGCCATATATGCTCCACATAGCATGATTCTTGGACAGGGCAAAAAGAAATTCAGGGACCATTCAACAACACCCTGTCGTGACTGCATGTACCTAAGAATAACGCAGTCTCAATTTCCAAGATGATAGATCTACGACAAGGCGCAGAACATTTGTGACTGGGTGGGTAACCAGAGCATTATTGTTGTTATCAACAACGAAAGAAAAAGAGAGACAAAAGTAAAAACATTTCTCAGTAGATGCAAAAAATGATTCGCCTGCGTAACACAGGTGGCGGATCTCTCCCGCCGGGAATTGAACCCGGGTCTCAAGCGTGACAAGCTTGCATACTGACCACTATACTACGGAAGATTAACAGGCTGTGGGCCTGCTGTAGTGAGAGGGGGTTGTGGTTGGGAATCTGATGTTGATAATTATATACATCGCCAGACAGTTTCAAGAATCGGATTGCACTCTCGCGAACTGGGGAAAATCTCCATTCACTCCACCCTCTCTATTTGGGAGGCTCACGCTCAAAAACACAATTTTTCGATTAAAACATCCATGCTTTCAATCCGTTTTTATTGGATAGTGCTATTATAACCAAAGGTCGCACAGTATTTACGCTAATTGTCGTCATACACGGAACGGCCAAAAGCAACCCCTATCCTTGTCTACTGTCCGTACACAGTCCACATAAGACAGTCTTTGGCTAAGACGACGCCCATGGCCTGAAAGTCCTTGTTGTAGTTGGCCCAGCTCTCGCCGATATCGCAGGTCACGCTGAAGCTCTGCGAGAGCAAGGTCACACAGTCTTCGAGCTTCATGTTGCCAAAATCGTTCTCGCTCATGGACTTGTCCTCAGGGCAGCCAGGCTTGTGATACATGATGGACAGGGTCATGGAAGCTCCGTTCCCGGCGACGTAGGGCACGACCATTGGGTTGGGGGTAGGGGCGCCCTCCTTGAAGAGCCATCGCTTGTCGATGAGGCCCTGGCAGTAGGTTGCGGCGGCCTTGTTGAGCTCCTGCTCGTTAAGGCGGGGCCTCGAGCCCTCCTCGCCGTTGGACTTCATGCAAACGGGGCCGTACTGACCGGAAAAATCTCCTCTGTTTGGGAGCTTGCCGGCGACACAGTCACCTGTGACCTGGTTACCCTGGCAGACAGACTTGCCGTTAACCGTATCCTCCTCGATGGGTGAATCTGATGGGTTGTCAAAGCTAGGGTCCTCTTCCGGGACGGTATCGTCTTCGAATTCCGCCTGGGAGGGCTCAGTATCGACACCAGGGTTGCTGGTATCAAGTTTGAACTCCTGCACGGCAACGGCAGGGATCTCGTCGTTTGCATCCTCGTCGATAACCTGGGTAGTCTTCCAGAAGGCGCTCTCGGGAAACTTGATGGCCTGGCCATCACCGACATCGACTTGCTGTTCACTATCTTGCCTCTTGCGGAAGACATCGATGGGGGCCATCAAACGATCGAGATCCTTGGATGGACCGGTGTAGGGCTATTCGTTGACATTTCTAGATCCGGCGCCCGCCTGCGCGAAGAAGTTGTTCTCCTTCTCGCCAAAGAACCAGGTATTTCTGAGCTTTCTTATGACGCCCGAGAGCTGGTTTGCCTTGACACGGTCGTAGACGAGACGAGCATTGTCTGAGATTCCCTCATAACCAACGACTAGAGGTTGAGAATCAGTCCCACGTTTTTAATGTTTACTGAAAGGTCATTGAGGAAGACTTACTGAGAGCCATGATGCCGGCGACCTGACCTGAAGACATGCTGCTGCCCACCCTCATCATGGTCCAACCGTCGAGAGCGAGAGAGACGATGTCACTTCCGGGAGCCCAGATGTCAACGAACTTGCCGTCACGACTGAACCAGTAACCCGATCCGTGTTAGTTGCGCTAGGCCGCTGCTGTCTGAGTTAAGGAAACCTACCCAGCCCTTATTGTAATCCTTATCTACAGCACCGACACAGATTGTGTTCTGAGACTCGCATAGAGTTCCAGTGGCCTTGATATCCTTATCGGCAGTTTTATTGTCTCCGGCGACGGCGAATGGAATACCCACATCATATGCCTTGTCGATAGCCCTGTTGAGCGCGTTGCTTTTGGCAGTGGCGACAAAGGACATGTTGATGACCGATCCCTTCTACTTGTCCGGCTTGTTAGCCTTGTTTTCGTTGTGCCGCTTCGTCACGGCGTTTATGGCCTCGACGATACCGCCCGTGTGCCCCTTACAGCCGCCCTTGTAGCAGCCGACCTTGACGCTGACGAGGTTGGACCATGGGGCCACGCCAACGTAGCTATCACCGGCCAGACCCGCGACGTGGGTGCCGTGGCCGTCGGTGTCATCGATGGGTGAATAGCCCTGGGTGTAAGGGGAGTAAACGAGGCTCTGCGAAAAATGATATGCTCGTCCGCCAAAGAATTTGTGCGTGATCCTGATGCCTGAGTCAAGGACGTACACATCCACGCACTCACCGGCGCCGTTTAGAACCTTGTACTTCTCGTCCTGACCACTGAGCGAAATCTTGCTGCCGGCAGCCAGCTGTTGCAAGTGGTGCGGCCCCTTGCACTCGTCAAATGCCCACTTGGGGACGAAGCGCTTGACGAGACCTTGGCCCTCGAGCTCTAAGGGCTTGGCCACTTCGGTGTCGTTGATAGGGTGAGCCAGGTCGACGGTGACACTGCGCTCGACGGACTTGACACCGGGGTCGTACCGGACAAAGTTGTGGACAAACTCCTCGGTCAAGGCGGCACGGTACATGTGCAACATATCTAGGTAGCCGAAGCGATGAACATCGGGTTCGTGGCGGAGATCTTTTCCGATGGTCTTAAAGTGGTCCTCAAGAGTGTGGTCATCGTGGAACTCGACGATGTATTCGTCCAGAAGCTCGCCGTCGAGTTCGTAGTGCGGGCATGGTTGCTGAGAACGGGGAGCACGGCGGCAGAGATGCTAGTAGCGAGTGACCCGAGCCCCGCGAGACGAGAACCAAGGACCATGGCTTGTGATATTGCGTACTGTAAGTAAAGAGAGAAAAAATCGATTGTCTAATGAAAACCCGGTACAGCTAAAGAACGAGCTAAGTCAGGGTTTGGAACGAGAGAATGGCAAACGAGTGATTGTGAACCTTTTGCTAAAGGCTTAGGGAACTCATAGAACATAGAGCCATACGACAAGACTTTATATGCCGGCTTAAAGGATCCCTCGGGGGTCATAGACTCTACTCCTATGCATTGTATGCCTACTTCCTTCGGGCTATGCGGAGAGTGCCTCGCCGCGGTCCAATCCAGCCTGTGCTTTAATGTCGCTAAGTTAACTCATGTTGTTTCCGACCCCCTGATATCCAACCTCCGATCCATTTTCTAAGAAATAGGTAATTAGTACGGAGTATGTACTCTAATCATCACGTGTGTCCCACGTAACTATCCCAATTAGCTATTGAAAATAGGCCTAGAAGTCAGATATTCGCTTAAGCCCGGGATAGATACCCTATACGTCCAATATCAGAGATGTGGGTTTAAGCGCACTGTGATATTCCTGGATGTAGGAGGAAATGTTGGAAAGGTGGTAGAGCAGCTGTTCAAGAAGCCGTGAGTTCAACCTCTATGGTTGGGGCCAGAATCTCATGTGGCAGATGCGGAGTTGGAGAGATTGAGAGAGTTAAAGGCAAACAGTTACTAAGAACCAACTCTTTGAGGCTGCTGTTGGATGATGGATCATTTGATATCCCCTTTTATTGCATTGCCACACTTGTCATAATAGTGCTTGATTTTGAGTTATTGGATAAGGAAATATAGCCATGATGCTACAATCTGTATCAAACAAGCTACCTCGTAGCGTAGGGCTCGAAAACTATTCTTTTAGAAAATAGCATTCATATTCATCCCTTGCAACTTAAATCGGGAGGTGGTTTCCGTAATAGGCGTCGGATTCTTTCCCACGCCCGTATATAATCCTTGATATGGGACAATCTGACATGACAACGTGGCCGAGTGGTTAAGGCGATGCCCTGCTATCTTTCGAGACATCATAGGCATTGTGTTCGCACGCGTAGGTTCGAATCCTGCCGTTGTCGTTCATTTTTGCATCTATCTACTTTTTGAAGCCTTACTGGCTTCTATCAGACAGTCAATAGTGCCGTGGCTGCTGACTTCTGGTCGGCTGGAATCAAAGTGGCTAGTTCGTATTCATTATACAGAAGGCCGATTGTTATGGCTCACGAGCAGCTGGCATTTTCATATAAGTCGAAGTCTTGTTTTTGGACAAATGTATTGTTACTCTAAGATCTTTCTTCGCTGATTCTCAATGGCGTTGGAAGAAAGACAATACTTTCTAAACTCAGTGCCTTGTTCAATTTTCTTCTCAATTGGCTCTGTGATACCTGGGCTTCATCCCCATGGCAGAGGCCAATCAGCGCCGCAAAGCTCGGTAATTAAGCGGACCCTCGGTTTAATTACACAAGTTCAAATGCTGACAGTCATCAACGCGTTTTGGTAACAAACTCCTTACAACGTACGTCTCATTGTCGCCAAGAAGCCAAGACTTGACAGCCTGAATAAGACATGTCCAATCGTTCAACTTGGCCATTTTAAAAGCATGGGTTCGTTCTTATCACGAAATGAATTCCCCGTCGAGGGTCGAGTCAGTGATACCATAAACCCCTGTATTGCAC
The DNA here is from genome assembly GCA_014899045.1 of Fusarium palustre. Classification (NCBI taxonomy): domain Eukaryota; kingdom Fungi; phylum Ascomycota; class Sordariomycetes; order Hypocreales; family Nectriaceae; genus Fusarium; species Fusarium palustre. The sequence continues at coordinate 72,228 of JAAVUH010000003.1, read as the reverse complement.
ACTTTGACTAACAGCATTGAACAGACAGTCCTCATCACAGGTGGTTCTCGTGGACTGGGTCTAGCAGCTGCGTGTCAGCTTGCTGCAAAGGGTGCAAATGTGGCTATTGGAGCGCGAGATCCCGAAGTCCTAGAAGAGGCCCTTGCACAAGTTGAGAAATCTGCTCGCTCTTCGACTCAGCGCTTTTTCTCACTCACTGCAGATGTGACCAAGGCTGCGGAATGTGCAAGGATCATTGCTGAAGTCACAGCATGGAATAACGATAACCCACCGGATATCGTCTGGTGTTGTAGTGGGAGTGCGCACCCGACATTGTTTGTTGACACGCCAATCGACCAGCTCCAGACTATGATGGATAGTAATTACTTCTCGAGTGCTTACATGGCTCATGCTACGCTCAATGCATGGTTGAGACCTGTCTTGGATGGTGTCAGCAAGAAGAGTACTGAGTCAAAGTCATTGCCAGCTCGACACATTATTTTTACTGGCTCCTTTGTATCTCTGTACAGTTTTGCGGGGTTTACACCCTACTCGCCATCGAAAGCTGCAATTCGATCTCTATCGGATTCTTTATCGCAAGAGATGAACTTGTACGCTGGTGCACACCCCGATGAACCTCGCGTCCGTATACACACGGTATTCCCAGCTACAATGCCAACAAAGTCCCTAGATGATGAGAACCGCGTCAAGACTGATGTCACAAAGGCTCTCGAGGAGGGAGATCAAATATTGAAACCAGATGAATGCGCCAGACGTGCGATTGCAGGATTGGAACGTGGAGAAGAGCTTGTTGCTACGAGCACTATAATCCGACTAGTTATGACTACTGTCATGGGTGGTGCTATCAGAGGTGGATTTTGGACGGGCTTGATTAATACCATGTTGAGTTGGGTTGTCATGATTGTCATGATATTTATTAGATGGGATATGGATGTCAAGGTCAGGAATTGGGGTAAGAAACATGGTGCGAGTGGGAAGGCTTCTGAGTAAGGATGGTAAGGATTTGCACTATTTCTAGACTCTTACAAGCGGCTATCTTGAACAAGCTATTATATGTCTTCTGCTAGAAATCTTTCACTGATTGGTGTGTATCGAGAGTCATAGGCCACAAGTTTCACAACCAGATTTGTCCCGCGATGCTGGTGTTTTTACCTGGAAAGGTCCAATGTCATTGGCATCCTCTGATAATACAACGAAGGCTGTATTGGTTGTGAGAGCGCGTACCTGACACAAATGGCTTGTCGTACAACCACCCATGTTTCACTTACAATTTAATTGCGCAAACGCGCAGCTGAAATCATTGCCCGGGTTCGCAATCATTCTCTTCTATTCGCGGGTACAATTCCCTCTCAGAAACCCCTCAAAGTTGGCGCTTCTCATTTTTCCACTTTGGATAATCTTTTGGGGGCCAGAAACTTATCAACAACCACCAAGAACCAAACCTTGACGCCAATTGAACAAGGCGGCCCTGCAAGGGTCGTCAGGCTAACTGCATACAATTGATCAGTCTTACGTGCATTGGGGGAAGCAAGAAATGATTCTTGCATTGCACAGCCTGCTTGAGGCAGCCACAAGGCAACCTTTACCAATTGACATTCCTGATTAGACAGTTGAAGACTCCAACCCCCGAAGGTGTACCATGAGGTCTTTCTTTCTTCATTGTTCCTTCAACAATTGACGCTTTCACCGCAACACAATGGACCCGTTGTCAATCATAGCCAGCATTGCTGGTATAGCGACAGCAGGAGCACAATTGTCAAGTACTCTTTTTCGCGTCTACAAAACAGTCCGTCATGCTCCACGAGAGATCCAGTCCGTGGCGATTGAGATGGTAGATTTGACTGCGGCACTTGAGCATTTGATTGATATCCTACAAATGGGGAAATTGTACACAAAGCCATCGTTCTTGGATGCTGTTAGACGTGTTGTCAAAAATATCGAGGCAACTCAACAAGATATTTTTAAGATGATTACGGATAACACCATCATTGTCAGATTCAAATGGCTCAGAGCTGCGAAATACCTGTCCGAGATAGATAAGCAAAAGGTCACTTTGACACTGCAGACTACTATCCTTTCTGCGGCAATTTTGGTCAAGTCCAAAAATGAGTACGTTTTGCAATCATGAGAGATGGTAAAAGAACGTTTCTAAACTTGTTAGATCATCTTCAGTACAAGGGAAAGTCGACAACAGATTCAGGCTACAAGCTGAGAGTCTGATCCAAACTGGCCAAGCCTCTCTTCAGAGAGACAACTTGCAACGTCAGATACCCCAACCTCCTGTGGAAAGAGCTCCAAGCCCACCGGTTCGCACTACTAAAAGACTTCCGAGTCCGGTCCGCCAGTCATCTGTTCCCGGTCATATATGGTCAGATAAAGTGTACGGACAGTCGAGCACGGCTGGAGGCAACCTTGATGTTCCGAAACAAGACAACGGGGAAACTGATTCCATGATGATCAGGCACGGAAGAGCACCCTCACCTTCTCATCCCCATATCCCGTTTGAAGATGATCCACATTTATATGACGGCAAGGATTGGGATGATCAAAATAATCGCGGAAGAGCAGGATATGATCCGCTTGCCGGTCGCATTGCTCAATTTGGGCAACATTTTCATTTACAAGGCGATGCAGCCACATTCCTGTATAATCTCGTCTTTATGCCGGAGAGGGTACAGCACGGAACAGCCCAAAACGTTCACAGATCTTCTAGCGCCCCTCCAGGAGGCATAGAATCCGAACCCTCATACTACTCTGACAAAGACTCGTACTCCGACGATGATCTACACACAGATACAGAAGGCTTTGGCACAGAAGATGACGACGTACACCACAGGCCCAGGCCAAAAGTCCCTACGAGATATGTGTATCGAAGACCCCAGGAGCCTGCAAGAGTTGTTAACCAGCTCCTCCTAGCCTGGACATCGCTAAGCCAGAGCGAAATTGAGAAAGGTGTCGTGGATGAGCCGCCTACTGAGGCACGAGGCTCTTCTTTCAAGCATACCTATGTTGAAAGTGACGACGAAAGCGAAGACGACAATTTAAAGAATTCTCAGGGAAGAAGTAACTGGCCCCAAAGAGTAAGTCATGAATATAGTCTGTGTCAAGACCGTCATATTCTTACAATACCCCAGGAAGAAGAAGACCCAGAACATCACTCCCCCAACTACGGGGGTCGCAGGGACGAAATTCCTCGAGCAGGTAGTCCTCGCCACGTAAAGATTCGTCCTCTTGGACAGAGTAATACACAAGGGCCTCGCAGGTACAATCCATTTCTGCCAGGGACGACCGCGCCGTACGAACCTCACATGGTCCCAAACTATGAACAACCTTACGAGCGACCTCACCAGCAACATTACCAACAGCCTTACCAGCAGCCTCATCAGCAGCCTCACCAGCAATATCACCAACAGCCTCAACAGCAATATTACCAACAGCCTTATCAACAACATTACCAACAGCCTTATCAACAACCTTATCAACAGCCTTACAATCCTCGGGGTTACTTCCATGCAGCTCCAACCTGGCAGCATCCAGTACCGCCAGCTTGGCAGTATCCAGTACAATCAGCCTGGCAGCCTACTGAGCCCCCACCTCCACCATCTGTAGAAAAGACGACTCCCGAGGAACTACCCCTAAAAGAACCTTCAACGCCCAAGTTCCAGAAACAATCTCCATCGTTGGTAGAAAAGATGACTCCCGAAGATTTCCCCCCTAAAGAACCTTCGAAGCCAAAGTTCCAGAAACCCCACGTTGTTGTGCTTCCGCAAGCGGATGTGGCCGATTCTGAAATCAAGCCAATAAATTCTAAGCTTGATGTTTCGCTTTGTCCGGAGATGAGTATCGTTAGACAGGGAGGAGAACCTGTTTGGAACTCGGATGATTTCGCCTCAGATAATGGTATACCTTGGAAAACGATCATGGGGACTCTCATCGGGGACAAGACAGCTAGAAGTCAAAATGGTCTGGATCTAGCACATACCCTGATCCGAGGTCAGGATATGAAATTGATATATATACGAGGAAGTGGTGAGTTTGCCAATAATGAAAATGATTCGGATTGCTAACATCAACAAAGATCTTGGAGAGACGTGGTTCATAAACGAGCAGCCAGTCTTCCTTCAATTTTTCCACTGTGGATATCTTCCGCAATTCTATCCAGTGGACGAATCTGATTTCACGGCTATGAAGCAAGAGTACGTAGCTGTAGGAGAAGAATGGACTAGTTTTGAAGCTCTGAACCAGTTAGGGCTTTCCGCCAGAGGGAGAAAAGAAGGTAGAGTGCTCTTGGATCCAGATACAACATGGGTAAGTCTGAGCCTGTATGTGGTCTTGAATACTCATCTTAACGTTTTATTCAGTCCATGGTGAAAGAACTCGCCATCACAACACTGCAACTGAAAAGTCTGCAGCAACGGCGTCTTTACACTCCGACGTTTTACAACTCAAAAATTACTTTTCGAAAGAAGCATGGTGGAGTAATTCTGGAGCCATCTGCCATTGCAGGATACCCCAGTAGCCAACTTTCCATTGCAACAGAGCCACAATCTGGGTTGAAAGTTGAAAGTGAAGCATCCGATGTCTTGAAGTTCTTGGTGAAAGATGGAGAAAATATCGAAAAAGACGCCGAGAGTCGAAAGATACGAACAAAAAATACTCAACCACAGATTGCCATCACATCACCACCTACACCACAAGGGTCATCTTCATCAGACCTCGACACAAGTGATATGGTCTCAACAGTGTCTTCGAGATCACGTTTCTCCAGGCTTGTGCACCGCTATAGGCATGGGCGGAAGGAGAGTCAGTTGTCACTACCGCTACAGCATTATGATTCGAATAACAGCGACAACGGAACGGTGGGAGAGGAGTCTAGAGATGATGATAAGAGACCATTGACACCGACTGACTCTGGTATTGGAAGTTCAGTTGATTGAGTGTTGTTCTATTAGAAGGGATAATATTCAATTCAAGAGCTGGGTAATGCCGAATTTGATGATGTACTTTCTAAATTATGTATAAAGTCCTATATAAAATACTCTATTCTCCCTTGTAGAAAGGGTAATCGGTATAACCAGCAGCACTATCCTTCAAAGGTCCATAAAATGTAGATCGGTCATAAGGCTGGAGAGGCCATCCATTTCGCAACCTCTCTACCAAATCCGGGTTGCTGATAAAGTATCGTCCATAAAGCATACCATCGTATTTACCGCTCTCGATAACTCCCCAAGAGTTGGCATCGTTGAACCCGCCGGCTGAGAAGAAGGGAGTGCCTTGGAAGATGTTTCGGAACAGCGACAGGTCAACTGTGGGAAGACCCCAAGACCCAAGGAACTGTTGCTTTTCGGCTTCAGAGAAAATCTGCTCATAGCGAGGCTCGACGAAGCTAACGTATGAGAGCTGAGGGAATTGGCTCTTGAGCTCACGGCATAAGTGTCCCCAAGTCTCGACTCGCTTTTCACCACGGGCTTGGTTGAAGAGACCAAAGGGTGTTAGACGAATAGCCAAATTATCCTGACCTACAGCTTTGGCCAACTCGTCCATAAGTTCGAGGACAAAGTTACATCTCTTCTCCTCCGAGCCGCCATAGTGGTCCGTTCGCTTGTTAATATTGGACGAGAGGAATTGCTCAGGAAGATAACCGTTTCCACCGTGGACTTCAACGCCGTCGAAGCCAGCTTCAATTGCGTTCTTGGCAGCGTTGACATAGTCGCCGATAGTGCTCTTGATCTTCTCGACGGTCATCTCCACAGGAGGGTAATCTGCGAGCTTGACGGGCGTCGAGGTATGAGGAGGAGGATAAGCAAAGGTCTCGTTGGGGTCATCCCAAGGTGTAGCTGAGGGGGCCAGGATGGGTGTGCCGGTCAGCTGGGGAATGTTGGCACGGCCAGAGTGCCAGAGCTGAGCGTAGATATAACCTCCTTTGGCGTGGACAGCGTCAACAACCTTCTTCCAGCCTTGGACCTGTTCTGGGAGGAAGATTCCAGGGACTCCTGGCATACCGTTGCCCTAGTGTCTGTCAGTTTCAATTCAATGTGATTAATTCCATCATCGAGTTGGAACTTACCTCTAATGAGGGAGGAAGACCCTCAGAGATGATAAGGCCACCATCGGTAGCTCGCTGGGAGTAATATTCGGCAATCAGGTCATTGGGAAGCCAAACTCGGTTAGGATTCTCAGGAGTAGATTCGGAGTTCAGTGGCGTTCCTCGGTTTCGGGTAAGGGGCGCGTGAACGACTCTGTGCTTGAGATGGATCTTTCCATTGGCAATATCCAAAGGAGTGAAGAGCTTGGAGTTGGCTCCCGCGTCGAAGATGTCGCCCATGGTGAAGATGAAGTGTTGATGTGTATAGTGATAGTGGTGATAGTGGTGATAGCAGTGTCTAACCGAGATTCAAGTATGAAAGAGAGGAGAACTTTTGCAGTGCCAAGTTATTTTGTTTTCTTATGAGTTAGTGATCTACGACCAAGTGTCAATGTCGGCAGACCGGATATACATCTACAGTGCAGGTTAAGAACAGGGTCCGATGGAAGAAACTAGCATTGTTTCGAGAGCTAAATGCAAGCCCTTGAACTAACCTTCTTGACTCCATATACAGAACCTAGTCTAACAACTTGGTATCAGAAAGTCTCGCCTCATCTGTGCTGCAGAGGCAAAAGGCTCGGCATTATTACAAGTCAAGCGACGGTATCATGCCTCTTCTGTGCCTATAGCATTGTATGTTTCAACGTCATATTCTGCACTGGCTCATGTTTGAGCCGATGTAACATGAACGATACTTGTTGATGCGCTATTGTGCCAATCAGGTTTGCCATCAAAAACTCTTCATTCTCATTCTCCGTAGTCCGTGTTCCCAACTCCCTAGTCTTTAGTCCCTAGTCCTTGGTATTAAGAGGGGCTTATCTTGCCGATTACGACACTGACATGTTTGTGGATCCATGGCCCATAGAAAAAAAAAAACGTGGCCATGCAGGGGAGATTGACTTTTTTTCCTTTACTTTTCTTGGTCATGAATCCTAACGACCTTGACTGCATCCATACTAGTCTAAGACAACTATCTAAAATCAGTACAAGATCCATCTTGGAAGCGTGCCTGAATCTAGCGTCAAAGACAGCCTCGCAGATGAAGAATGAAAGACGTGATGCATTCACCAGATCTTGGCACTCAATACCCGATCGAATAATGTCTTCGGAAGGGCCGGACGATACAACGTCGACTCCACTGCCGAGTCCTCGCTAGAGCGGTGACCGGGACCACTTCTCTGACTGCACGGTCTCGTTCAATTACTCGCATCTGTCAAGTTGAGTGGCGTATGTGACACAGAGCGGCTGTCGTGTTCCCGGTGGTAAAAACCGAAGACTGCAGATCTTGCTTTTGAGACATGGTTTGCTAGCCGATCCTATAACTTAAGACTGCCTGACTGATAAGATATACCCCTCTTGTGATACCTGAGGTTCTCGGAGCATATTCACCGTAGACAAAGATTTGGCCTTTTATTTGCTGGAGATTCTGACTTTTATCTAGGGAGCAGTAGAGTAGAGGACAAGGTGCAGTACTTGCTCAACACAGGGTCTTCCTGGCAATGGCATCATCCACATCACGCGAGTCCTCCGTCTATCGGACAGAATCTGCGTTGGATAGAAATACAGCCCTGAATACACAGCTGTTCTCTTCCTATCAAGCAATTAATTAACCGTGCTGACAACTCCATCTGGCAATCACTCTAGAGGAGTCCTCGTCTACCACATGCACCAAGACACATACAGTAATACAAGATCGTCACGGAAATACCACAGATAACAGCGGAAATTTAGACTCCCTGTAGAATGCTACCCTGTTCCACGTTCCCTCATCTCTAAATCCTTCTCGTGACCCTTTACCCCCTGGCTGATCTACTTGCCACTCCGGTTGAGGCGCCGTGACGAGTTGACAGTCGACAGGCTGGGACGTCAGCCAAGACAAAGGGACCAATGGAAAAGATATTGCACCATTGGGGCTACATTCGATTCAATGCTAAAACATGTCAGAGCTATATGTAAAGGTTGTGAAACTATAGCATTGGACGGTAACACGTGTGATTTGCGTGATTAGCTACCGGTGCTGCAACCCTTCAGTCCATGGTGCATATGAACCATTCTCTCCGCATTAGCTAGTGTTGTTCGTTTAGAGCAGTTGTGTTTTAGCGGAAGAATTGCTTACTGGTACTTGCTGAACTAAGAAATGATTCCCCTTCATTTCCCCTTTACTCCCGGATCCTTGTGATGAAGCTAACCAGAGCTGTTGGGCATAAACATAAGATAATGGGCTCCTTTTTCCTTGAGATACTTTATGCGCCCGTACTCGCCTGAGGATTCACTTCTTTCCTCTCGCTTCCTCTCTGTAAGGCTGTCTATTAACAATGAGTTTTCCGGGTGCCGCGCCTCCACCGCCTGGAGTTGAGCCAGATTTGGAAAAGCCCACCGATGTACTCTGGACAATCAACTATCTCACACAAGCTCTAACGCTTATCTTCACAACGGGGTTTGTTGCAACGCGGTTTTATGCAAAGTACAAAGTTATGGGGGGAGGTATGTCACGAGACGATGGTTAGTATATCGGCCACAGTGTTGTTGGAAGCATGTACTGACTGACACAACTCAGTTGCCACATATATTTCATTTGTTTTGATGATTGGATACTGTGCCACCGCTCTTATAGGTACGGCCTTCTACCCTGATGTGTAAGATTACTGCTAATTCTCTCCAGCTGGACAATATGGCATGGGCCACAATCAGTGGGAGGTCAGTCCAAGAGACCTAACATCGTTCCTCAAGGTCGGTTGTGCCTCGACATTGACCTAGTTACACGACCGCTAACGAAATACCAGTGTGGCTACGCAGCTACCATATTCTATGCTCCAATGGCCTTGGGTGTCAAGCTTTCCCTCCTCTTCATAATCATCCGCGTCTTTGGTAAGGTTCACAGAAAGATCACCATCGGCATCTACATCTTTATTGGAATGCTCGTCGCCTACTACGTCTCCGGCCTACTCATCAAGATATTCATCTGCAGGCCTATCAGCTCCTACTGGATGGGCGATATGGAGAAGTGCCTTGACCAGAATGCCATCATTACCGCTGATGCTATCATCAGTGTAATTAGCGATCTGGCTATTTTGTTCTTGCCCACGCCGCTCACCTGGTCGTTGCAACTTTCGACGAGAAAGAGGCTGCGTGTCATTGGTATTCTCTGTGCGGGAGGTGTTGCGACGGGATTCAGTATCTATCGATTGGCTATGATCCTCAACGCTCGAAACTCGATAAATCAAACTCTAGTATTTACAAAAGTCATCCTTTCTGGGTATGTAGTCTCGCTTCAGGTCTCATTATATCATGCTAACACATTTCAGTAACGCAGAAGCCGGTATCGGTTTGATATGTGCTTGCCTCCCATCAATAAGCGCCCTTCTTGTTCGACGTGATGGTTACGCTTCTCGTGGATACCATAGTTCAGGACCAGCGGATATCAGCAGAGTTGGCGAGATCATGTTGACACGATCATATCAGGTGGAAACGAGCAAGAAAGAACAACAAGATTCGTTCCATCTCGGAAATGATGAAACTGGCCTGATTGCCAGCATACAAGCAAATGCCAAGACTAGCTGTTCAAGTCGAGCAAGGACTCCAGAGTCAGCTTGAGTATCTCTTATCGAATTATGAGAACTCTGCTACGAAACGAATACAATGACATATCGGTATACTAATAACTAATAACATTAATAAACAATCCTTCCAAGTTCTTGATGTATACGATTTTAAATACTGTTTAGATCTCCAGAAAGCCGCTACTTGATCCTTGGCTACAAGAGAGACCTATGTTTCTTGCTTATCCCTTCGCCTTTGAGAGTAACCCCTGAAGTGTAGTTGCTGAATAGTCCCCACACGGGTGAAGAGGGCGCGATGGTCTTCATCCTCTCCCTTGTTGCAGCGTATTCATCTTGATACATGCAATGCTCACCTCGAGGGTTGTTTTGACGCACTGAGAGCCAGTTGGTCCTACTTTGGACGTCTGCTTGCCCCGGCTAATCTGAAGCAAGATTCCTCTCAAATCTATCTTGAAAGATATGATGTGCAAACGCATCATAGTGGTCCCATCGAGGTCGTCGATTGATGGGTGTTCCATGAATAGGAAGTGAACATTTCAAGTCACCTCCAACGGGAATTGTAAGAAAGCTTACTAAAGCGTCGAATTGCTTCCAGGTCGGTATATGAAGAGTCTTTGGGCCTCTGATCAAGTCCCCGTGAATCCACATCGACCTGCACTGTTCAGCAGAATAATTATGTCAGACATGGCTCGTTATACGACTTGAGTTTGGGTGATTTCATATCATCTTCTGCTTCGCCTCGGTCAAAAACAGCAATACCGCCACTCGGCCCAGTATCTGGCAATATCTGCGATACCTCTTGGTATTGTTCAAAATTTTGGTTCGCGAGGTGAGTAAAAGCAGCAAGAGTTTGTTCGCGAGAGCCGTGATCGCCGTGTTCTTTCTCCTCCAGGACCTAGACTCTCTAGTCTTGCTAGAGCTGGTGTTTGTGGGTGCCATCAACAAAAGAATCAGAGAAACTCTCCCTGTGTCTCAATGCATGAACCGGATGACCCAAGTTTCTAACCCAGATGACTCGGAATCCATGTTACTCAAATGAGAACTAGAGTGTTGGACGATCCAAGAAACCAGCTGTAAGCTTCACATCATATCCAGATCGACGCTGTTTGTGATAATAATTTCTTTCTTATTATTGTATCAAGTATTTGTGCTTTATCAACTGTTTATATATACCGGCTTATTTTAAACCGAATCCCCATCAGACCGGGTATAAGAGTTGGCACTCTTATTATCCATCTGCTTCATATGGACCAGATACGTCTCATCATCATATCCATATTGCACGTCGTAGCTTCGGTCACAAGTAATTCCTACAGTATTGGTGGTCGCGCGATGCGGAGAGTCCTTGCCAATCCGTGCAACGGAAATCACGCGGTCCGGTCGCAGACTGTCTCCCTTTCCGGTGACGTTTTCGGTGCCGGCAGTCTTTCCGCTCTTGCCACTGTCGTACTTGAGATAGCGCTTGGATGTGCCGAGCAACGTGGGAAACAGGCGGGAGAGTAAAATGCGTAGCGAAGGCATGCAAGCGCACCAGATACCGACGTTGATTTCGATGGTGGACCATTTCGACATGGCGAGGTATTCCCAAGTCGCGTTGTTGGTGTGACTTGCGCCAGCCATGACAGTGGCGTAGAGGCGGAGGATACTCATGATTGTGACAAAGATACCAACACTAAACATACAACCAACAAGGATCTTCTTACGCCAGTCCATATTCATCTTCTTCAGTTGAGAAATCGGGATGGCGAGGATCCAAAAGTCCATAGCAATGTTGATGGCGCCGTTGGACCAAGTGATACCATTGACGCTAGCACACTTGCCCTTATGCTCGAGATCCCACTTGGTCCAGAAGTAGCTGATGGGTTGACATTGAAAGATGGCGAGGAAGATATAGATGACACCGATAGCAATCGTCAGTCCGACCGTCGTCCAAAGGATCTTGCGCACATTATTGCTCGGGAAGATTCGGAGAAAGAAGAAGATCATGGTCAGTTTGAGGAAAGCCTGGTCTGCGAAGTAGAGAATAGCCATAACGTAGAACCAGCGTCCAAAAGCCGTGATTTGTGCTGGTTCGAGGGTCCAAATGTCCCTCCCGAAGCCCGAGTGTCCAAGGCCATACGTGTTGATCGTGATGCAAGCGATAGATATGAGCATCGTAATAAGCATAAAGAGATCGTCCAGGCCAAAAGGGACCTTGTATACAATCTTAGTGAGATATCGTATGATGCAGAAGACGCCTGAGATGATTCCCATTGTGTCGTTGAGGTAGATGAAGGGGGCCTGGCCATTTCGGACGGGGGCGCCGCAGAGTGTCAACGTAGTGTTTTTTGTAGCTGTTGGACTGTTAGTGAATGAACGACTACGGATAATTATATAGTCAGGTTACGTACATAAAGCTTCTGTGATGGTGCAGTTGGAAAGGACGCATATCTCGACTTGCTGCTGAAGAGCTGCATTCATGCATGTGCACTTTACATCATCAAGTTCACACGTTGATGTCAACACATTTGTTACCAAACACTTGGCCTGTATGTAGTTAGCAATCATATCACATGATTTAAAGAAGCATCAAGACTTACCGCACACGTGGGCAAGGTAGACAAGACAGCAGCAGCCTTGTCATCTAAGGTCAAGGCCGTAGGCAAAGCCGCGAGGCCAGCCAGAAGAGTATGAAGCAGCTTCATACTGGAACAAGGCGTCTCAGAAAAAGAAAAAGAAAACCCAAACAAGAGAATAAACGAATGGATAGATCAAGATCTGAGTCTAGATGCAAGATAATTAAGAGACACGCATCGGTTGTGTACTTTCTTTTGGTAAGTGTACCGTTGTCAAATACAAGGTGAAGGTTGAAACGCAAAACGAATTCAGGGACATCATCCCTTAACTAATGGCAAACGCTTTTTTTCAAAAGCGAACTAGACATAAGTAACCCCATCTGTATGGCTCACAAAGAGCCAGACACTAGTTATATACAGTGCTGGAGGCGCGCTTGTGATGCTTTAGTCTGGGTGGTCAGACGTGCACAGATGGAAAGTATGGAACAGTCGTGCGGAATAATAGCGTCAAGACCCGCTCTGTAGTAGTTCAGCAGCTAAAGATGGTAGAAGCGAACTAAGGGTGGCAAGGGGGAAAAAGCCACGGGTCTCGAGATGGGGATTAGTTTATTCTACGTTTCCTTCTACTCGTGTTCGAAGAGTGATACCGAGTTTGACTCAGAGCTGGAAACTTGGCATAATCTCTGTCGACCCATATCAAGATCTAGTCTGACGAGTTCCCGCTTGACGTATGACCATGATTGGCGGCAAGAATTCCGTGTGTTGCAAATCCGGCTGGTCTTCCGAGATGTGGTGTGTATGATATCAATACGCCTATGTCGCCAGTTGAGATGAAACTATCGCAAGGCATGTCACCAGAGCCTGCTTTGATTGATATTGGTGCCTTTGTTTCTCAGCTAGGCTACATTTGGCGTGCCGTGTATGTTGGCGTATATACAGCTGCAACTATTGCTGTGGCGTCATACGCGGAAAACAACTTATCACCCGTACCCCGTAACCGACAATGTCGCATGTCGACCAAACTTGATTAGACGTTTAATTATAAAAATTGACAGAGACGGACGCGGGCTAGCTGAGTTGAATCCCAGCTGCGCGGATGGCCAAAGCGAGCGGACTCCGTAAAAAGATGTAGATCATTGTAGTCCGAGAGAGGCTACGGATCAACACTTACCCTTGGATCAGAGTCTCCGATTCCCGAGTACCCATAACCAAGGAGGCCCACATGATCTACAGCCCGCTGGGTTGTACATCTCTCTTCCTTGATGTATATCCGGAAATAAAGAGATGATATCTTCATATTTTATTTTAAAGTCAATGGCCCCTGTTATCAAGGCCCTCGCTGTGACAGGAAGACATTTGTCGAGAACTGGATAAGTTGTCCTTGGTGCGAAACAGAATAGAGGATGTCATTGCGAAACAACAGAAAACAGCACTGTCTATAGCGCGAGCCATGCTACGTCCGTATTCTCACGCAAATATCATTATATACAGTCAATGTTTAAAGTACTCAGCTTGTAAGATATAAGAATTTGAACTATCTCAATTCAGTCGCAGTAAACGCCATTCTCTTCTTTTTGTTGTTCTTCTTTTGCTCCAGTTCTTCCTGGTTATTCCATTTTGGGAAAGAGTTTCGTCGACAAGTGAATTCTCAACTCGACTAACCAATTTAACGTGCCACTAATAGTTTAGCCCATGAATTGAACAAAAACCCCTGAGTCTGTCGCGGTACAGTAGCGAAGAGCGAGTCTGCCGAGGCTTTCCCAATGAAGCACACTGAGTCATGTTGGCTACTGCTCATTGGCTCAATCGCTTCGTCCCGGCCTGGGTCTATCATGATAATGTGCGGTTGGCTTGGGTAACTAGATAGTGTCTAGTTACTTGGTAAGTAAGCATCTCAATCACCGTAAAGACCTAAACCCAACATGATTATGCCATGTAGTACTGAGTTGTAGAGACAAAGAGGCCAGTATCAGTCTCGTGTCTCTGCGTGCAAGATCCACTGCATGAACCCTTTCCTTCCGCTATCAGTGGAGTCTACGGAGTTGAATGTACTAGACTAGCATAGCATCGATACTAGTTGCGGGTACTGTCTAACTGTGGGACACGTATCAGAGCTGGCGGGCCGGGCAGATAATACTGGGACATCTTTGACCCGCATTAACATTGATCGTTGAAGCTAATTACTCAGTTGATTCTTTGATTTCTGATTCCCTGACTACGGATCACACACTATCGCAACCATGTGGCCCTGACTTGAGCTCACCCACAGGATCTCTTGCAGATTGAACCATCTCTACACGTGGTTTTCCAGGGTTCATTCCTCTAGCTTGTCGGATCTATCCCTGAGCCGGCATGGCACCTCGGGCCAAAGCAAGAGGCCGCGATCAAGACGTGCAAATCACACCTTGGACCCCTTTTTTGTTGGTCCAGCTTACAAGCCAAGACTTTGTCCCTGCCACCCTCCGATATGGTCTGATCAATTGCAGCGCTGCTTGAACCACTAATTTCCGCCCCTGCTTCAGCCGTCAAAAATATCTCCTGGCAAGGATTGACATCCCTACAGAGTTGCATTTTCCCCAGAACGACCTGCCCAGATGGGACATTTTCCCCCTGCGGGGAGAAGCATGACAGTTACCTGGAGGTCTGGAAGATCAAGATGCCTGCAGTGGCGATGTAGCCAGGCACCAATGCATGTTGGTTCTATCAATCAATAATAGCTATCTGAGTTGACTTAAATACCACGTTGGTCCTGTCACTCAAGCCGTCTGCATCAATCCATTCATTGTTCACTCCACTCGCTGCCAGCTAATTCAAGCCACCACGATGAAGTCTCTTCTTTCGCTGGCAATCTTGCCACTAGCATTAATTACCGCGACTAGTGCCGCCTCCAGCAACTGTCGCTGCATGCCAAGCGACGCCTGCTGGCCCTCGAACAACGCTTGGGCTTCTTTCAACAAGACCGTCGATGGAACCCTCATCAAGACCGTGCCCATCGGATCACCTTGTCACGATCCCACCTACGACGAAGATGCTTGCGCAGCCTTGCAGGACGCTTGGTCGTCGGTACAGACTCAGTATGGAAACCGCCCCGTTGTTCTACCAGTGTCCACCAAAACTAATCGTCTGTTTTCATAGTATCGAGTCATCGTCCTCGGTAATGCAACAATTCTTTGCCAATCAGAGCTGTGATCCATTCTTGGCACAGAGTCGCCCTTGTCTTATTGGGAATTATCCCAGCTATGCCGTCAAGGTCTCCAATGCTCGGCAAGTCGCGGCTGCTGTCCGCTTCGCCAACGACAACAACATCCGTTTGGTTATTCGTAATACAGCACACGAGTAAGTCTTGGATGATACCTGTCACGAACGGAGTACGGGAATATGACAGAATAAGCTTGTTTACTGACTTTGCCTCCTAGCTACTTTGGTCGCTCTACAGGTGCAGCGTCCCTTGCTATCTGGACACATCATCTCAAGACCAAGGAAGTTATTCAATGGTCCGACAAGCTATACTCCGGTCCCGCGTTCAAGCTAGGCGCGGGTATCCAAGGCGCTGAAGCGGTCGAATTCGCTAATTCCAAGGGTCTCACTGGCGTTCCTGGCGAGTGTCCTACTGTCGGTCTTGCTGGTTTCACTCTAGGCGGCGGACATTCTCCGCTAAGCACTAGCTTTGGTCTCGGCGCCGATAACACCCTCGAGTTCGAAGTCGCTACTGCTGCTGGCCGTATCATTCGTGCCTCTGCCAAGGAGAACAGTGATTTATACTGGGCTCTGAGCGGTGGTGGTGCTGGGAACTTTGCCGTCGTTACATCCATGACTATTCGCGCTCACAAGACAACCACTATCGGTGGTGCTACTTTGACTCTGGGCGCAGGAACGGATAGCGACGCTTACTATGCTGCTCTCGCCAAGTTCCACGAGCTTCTGCCTGCCATGATCGACCATGGTCCTACCGTCGTTTACCTTGTGACTGCTGCTGGTCTTTCCATCAAGCCTGTTACTCTTGCCAACTCGACTGGTGACTATGTTCGGGACGAGGTTCTTGCTCCTTTCACCGATTACCTCACCAAGAATGGCCTCAAGTACACCGTGTCTTACACGACATTGGGTTTCCGAGACCATTATGAACTCTACAACGGCCCTCTTCCCAATGGCCACATCGAGTCGTCTCAATTCCAGTACGGAGGTCGCCTGATTCCTCGATCTGTGCTTGAGAACGACAACGCTGCTTTCAGCAAGGTGGTTCGCAGTCTTTTGTCCAGCGGTCTTGTCATGGCTGGCAGCAGCGGCACATTCATTGCCCCTAAGGGTGTATCGAATGCCGTTCTCCCCGCATGGCGCAAGGCCATCATGTCCCTGCAGATTGGCACGCTCTGGGATGTTACACGATGGGAAGACATGCTTGCGGACCAGAAGAAGATTACCGAGGTTTACATGCCTCAGCTCATCGCCGTGACCCCAGGCAGTGGAACATACATGAACGAAGCAGACTTCAACCAGCCCAACTGGCAGGAGACCTTTTACGGCACCAACTGGGATCGTCTTATGACTATCAAGAAGAAGTGGGATCCCAAGTCTCTGTTCTACAACTGGCGAGGTGTTAACAGCGAGGTTTGGAATGTTGCAAAGGATGGTCGCATGTGCAGGGTCTGAGTCTTGAAAATACGATTTTGTGTATATATTTGGGGTGTATATATGATTTGACGATAACATAGCATAGAAGAGTGAACATATAGATCAATCTATTGGACTAAATACATATTCATGAGCCGGTGGCGTATTTCACTCAAACGGTAGTGGTTTCCCCTCACTTTACATCATGATCATCCGCGGAGAATGATTGGCGGCGCTTGTGTCTTACGGTTAGTGCAGAAATAGTTACACAAACATTCCTAAAAGAGAAAGAAATAGACAAGCAAATTGGGATTGTTCATATTTAAGAATTGTTTCTCCGGTCGCTGTGGTATCGAAACCTGACGGCTTTTTCAATTACAGGGTATCTTCGTTTTACCTAATATCAATATCAGGTGGATATTGTAATGCGCTACATATAAACACGTTGCCGAGCTGCCGACACCTCCGCGTTTTTCGTTCCTCTGAATAGTTTGAGAGAAACGCTGTATTTTTCTTTAGTTTTTTCCTTTCCTTGCTGAACAGAGTTTCCAAAATGGCGCCTGTGTACAAGATTGCCATTATACAGTTTGAGCCCAAGGTAGGTGAGCAACAGGGATTCTGCATAAATACGACATTCCACATTTTCAGCCTCGGTTGATGTCATATTACAAGCTGACTCATACATGACCAGTCCATCGCTCTTGAGGAGAACTTTGCGAAAGCAGAAAACCATTTACGGTCTGCTGCAGAAAAGGGCTGCGATATAGCTCTCCTGCCAGAATTTCACCTCACATCATGGGTTCCCGAGCATCCTGAATTCATATCCGCGAGCAAAAAGTCAGCAGATTATCTTTCAAAATACCAGGACCTCGCTCGAGAACTGAACATCAACATTGTCCCCGGCACAATCTGCGAAGTTCACAATGTTCCCGATAGCAAGGATGAAGAAATTCGTAACATGGCATACTTTATAGCCGCAGGGACCGGTGAGATTTGCAGTGCCTATCAGAAAAAGAATCTGTGGCATCCTGAACGACCGCACTTGACTTCGTCGACGCACACGCCGCACACAGCTTTCGACACGCCATTAAAGCATGCCAACGGTAAACCCGTACGTGCGGGTATGCTCATTTGCTGGGATCTTGCATTCCCGGAGGCTTTCAAAGCGTTGGTTAATGATGGCGCGGACATCATCCTGATTCCATCGTACTGGTTTATGAGCGATGCAGGTGATGAAGGAGGCGATTTGAACCCTGACTCGGAGCGGCTGTTTCTCAACTGTGCCTTGACAGCGCGAGCTTTTGAAAACACAGCTGCGATCGCGTTCTGTAATGCTGGTGGACTGAGTTGTGTCAACATGCCCATTCTGGGACCCTTGGGAAGGATTGAGGTGGGAGAGGAGAAGATGGAGATTGTGGATGTCGACCTGGATGTTTTGAGAATCGCCGAGTCGCAATACAAGATTAGGATGGACATGCAGAGTGAAGGGTGGCATTACAAGTATGGGATGAATGCTGGTGGGGAGTCATAGTGGAAGAGTTGGGTTAATGAAATACGCCTGATGAAAAGAGTAATGGCATTGACCGTTTATGAAATAAGATTGCTTCTGTTTACCTGTACGCAGTGCTTGTTCAATTACGTTGACTGACTATCTTCACCCTGGACTTCTCATATTTATCGTAATTACGCCGCCACTTGCTTACTGCCGCTGCTTGATAAGTCATGGAACAGAACACCGGGTCATTGACTGAGAAAAGACTCATAATTTAGACGTGGGAAGACAAGTGAAGAAGAAAATTCGCGGCATGAAAAAGGAACCTTTCCTTAACCTAGCTGAGAGTAGTAAATTTGGCCTCTGAGCTTTGAGATATTTCAAGACTCTGGCTTGTCTGGTCTAAACTGCACCAGCCGATCTGTTGTTTCGTCTCTTGTGCATAATGATAAGATCAGTTGCCAAGGTTCAATTGGGTGAGAACAGACTTCCACCTAATTATGTTTCCAACGAACAGCAGGGATTCTCTGTACCTCGGCAGGAGATAGTGGTCATGTGTGTGCTTAGAGCTCCAAAGTTCCCACTCCTCATCAATGATATGACTTGTGACCAATATGTCGACATTTACCTACAGTACCACCACAAGACCGGCAAAACATTAAAAACATCATATTCCGTCCACCGACATCATGGAAGACTCATAAAATGCAAAAAGCAATGCGACCGAGGGGAATCGAACCCCTCTCTAACGCTTGGAAGGCGTTAATGCTAACCACTACACCACGGTCGCTGAGAATAACTCGTGTCGTTGTTGTGGATCACCTTCTTAGAGTCATATATGTTCGCTGTAAAGAAGTGATCACGAATCAATTACTTTACTGATGGCCTCGAGGCGCGATATCTGAAGTCTAACAGTTCCCTGAAAAGTGATACAATGGGTAAACAACGACTACAAGCAAGGCTTATTTCGAACAGCTGAGTTGCATTCCCATATGTAATATTAATTATACATTTAATAAATCTGGACTAGTTAGTATTTCGGTTATAAGATGTTCGGCTTGCAATTGCATGTTGACTTCGCAGAAATAATATTTCTTCGTGTCGAGATTGTATGTGAACTCGACTGTCGATTACTACATATATCCCAACTGTAACTTTTAGTTAGTTTTGGCGGATGGTGTGTTAACTCCTTTGTTACCAGGAATTCCGAAACTTTTATTCCGGAGTATGTCAGAGCAGTGTTATCTTGATTCATGTCTCGTTTCACCATTGTCAAGTTTGATTTCTTGAGATTTAAATCACTAAGAATTGTATAGGTATCTCGTTCCACTTGTAATTTAATGCAGAGTCTTCTGGCTTCCAATATCAGTCCCCCAGGTCCTAGACAGGTTAAGTGGCTATGGGGAAAGCGCTGTGCTGTGAGGTGACAGCACTTCCTGAATCTCTACGAGCAGCGAATCTCTGCCGTGAGGTTGAAAAACGTACTCGCTTGATACTGGACGTTTCAGGTGTGCGTCATCTTTAAGCCGGATATCTATCTTGACTTAATGAAAAGTGCTAGCGGTAGCGCCTCTAGTAGTGCCTAGTTTGAACGCCTTGAAGCAGCGTTGACCTCTAGTCTTTTCGCTAATGCTTTAAGTGGCATTTCTCAGTCGACTTCCGAACGTCCCGGATGGCTTTCCAAGGAGTAGATGTGTCCACACATTATATCCTGGCAGACCATTTGTTCTACAATCATGTCCAGGTGCACTACAGAATCCACCCGTTAACAGCCATCAGAGATACAGTTGAAACGACCGTACTTGGCAGTTCTGATTCACTAGATACGGAACATAATGGTAGGAGTTGATCGTCCTTCTCCATGGCTCCGCGTCGTTGTCAAAGTTCACCGCCCTCTGCCCCCGCGCAGTAGCTTCCCAGTGGTAGGCCAGGTTGGCATCACGCAAGGGGGTCTTGGCAGCATCAATACTGTCTTAAAGAGCGCTTGATAGGACGTCCTTATGCGCTGGGCACCCTCGGTCTTGCGTCGCATAAGCGGGCTGGGAACTTCGGTGCATCGATAGGAATCTGTGGTCAAAGGAGAGTTACTAGATTGCTGCTGAATCTCAGGACACCAGTGATGTTAGCAACAATGGTCACTCTCTCCAGAAAGCCCGAGAGATCTACGACACAGCCGTTAGAGTTTGGATTGCCCAGAATGGACAATTGGATAATACATCGTCTTTCCTTGTGGGAACGTATTAATGTTTACTACTATATAACAGTCGTTGTTGTAATGTTTTGAGACAGCAGATATAAAATACTACATACTACATTTAGTCAAAGGACTCTGATCTTCATAAAATCCAGTACTCTGTCTAATAATAGTCACGATGCATAACCAATCCCATCATTGCCAGTGGCTACTAGTGGCTGCTGCTGGAGTTGTTGTTCTGAAGATATTAGCTTGTGCGGAAACGGTAGAGGATGTCTGGATGTCTGTGCTTTTACATACTGTTAACATGAAGATAGAGAACAAGAAAGGTGTGAGTGAAATCTGCAGTTTACCCGGAGGGATATCTCGTAGTGTAAAGTCTGTGACATCTATCTCAAAAATCTATAAATTGCAACGATCCTCCCCGATGGCAAAGCGATATCGACAGTGGAACACATGAATCGCCTCTATGTGTTCGTCTCACCACTGGACTTATGCGTCGCAGAAATTTGACACTATCTTACTTGCTAACCTTCAGGTACTTCCTCAGCCGACAAAATGATTCAGTCAATGTACGTCATCTTACATCTAGATTATTTATTTTCCATGTCCTTGACTCAAACCTTAAGGTTTCTGCTAGCCAGTAGTCAAGTCACATCATTTTCGTTATCGGAAACAATGATGCCATTCGAGACATCAAGGTTCTCAGTAGGTCAACAAGGTCGGTCGCGTTACAGAAAACTTTCTCTATCGATTTGACCCTCAAGGTGATACTAACTTGGTGTTGATTAGTTGAGCCAATTATCTTGCGAGAATTTATAACGCACTCAATACAACCTCATCACTCTGAACCTTGGATGCAGATCTACTGTTCTATTGATCGTTGTCATTCATGCTGATAAGGCTCATGGAATCTCCTGACAAACCCCCTCTCTCGAGACAGTGAATATGTGTACACATATAAATATCAAGGAAATATTTAACGAATATTAAGCTCCCATCAGAGGCAGAACAGGTATGTTGATTATCATCGACTTCTATCTGGTTGGCCTAAATCCCTCAGTTCCTGAACGTCTCCAACCCTTTTGGCAACTCCACATCCCCTGATTTTTCCCGCATGAGCTACTATTCCCGTTAAGTTCTAAATCGAGGCTCCATTCTTAGTTTCTATCAACCGTAGCCAATTGAGTTGCAGAAATTGTCATCAAGGTACTTAGACGATTTTACCCTGATGGCCTGCAGGGATCACACCTTGATGAGCACGGATGATATATCGTGTAAGTCGAGAATGAGTAGAAATATCAAGGTTCATGAGCAGGACATCCTTCGTTCTATTCCATTCCTCAGATCAATCAGTCTCTCCTTGCCCACCCCCTTGTCTACCTCTTTCCATCCCACCGTCGTCCAAAATGGCAAAGACCAAGGTCAAAGGCTCGAAGAAGAAGGGTGTCAAGAAGCCCAATGTACCTGCAAAGGCATTGCCCGTGACACTCCTTTCCGGATTCCTGGTATGACCTCTTGTCGTTCTACTTTGGGCACCTTCTAACTGTTCCCAGGGAGCCGGTAAAACAACCCTTCTTCAGCATATCCTCAAAAGTGAACACGGTCTTCGCATTGCAGTGGTAGTCAACGACATTGGAGCGTATGTGTTCCTCTCTTCCAACAAGACTAGCCCCATCTGACCTTTTAGTATCAACGTCGATGCATCTCTCATCAAGCAAACCCACCGTATCAACAAAACACAGGAGAAGGTCATCGCCCTCCAAAATGGCTGTATTTGCTGTACCCTACGAGGAGATCTTCTAGAAGAGCTTGTTCGTCTATCTCAGCTGCAACAGTTCGACTACATTATCATTGAGAGCAGCGGTATCAGTGAGCCTGAACAGGTTGCCGAGACGTTCGACTCGCGCTTGGCAGAGCAGATGGATGCCATGGGGTCCATTGAGGGTGCTCCTGGACTTGATGCTGACATGATCAAGGTTCTCAACCAACTGTAAGTCTTTGTCTTCTTCTTCGTCACCCTTCGAAGCGATAGTTGGAATGATACTAACTCGTCAATAGCAAGGAAGCTGGTGGTCTGGAAAAGTTTGCCAAGCTTGATACCACTGTCACTGTCATTGATGCATTCACTATGCTCCACGACTTTGACACAGATGACCTTCTATCCTCTCGAAGAGATGATGTCACACCAGAGGACGAACGAACAGTATCGGATCTCATGGTTGATCAGATTGAGTTTGCAGATGTCATCATTCTCAACAAACTCGATATGGTTGGTCAAACTCTGTCTGATAGATGAATTGATGATTAACATATTTGCAGGTCGACGCATCCACAAAGCCTCGGTTGCTTGATTTGATCAAGAAGCTCAACCATCGGGCCAAGGTCATCGAATCAAGCTATGGAAAGATTGATGTCAAGCAAATTGTCAACACAGGCATTTTCAACCTTCAAGTTGCACAGTCAGGATACGGTTGGCTCCAAGATCTCCATGCCATGACTGTTCGCGAGGTAAGATACACATGTCGCACCCAAATTGTCACTTATATGCTAACTAGTACAGGTCAATGGACGCAACGTTATCACACCAAAGCCCGAGACAGAAGAGTACTCTGTCAGGAGCTGCATCTACAGTCGTCACAGACCCTTCCATCCTAAAAGACTCTGGGCACTACTCTACGACAAGTTCATTCTCCAACTTGAGAACCCTGAGGATGATGATGATGAGGAAGAAGAAGAAGAGGAGGAACAGAAGGAATATGATGACTTTGAGATGGTCGACTGCGCAGATGGTCAACAAGCATCTGCAGAAGTCGACCGAGCAACTGAGGACTCATCTTCATCGCGCGGCAAACGCTCTGCGCCTTCATCACCTAGAAGCTCACACTCGACCATCGAGTCAGCACCTTCTCCAGAGCCAGCATCCAAGAAGCAGAGGACTGCTGACACAGAGATGGATGAGACAGAAGATTACTTCACCCCACCCAACGAAGTCATCCTCGCAACCAAGCGCAAGCATCCCATCTTTGCCCGCCTCTTCCGATCCAAGGGTGAATTCCTCCTGGCAACGCGTCCCAATCGCGCAGGAGACTGGTCCCAAGCTGGCGCAATGCTCACTATGACGGGAGGACGACCATGGTTCTGCACACTCCCCGAAGAAGAGTACACAACAGGTGACCCAGAAGTAGACGGTCTTGTACAACACGATATCAAGAAGGGTGGAGAATGGGGCGACAGACGCCAGGAGCTGGTGTTTATCGGAGAGAACCTGGATCACAAGGCGCTTGAGAAGGTGCTCGATGAGTGTCTCTTGACGGACGCCGAGTTCAAACAGTGGGAGGGCGTTATGAGAGATGAGAAAAGGAGCAACGAAGAGAAACGTGACGCACTGGAAGACCTGTTTGATGATGGCTTCCCGGATTGGCCTGAGGACGATGAGGAGGATCATGAGGGACACGATCACTCTCATTCAGGAGGGTTGAGATCGATCAAAAAGCATTTGCAAGAAGTAGACTAAGTCAGACTGTAGAGAAAAGAAGTCAATTTGTTCAATCATCGTCCGTGGTATCTTTCGCTTGGTAGTGAACTCCAAAAACTCCTCTGAGCCAATGGCAACCCATGCTCCTGTGCAAACGCCTATAATATACCTGTTCCAGTTCTGTATCTCTGCGGGAGCGTCTTGGGTCTAGGTAGTCTTGAATCAAATCAAGTCTAGTCAACACCCCAACCCCACCTTAAAACTGTCCCATCATAGCAAAAGCAGCATTAACAGCTCCCTTCATCACGAAGGAAAGAACCTCGACGTCCTTGCCCATCCAGATGCTTCCCTTTGCCCATCCTCTAACCAAGACTCTGACGTACCAAATAGCAAGACGCTTGTTGTATCTGTGCACTTTTCTCGCGCAAGAGTTCTTCATGCTACGTCTCAGCTCAGTCATCCAGTCTCTCTCTTCCTGAAAGCGAACGTCGTCTCGCTGCATGGGACAGAACAGGCCTTGAAGAGGTTCCCTTGAGCCTTGGGGCGGGTCTTCAGTGGAGAAACTGATGCTGAGTTCTGCTGGTTGGCTTTTGTAGGTTGCGACGCCAAAAACAGGGGTTTGACAGTTCGGAGACTCGGTACAGGCGGAGGATGTTTGATGATGGCTTGGTTGGTCTGGGATATCATGTCAGATGGAAAACACAGTGATCATTGGAGATGATCTTACTGCAGATATGACCAACTATCAGGTATGCTCTCAAAACAAAATCCATCTTTGGCTTTACCAACTCTCCTTCGTCATCCGCCGTCCAATCGTCGAATACAGCATCCAGGAAATCCTCCATGGTGCGTCTGGTTGACAGAAGCGTTGCATCAGAGTCAGAAGATGTATGGCACGCGTGAAGTATCTCGAAGCATCGTTTTAATTGACTGTCGTCGAGGTCGTCAGCCGAGTGAATAGAGGTGGGTTTTCGAAGGAGGTAATGGCCGCGTTCAAGTGCCTCAAATATGGCCTGTCGCGAGTAAAGATTGGAAAGAAGGGCAGGAGAGGGACTGCGGCTGCGGCTACGGCTGCGTCTGTTGTTGTTGGTCAGTGTTGTCTCAAAGTCATCGGGGAGATTTTGCTCCAAAGAGCTGCGGAATAACGTTGATGCAGATGTTGGGAGTGGGAATATTTCTGGTGGATGGAGAACCGAATGAGAGAGAGAGCTCGAGGAGGAGGAAGAAGGTTGGGCATACATTTCGAGGGAAGTGCCGTTGAAAGAAGAAAGCAGCGTCTCCTGAGAGCTTCTCAAGAAGAGAGGCCTCCATGTTGAAAGCTATTGTTGCAGTGAATCATTGTGGTGCAGAGTGAGTGAGTTTCGCAACTACATCCGAATACCCTTTGAAAAAAGCACGAGATGTACAGATGAAAACGCCACAGGAAATCGAATACAAGGAAAAAGAGCCCCGGGTAGAGCTGACAAAGGAAAACGAAGTCCCTGGAATAATATTAATATGGATCTGTCAGTTCAGTTATTAGCTCTCCAGGTCTTTCGGTAGCCGCTGAGTCTCGGCACTTTCACTTGGGCTCCGTAGCGCTACCTCCCCAGCACCCCCCCTGAGCAAGACTTTATGAACGAGGGTTCCCCCACTGAGAAGAGTCTCTTTGTCAAAGAGGCAAGTTCATAGAGATACATCGCATTAGTCCTCAGAGTGTAGATAACATAGACGCAGAGTTAGACATCAGTTGGCAGTCTGAACTGATCTACATGTTGATATTCCACAAGCCAATCCCGCGACTCGCGGAAGCCAACTCCGGCCATTGCTATTGCACAACGAGACTTTTTAGTATAAACCTTGAGACTGGACATGTCATCCCGGCAATCTTGTTATCATGTTTGTTTCCAAATGAGACGTATCAGCTACTGCTTTTCCTATCTAGTTATACTGTGTAGAATGCTGTGAAGATCGGAAAGCTAATCGAATCGTCCTCTTCCCACCTCCCTCCCTTGCATCCACTATGCAGCCATCAGGTGGTCAGAGATCATTTATCTGCATTCATTGAAATGACATGCCATCTTGAGACAATGCCAGTTGGAAATGTTAAACCATACACTTTGCCTCGCGAGAGACATGGAAGTTTGTGGGATATGCATGCAGTCATCGACCCTCTAGGAAGGATACTGGAGCTTGAACCGTCTATGTACACGATTGACACAAGGTCTCGTCTGTGGAGGATCAGATGCGCCAGCTTGTTGTCTACCAATACATTGTACAATACTGGAGGGGGGGGGTGAAAGAGTATTGGGTGGTCATTCGTTCATATGGCTCATGCAGTTGGGTATCCAAACATTTGATCCAGGTGCAGTCCAAGACATACTAGACCTTGCAATATAATCATTGCTTCTTAAATGGACCGGCGTAGAAGGCGACGCCGTACGCCAAGAGTATTTCTGATGGTGTGAGGAGGGAGTTCTGGCCCTTTCTTGGATGTGGTTCACGCCACAAGGTACAAAGGTCATACACGACGCATCGAGGCATTGAAAACAGTGATGGCGTTGCAATTGTGTGTGGCGCACTAGTGTTTTGTGTTCCTGTTCTTGCCTCGTTGAGAGATAGCCATTTTGACTTTGATGCGAGTGACCGAGGACGGTGAAGCAGGCTGGCCTGGCTAGCGAGCGGGCTGATTATGCCCGAATTGCATGGATGCAGCAATGATAGCGTTGACTCTGGAGCCCGAGAAACATCGATACAAACGCCTCTTTGCAGGAACGTGCAGCAGGTAATAATAGACAAACAGTATTGGGATATGCGGTCTGGCACACGGCAAGTACCGTTTTTGTTTGACTGGATTATCTGTTGTAGAGGAAGAAGTACTCTATACTGATGATCAAAGATGAATACAACAGTGTTAGCGCAGTTAACACAGCAAATGTGACCAGATGTAGTCAAGTTGTCATTATGTTAGATTGTAGAATTGAGCTTTTGGGAAAGTAGTCCTTGGGATGGTTTCAGACGTTAAACAGTGAGTGAGTGAGTTAGTTAATGAGTGAGCGACAGCCACGGCGTCGCAGATCATCCTGGTAAAGGGTGGTCCCTTGCCGGGATCAGATTTGCGCAACGCAAGTGACGGAAAAGAGCTCCGTGACGTTTAATTGGTTCAGTATTAAAGTTGACCAATTGGTAATCACAAATTCTGATCTCGATTGAGCACTGTATGTATGGACTGTATGGGCTTGTTTCTGACGAGGTAGAGTATAGAGGTACATACCTACTTGGCAAGGCAAGACATGATACCCGTTTTTCTCTCTTCCTCTTCCACCTCTTCCGAATCATCCTTCTTACTTTTTGCTCTTCTTTTCCCTGTTTGCCATTGATCACGCCATGCAGTTTGTCTTTCTCTAGCTCATTGACATTAATATCTGGGGTCACTTTGTCACTACCTTAATACCTTAGTAGTGTCATAACATGTAATGATTGATCTCACCGTGCGTTGTCCTTTTTTTTTCTTCCTTCTTTTTTTTTTCCTTTTTCCCAGGTTTCGTATTACCTACCCACTGTTTGGTTGTCGCTTGTGTGCCGTACCTCATGCCCATGAGTGTAGAGTGGCTGGCTGTCTTCATCAGAGTCACTCACTCCTCCCTTGCAACTAATAAATGATGGTACCAGTTAAATATGCGATACTACCCCAATCACATATCGCGGATCTTGTCCACCAACCATCCGCTTCGGGCTTACTGTCCGAAGCCAATGGGAGCATTGGCCTTGGTCCCCCGAGCCGAGTTCAGTCCCTCGTTTTCTAGCGCTTCTTGATTTTCTTCATTGTTTGTCTTCTTTCCCCAAAGGTTAGCATGTATCAAGTCTAGTTTGTCACTCGCATAACTGAGATATCTTTCCTCTTCTTTGCCCCTCTTTATCCCATCCTTTCCCGCATGGTGCAGCCAACCCATCCCATTCGGGGAGTGGCTTTATCCAAGACACTCGGGGGATGCATCAACATTCAAGGGCAATCCTGCACAACTTCATCCTGTTTCTGTCTGTTTCTCTGTCTGTTGTCGCCATAGTCTCCAAATTGTCTTTTCGGGCTGTCATTTCTCCGTGCAAGATGGGTCCCCGGCCTGACAATGCGATGCTACAATGTCCGTAACGATGGATCCTCGGTCAGGCTCTGACATCTCTCTGCATTACAGTAGAGTTCTAGTCCAGTTGCGTCCCCGTTGGATAGCTTGTTATAGTGCAGCCACCTGAATCCACTTTGACACTGTACATATGATGCAGGCTCAGTTGCGTCCATTTGACAAGTCTCGCTCGCCAGGTCCCACGTCTGGACACGGCCTTTTCCTTTCTTTTCCACTTCCACATGGCTCCAGATCCCAGGGCCTTGCACTCAGGACCCTCCCCCCCTCACCCTCTCCCTTGCTGGTCAACGCCTCAATAACGACAGCATATACGTATTTGCCAATTATGCCATGGCTCTACTACTCATTATCTGAAACCTTTTTTTATCTCCCACCGTCCCCGCCACCAATGTTTCTTCGTTGAACTACCCGTATTTATAGTTATATTCCCTCTCTCTCGGTTCATGCAATTCCCTTGTCCAAGCTTAATACCCTTCCGTCAGCATATATCCACTTAGCACCCTACTCTGACGATCAAAACCTGACAATCACGCGCCAGGACCTTCGTCTCATCTCTTGGCCCATTGGTTTGGTCACTAGGACTGAATTGACTCGTACACATAAACACTTGGACCGCGGCAATATCGGTCATGAACACTTTCGACCCTGTTTATCAGCAAGCGCCAGAAGCCCAACAGTACACAGATGGCAGCGCCTTCGTGCCAGCGCCTGATGTGAGCGCTATCGCCCAAGGGGCTCCAGGCATGAACCCATACGGCATGCTTCCTGAGGCCCACTGGGGACAGTGGTGGTCCCCGACTGATCCTGTCTTTGCCGAGTCAGCCAACGTTGTTGCTCCAGTCCCCTTTGGTCAGGAGCAATATTTCTTTTACAACAATCCCACTTTGGACCCCGAGGCCGCGACACAATGGGATTCCCCTTCGACTTCTGTACACAGCTATCCCCAGTTCTCGCCAGCAACAGAAGCTACCAGTCTAGATGTTTCACCTGGCAAAAGCCGGCGAAGCTCTACCGCAACCCAAATCGACCAGCGACAACAAAAGCGAAGCACTACAAGAGAAGCTAAAGCCAAACCTCAGCAATCAACCACACGACGCGCATCTACGAAAAGGACATCCAAAGCAGAGCCAGGCACAACTTCGGTTTCAGAAAAGCCTAAACGCGGTAGACGGCCAAAGGTGCCTGCCAAACCATCACGAAAACCCGCACAAAAAGGAGCATGCGATGACGATGAATCAGAGGACGCAGAGGGCGACCCCGAGGAAGAATACGACGCTCACATCAAGAAAATCCAGGAAAGGAACCGAATCGCGTCCAACAAATTCCGCCTCAGGAAACGCCATGATGCCCACAAGCTCCGGATTGATGAAGAAGACATGGAACGAGCCAACCGCGACTTGACCGACTGCGTATCCGAACTGACGCTTCAGGTCTACGATCTCAAGATGAAGTTATTGCAGCACACAGATTGCAACTGCGCCTTGATCAAGAATTACATTGCGACAGAGGCGCAGCGATATGTCAAGGATTTAACTGATGGCAAACACCCAAATGCGACGCCTGCACTTCCACCACCAGCTAATTATCAGCACATGCTTCGTCACCATCACCCTCAGTAGACGCGTGCGTCTGTTTTACGATGGATGGACACGATTTTCGACACTGGGTATGATATAAACTGGAATGTTTATCATTATATTCCTTCCATTTTTGTTGTTAACGGAGGAGTTTCAAGGTTTCGATATTGAGTGAGTTGAGTGAGTTGATATTTAGTGGCCATGGTATTTGGCTTCTCACAGCGTTCGTTTCAGCGGCGCTTTCAAAATGAATGCATTTACGGTTATTGTGATTTGGTGACGTTTGGGCTGTATGATAATGTTATAAGACACGATGATGCGCAGGTAGATCTCTTGGTCAGCATAGGCTAAGTAAAATACGATGATGATTTCAGCGTTTGGTTTTGGTAATGTCTTGATATAACTATACGGAGATAGAAGAAAATGATTGAATACAGGTTATGGAGATACGCGTCACGATAATTTCAAGCATCAATGTGATAGTTGCCACTATTTTGAAATTTGGCTCGTCTATCGCCATCTTCGAACTGAATTAGATATTGCGAAATGATTAGCACCACCAATTGACCAAGTAACTTGTTTCTGGGCGACGCTGCATTACGATCTCTTTGTCTTGTCACTGACAGCTTGTGGGCAGGACCCAGGCTTATCTCTAAGACGCAAATACATATTTCCAGTGTCTCATCTTTTTTTCACACTCTTTGAAGGTGATTGCTGGTCATTGGGGCTGGAGTGGGTAGGCTTAGGGTCTTCAGGAGATGTGGATGGAAGTGGCCTTGCGGAACTGGCCCATCTACTCAGATTGGTTGCGCTCTACCAGGGGAGAAACAGGAAATACCAGTGGCATGCATTAGCATTAGGGGTTCAATCACTTCTGTACACGGTGTGCAGATAAAAGCAGCTCCACACGCAGACAAAGATGCTACCCCTGGACCTACCACCGGAAATAGACTCGTACGTAGAACTGGGTTACAGGCTCGGAAACTAAAGTAGCTTCATGCTTACTGACTAGGTAGCTTACCTGCCGTGGTAATCTCAACCAAACTTGCGTGTTCCAAGCTGAGGTGAGATGGATGATTTGCAGATCTCCCATGTTTCTGCGGCGCTGGCAGCGGTCCAAATCATGTCATGATTGCAAGATGTGCAGGCTTAGTGTTCAAGGGGGCGACAATCGGAGACAGGGATGATTTACTCCATGCACCTGGATTTTTTTGATTTTTTTTAAGTGTCTCTGAGTTGGTAAAGTAGTACTCAATCGACTTCTCACGAATAATAACAAGGTACAGGGTAAAAGCGATAGGCATCATGTGGAAGAATGTTATGGATGCCAAGTCTGTCTGTGTATGGCCGATCTGCAGGGTCAGATAGCAATGAGCCTCAAGATCGAAATAGGGCGTGACATCGACAAATGGATGAGCAAACAGCAAAAAGACAATCCAATTCTATTCTCAAAACAGAGACAAAGATGCTTTGTTACTGTTCATCTCCCTGCTGTGTCGCAATACAGTACATGCTAAGTACGGTAGTACAGTCGCCACATCTGACATTTTGGGCCAGTGCAAAAGTCGAAGCCCCTAACCCAATCAGACACAAGCGGAGCTCCGAAGCCGTTTTCATTTCATTGACCACTTGATGACCATTCAGCATCACACGGAAACCGTGTCCGAGTTGAGCTTTCAGCCAATCATGACTCGTGGTTGGCTGCTTCGCTTTGCTTGTCTTGGCTCTGTTTTGCAATTGCCGTTGGGTCATGATAATACACTTTTCTTGACTGAAAGACTTATCATTCGTCATACTATCAGGTTTTATCTCGGCGTACAAGAGACATGGTGTCAGGCGGTGCTGGCAGAGTAAAAGTCCCTTACTTCGTTTTCCTTACTCTTCGTCGCCAAGTCGCACCGCTGTGCGTCTCGACAAAATCTACACCGAGACATTCTTGTTTCTTGAATAACAATTTCTAGAAATTAGATTAATAACTAAAACACAATTGTAAATCATAACCTTTCCTTTGGGCAATTTTGCCTTCTAGTTTCTTTACTCCAGGCTTGACCTTTCAACAGCATCAAGTGTCCTGCATAGATACCTTGACCAACGTCAATTCTCAGAGAACCACATTAGCCTGATAATCCTCGTAATACTTATATCTAATTGTTTAAATGCCATATCTACGATTTACTTCCCATTTCCATGTGTTTTTCGCTCGGAGATCTCCCACAAATGGTACTTCGTCGACGTGAGGTGGATACAACACAACTAACGCCTTACAATAAACCCCCCTGGACTTTTTAATACAACAAAGTTCTTGACAGAAACATCATGTTCGACTACTTTATCCTTTGTAAAATATTCTCTAATTATTTTCTGAGCGACTACACGACCCCTTACTTATCTTACAGTCTAGACTAGTCTAACACGAACCTCTGCAGGACCTCCCCTCGAACCACGATAGTCTATACACTCGAGCACGAAAGACCAATACCACGACGAATCTAATCACGACGATTCGTATCATCTGATAAAATAACTCCCATCGATTCAACTTCACCGCTCTACCACAAGACCCGACCAGGCATCAACGCCTTGCTAGTGCATCCTATCGACAGAGACGCCTGTTTGCAAATCTACGTCCGTACAAAGTGACAACTGAGATACGACGTCGCTGTCTAGCTGTCTCAGGATGTCCTACCTTTGTGATCATACACGAAAGCTGAGTGGTAGAATAACGTTGACGCACGCGATCGATGATCCCTATCTACAAGTTCAAGGCCGAGGTCAAGGTCTAGATCGAGTCCATCTCCATGACGCTTCAGCGCCTTCGACAAAGCCATCGCAACACCTGATCGCCGATTCAATGCCCTATCTTACCAATCACAACTACAGAGACTACACAGCAGCTTAATGAGATAGACCGAGTGTTCCTCCCAATCGGGACCATAACACGTCGCGAAAGCACAACACCCCTACTTACCTAGGCACCGTCAACGGAAAAGGACGCACCCCTTTTCAGTCCAAGGGCCCAAAGAGTCTAGAATATGGTAGTATGGTAGAAGTCTCTGTCCTACGTAGAAATATGGTAGGTTCTTTTGTTCTGCCTTCCTTCTCTTCCATGGGATTAGGGTTTGATCAATTCTCCAAGATAATGATGTAGGTCTATCGTGTTTACTAATCACCTTGTCGCGCTTAATCGCGTTTGAGTTTCTCGTAGACGATACAGGTATCAAAGGGGGGGCCAATCAGCTTTGTGTGCAGAACTCTAGTATCTCTGTCTCCCTTATTCGCACTAGCACTCTGTCGTGTCTTCCACCATAGTTTTTATTGAGGCCTCTTCTGTTTACCTTGTCGTTCTGACAAACATACAATGCAGCATGATATTATAGCTGTGTGTATCGCGAGATGTTAGACTTCGGTTCTCGACTTTAGAATTCGCAACCGAAACCATCAATACAGTGCAGCGTGATCCCTCATCTACGTGCCAAGCGCCCCGGTGTGTCTGTAACCGTTATGGCCAGTAGTGATCTAATGCCAATGTTTGTACGCACCTCCATTATCTACTTTGATCGGGCCATCCCGTAGGCTCAAACATTTGGACGTTCTAGATGCGCCGGAGCCATTCCGAGGTTCAAGGGACTCCGCCACTGATGCCAGAAGGGATCTTATGCATGTCTCTGTGTCTACCAACAAGATGATCAATACAGTGTAAATCAAATGGATGCATGCCCTTTGCGTTGCACCACCCCCTTGGTCTAGATGGCTATGCCTCTGTCTCATGCAAGCATGCATCCTAACTACCACAGTTGATCCCTACGTGCATCTGCATAGTCGAAATGAAACAGGAGAATCATCCGAGATGCTGTGATGAGTAAACAACGCCTCTATGTATTTAACCCAGACAAGGTTTTCCCGAGTTCTACAGACACGAGGTTTGCTAGGGACTGCCAGCCTTGTGCTTGTGTGCCCGCCATTGAGAGTGGGCAGAAGTAGCTGACAAAGGAAGGGGAAGCACAGAGGGTCGCCCGTGATCAGCCCTAACCAGACTCGTTCCCTTGTGCCATTTGCAATGGGCTGCAGATGATTTTCAGCTAGCACTGTCTTCAGGCGATAACTTTTGTGGAGTGTCACTCTGCTGACACAAAGCGCTGCCCGCCATGTTTGTGCTGCACTGAAAGCAAACATACACAGACAGCCAGAGCAGGTTTGAGAGATGGTGTTACCACATTTCATAATACAGTCTTTGAAGAGGGTTGATAAATCCTGTTCCATAATACAGGATATTCTCGTGGTGACGAAGTGTCGTGCAAAGATTCGCCCCTTTTCCTCCATATCGAATGAATTGCGCCATTCTAAGCAATCAGCCGCAAGCATGTAATTGAAAAGACGTTTGAATCACGAAATTACGACGTTGATATCACCCGTTCTCATCGCTATGAAACCCAAGCCACCTATCTGATACGTTCGTACATATTTAACATGCTGTCCAACCGACGGGCAGTGCCAACGCCAAAGTGCATGTGAATCATGCTCTATCTCAGGGGGAAACGCACTGTCAATTTCATCCCATGAGTTCCCATCGAATCAGAACGATCGTTCGGTGGAAACACTCCGGCAGTTCCCTTACTCGGGCGAGGGAATTCGGTAGAGCCGATGCCACAAACCTGTCACTACGCGACAAACGCGAACTAAGTTATATAACCAGCATCAACTGGTTTTTCTTTCCACTGCTATTCTATCTGAGAACATAATTATAAAGCTTGTGTCATTTTGCGCCCCTGAGAGTATCATGAGGGAAATACTTCCCAAGGCAAGCACGTCAACGACGCGTGATGTTTCGAGATCCGAGGTATGCGAGGGGATACCAAAGAGGTATCAGGTTCCGATTGCATGTCACAGTAGGTCTACGAGTTGTCGAATAACTAATCCATTCTAACTCTGTTAACAGCCTGCAGACGTCGTAAAGTGAAGGCACGTTTGCTCTCCAGAACACGACGTGTTTTATCCTTGCCCCTTTACCATCTAACATAGAAACTTGCAGTGCGACGACCGCAGACCGAAATGCACTTCTTGTCTTCTATCGAGTGAAGATTGCAGTTTCCCCGTCTCGCGTTTCGGACGAACCATCTACTTCGATGATCTGCCTTACACAGGACAGCGTTACCAATCACTGTTGACAGTAGTCGAACTGATCCGAGTGGCGGAAGGGGAGGAGTTGGACGAGATGCTACGACAGATCCGAAGCGCCAAGTCGGTTCACGATTTCTTGAATAGTCTCGACGAAGCAGCTTTACTACTACCGCTCAACGAATTACCCAAACAAAGCGAACGCAGTCAGAGAGATCAACGATGAAAGATTGACCAAGGCAACAACAGCACGATACATTTGAGGCGATGCAAAAAAGAACAGGACTACGATACGGGCACGTCGACAACGAAACGAAACGTAATACGAAAAGCCATTCACTAACAACGAGAAACGAACAAAGGCAAATACACGATATACGATACTATGCACCATCCCTTGTTGGTGCTAGGGCAAGGCAAGGCCCGACCTTACAGCAGATCTACGCGTCGTCCCTGAAATGACCCGCAAGCTCTACCGACGATTGAGGAGCTGTACAAGGCTGCGTCGGTCCATACCGAGGTGAAGGAATTATTCTCAGGGGCAGGGTATAACTCTATTTCGAGACTTGGTGACAGCCACGAAGGAACAACTTCTGCGCGTAGGCCTCGGGTTGCCTATTTGGGACGAGGAGAGAGGAGAGGATATTGTTATATCCGGGAGAGGATGTCAGGTCAGTACGCACACGATGAGACCACGACGAAGCAAAATAATGGGAAGAGGATCGATAGCTTCCGAGAGCTATATACAGTCAGTTAGCTTCATCTCCAACTTTGAGATTTCATTATCTTCTAAGAGTTGATCTGTCCCTACAGCAAAGTAGTCTGGTTGATGCTTATAGCGGGGTGACTCAGCCGATTCCAATTGCCGTCTGGCATTCAAGGAGTCGATGCGGGGTCTCCGCAATGTCCAATCTCCACATCCGGCCCGACACTCAACGGTATCCGTATCGGTATACCCAAGGTACTAAGAGAGGGAGAAGTAGTTTATCCATTCTAGAGCCTCAATATAATAGTAAGACGTCTCTTACCAAGACTTCAACAATTCATCAAGACAATCATCACAACTACACTACACATTGCCTCTTGACTCGGTTAAAGAACCCCCTGTTAAGCCACGTTACCTTGGCGACACCAGGACACAAGAAGGCCGGAATACAAGCCAGGGAACACAGGACATTCACAACACACAAACATCACATCATGGCTACAGACACACCTCAGCCTGCTTATGCAGGACAACCTGCTAATGTACCTGGCGCAAACGTCTTTGAGTTTATATTCAGCAACCCTTTTCAGCATGAGAGCGATTTTGTCCCTAGAGCCAGAAGGGTACCCAAAATTCGCGATGACCAGCCCATTTTCACAGACCACGCCAGCGGTAAGTCACTCTCATATGGGATCTCATAAACTCATCGTCTTCAATTGCAAATTCATCTCACTAACACATTCAGATCGTCCTCTTACATTCTCCCGCGTAAAACGCGATGCTCTCACTCTAGCTTCAAACCTTCAATCCCTAGGTCTCGACCCAAATGCTCTCGAGACTCTCCCCCCAACGGCATCATGCGCAGGCCCAGAAGTCGCCCCAGTTGTGCTTATCCAGCTCCCCAATTGCCTGCCATTTGCGACTTTGTTCATGGGCACTGTCGCGGCTGGTCTCACCGCCACACTTGCCTCTCCATCGCTGACAACTACTGAACTCGCATGGGTCATCAAAAACTCTCGCCCGCGCGTCCTCTTCACAGCAAAAGCCCTTCTTGACACCGTTGAGAAGGCGCTTGAGTCTCAAGAAGATGAGTCTTACAAGAACAGTGTACGCGTTTACACTGTCGATGTAGCCGGGGACTTGTATCCCATTTCGCCCGCGTCGCATGCAGAGGACGGGGACTGGAGGAACCTCCTCGTCAACACGAGCTCTTCTCTCACTGCCGGTCATTCATTCCCTCCCGAATCAGCTGCTACGCGCACGGCAGTTATCCTCTGGTCGTCCGGCACATCAGGTCGATCCAAGGGTGTCCTGCTCTCTCACCAAGCCATCAACTTCTCTGTCGCGTCGCTGTGGCATGATGCAGACTTTTACAGATCCCACCAGCGATGGTTGGGCTACGTACCATTCTACCACGTTTTCGGTCTGACCAACATCTTTCTGCTGGCCTTCGCCACTGGATCAAGCGTATTTACCATGCCTGCATTTAAGCTCGATACCGTCTTGTATTCTATCCCACGACGTCAGATCACCTACCTTCACATGGCGCCACCCGTCGCAGTGATGCTTGCCAAGTCACCCGTCGTGGAACCCTTTGCACGCCGCGATGCACGCGGTCGCAATGCATTTAGCAGCGTTGTCGGAGGCATGACAGGCGGCGCGCCCCTGGGCCATGAGGTGGTAGAAAAGGTCTTCCAACGCCTGGGCTTCCTCGTTCGATTGGGATACGGCATGTCTGAAGCGTGCAGCATCACAGTACAGAGGGGTCTACGAGAGAAGGACATGCACGGCTACAAGAACGACACAGGCAAACCTCACTGGGGCGTGGAACTCATGATCGCAGCATCGGGAGAGGCAACGGACGACTCAACCACCAAAGCCGCACCGTTTGGCGCACCGGGCGAGATCCTCGTTAGATCGCCTGGTTTAATGACGGCTTACGTCCCCACCCAAGGCCTCGGGGGCACTGAAACACCCGACATGAGCGTCACGGCCGAAGCCCTCACATCCGACGGCTGGCTTCGCACCGGCGACGTGGGAACGCTCGACGCAGAAGGTAACCTGTGCATTACCGACCGTATCAAAGAGCTCATCAAAGTGCGCGCCTTCCAAGTCGCGCCCGCGGAGCTGGAAGCCATCCTCTGCAGCAGCGACTATGTGGCGGATGCCGGTGTGGTGGGAGTGTACGACAAGACCGAAGCAACAGAGTGGCCGCGCGCGTACGTAGTGGCTGCAGACCAGAACAAGTCAGAGGCTGACCTCAAGACGCTGGCGCACGATCTCAAGACTTTGGTGGAGAGCCACGCTGCGAGGTACAAGTGGCTTGTAGGCGGTATTGTCTTTGTAAAGGCAATCCCTAAATCACCAAGCGGAAAGATCCTGCGAAGAGTGATCCGTGATGGTGGCGTGCAGGGCTTCGAGGTGATGCCGTACCAACGCAAGAAGCGCGATGCTAAGCTGTAGACAAGAAAGAAGAACTGGAGACACATTTTAGACCAAACCCAATCATATACAAAGAATAAGCCGAGCGAGCATTTAATAAAAAATTTCACATTTTCTCCGTCTCTCACAGGAATTTTTCTTTTATTAATTAAGTTACTTCTTAGTCTACGGGGTACGAACAGGTAGCTTGAACCAGACCAGCTCTGTTTACCACCAGATTACGAATGCACATCTTCTGATTGGTGGATGACACCAAGGGAGATGATGGAGTCAGCATCGGTCTATTCCCTTTCGGAGAAGCGTCAAGTTCGGTCTGTGCAACAAGGTGGAGAGATAAAGAGCGAGGAGAGAGTATAAGACAGGCCGTCAAGAACGGTGAATTGAAGAAAAGCCATCAAGAGATATCGGTGAATTTTTATCGTGGTCGTTGCTTATAAATTGACAAGACACTGTGGCGAATTGATTGCTGTATTTAAAAAAGTACAGTATTAAAAAGTCCGAAACACCATACGATTATCACCAGACTTTCACCTCTTACTCTACACCACAATGACGCACATCTCAGAAACACGTCCCCTTCTCCCCTCAGAGCCAGCTACCGAGCGCTCAATCTCCTATCAAAGCAACCATACTCCCTACGACACTCGTGCTCTACATCCTTGCCAGAGCAAACATGAAGAATGCCATGTCGACTACAGCGACATCCTACGCGACATCATCATTGGCTTCTCCGACGGCCTCACAGTCCCCTTTGCCTTGACAGCAGGTCTATCCAGTCTCGGAAGCGCCAAAGTTGTCATTATTGCTGGTCTAGCAGAGCTCTTCTCCGGCATGATCAGCATGGGTCTAGGCGCTTACCTCGCTGCCGTCACAGAGCGCGACGCCTACCATTCACAGGCAGAGAAAAAAGGGTTTGCAGTGCACAACAGACCGGCTGACGAGAGAACGGGTGTATACGATGTGCTGCAAAAGTACAACGTTTCGAGAAGCTCTGTAGCGCCACTAGTCGACGAGCTGTGCAAGAATCCCAGCGAGTGGGTGCGCTTCATGATGGACTTTGAGCTCAAGCTCGAAGAGCCCAACGTGCACCGCGCGTGGATTTCTGCCGTCACCATGGGCCTTAGCTACTTTATCGGCGGCTTGATCCCCATGATTCCCTACTTTGTCATGCCCCGCGTCCGCGAAGCACTATTGGTCTCGATCGGGATCACGGTTGCGGTGTTGTTGGTGTTTGGGTACGTCAAGAACTACGTTGCCATTCGAAACCATCGCGCGGGAGTTTGGGGAGCGGTGCAGACGCTGGTTATTGGCATGTTGGCGGCGGGCACGAGTTATGCGATCGTGAGGGGGTTGGATTCGGGTGATGTTTGAGTTGGAGCGAGAACGTGCTTTCTAACGATCGAGGCAATGAACATGGCGTTTGGTGGTGTTTCTTTCCGGATGGGTCAGGACGAGTGTATACCTCGTGATGCAGAATTATTTTGGTTTAGGACAGGATGATCGCATGGGAAAAAGTAATGATTGAGAATATTCGTATTTTAACGACCGAAATGACAAAACCCCATTCCTCCTCTTAATTCCTCCTCTTCCACCCGCCAACTTCCTTACCTACCGACACCGCCACCATTAGTGTTATCCTTGAGCCTGAAGAAAGTACTGACCTGAGAAAAAAAGGTGAAGCCATCGCCCTCCCCAGAGTGATCGGAATTGAGTCATCCTGCCCGCAAGCAGACAGGACGCCGCGTATTGCACTTCAGTTTTTCCAACAAGCCTCGCAAAGACTTCCCATAGAGTACGGACGAAAACGAGTTCGCCGCTCTGAGATTTCTGATATCATTTGCAGACGTGACATTGACGCCAGGCCGTTACCGGCAGACCAAGCCAAATACCGCTAGATAGCAGTACGGCTGGATGGATATGAGGCTTACTCCGAATTTCCCACATGCATAGATGACGATGAAAACCGAGATTTTCCTTGTCTTGAGAGATTCGCGCAGAATCTCTCTGTTTGTAGCATGGAAACGCAGCGTTAGGGAGGGCGATGGGCTTGAAGAGGAAAGGAAGAAGTTTTGGTGAGGGAATGAAGGGTTTTTATTATGTGGGTTGGTTTTGCCGAGATTAGGCCGTGGGGCAGATGAGTACTCTAAGTGTAGGGTATTACAGTTCGAGCTGCATCTTGACTTTTTGGTATAGCGATGGGTTAGATTTGTCCACGTAGAATTATGTTTTTATTTTATTTTTTAGTGTCCTGACTACGTCAACCATAGCAATAAATGCAATGACATTTATTTTACTCACTATTTCATGTCGTGGGACGTAGTTTGCGTGCTTGAAACGATTTGAATGCTTGGGTCAGCATTGAATCGACAAATGTCACAGCATCTTGGTTGTAAGTTCATTAATAATAAGGTAAATGAAGATCTCTTTCTGTCTTGCATCGAACCAGTATTTCTTTACGATTTTTAGACTGGAATTGGATGGACTTCTGTTAATATCTCGATTGATTCATTCCACCCGTGTTTGTTCATTCTGCTATCAAAAAGACGAACTAGCACCATGATTGAAATCAATGGATAATCATCCTGCTTCATATTCCCAATCTTACGCAAGGGACGAGGCCAGGAGCGCGTATTTTTCATGGTTTAATGATGTCTAATTCGATAAACACCTACCCTTATTTCAGCTACCCGGGAATAGTCCAAGTCGCGTGGTAAAAGCTGAGTCATGCGGCAGATGTCAAGCTAAGGAGCTAAACCAGAATGGTGGCAGAATCCTCCCACCTTCCAACTGACCTGACTGGATTAACTACACCCCTGGCATCCCGCAATTTCTCCCCCTCAAAGGGGAAAAAAGCCTATCCTTCTTCCAGCCCCAATTTCTCCATCTGCCGTACGTGTACCGGCATAGCATGAGCGTTATGGCTCCTCAGAAACCGCTACGACCATCAAAGCGAAAGCCGTATCCATCAGAGGCTTCATCCTCATCGGCATCGGGTGCTCAGCTGGCGAGGCTGTCTGGATCAGCTCGGAAGGCCGGATATGTCCCCGCCTGCGAACCATGCCGCAAGCGCAAGAAAAAGGTTCGGCATTTCATTACTGCTCCTAAATTGTATGGCGTGGTAGTCGGAACTGAAACGAACGTGCACTATGCCTCTTTCTAGACGGTCCCGCGCTGACGATGACTTCATCCCAAAAAAAAAAGGCGACACTTGAATTAGCTGACGAACCTTGTGCCGCAGTGTGATCGGAGCCGACCAGCTTGTTTGAAATGTACAGAGCGTGGTTTGCGATGCGAGTATCTCGATGGACCTCCAGCACCGTCTAGTTCTGCTCAGCTTGAAAGGCTGGAAAGGCTAAGCCAAGATCCAAGCGCCCTTTCTCATCTCTTGGCGACGCTGCCGTATTTCGAAGCCCTGGAACTTTTTGACATGTTTCGGAAAATGCCCAGAGATACATCCCCTGCTGCTGCTGCTACTACTGCTTCATCGATGGATTCCCCGGAATCCTCTTCGTCGTCAAGATCGCCTCCTTCGTGGGCACCGTTGACTACGCGATGTCCCTCGCCAATGAGTTATACTCTTGCTGGTAGTCTTTTACCGCCGGCGTCCAGTCCGATGGAACAAGAGCTCATGGTCCGACACCCTATCGCCTATCCAGTTTTGATGCCCATCGCTGTCAACTCGCTTCCTCTTGAGGCGCTCCTCGTTCCTCGAAACCCCGAGATGCTTGGAGAGCGACTTTTGCTCAGTGACACCCCTCGCTCAGAACCGCTCGACGCATCTAAGAGGAAAGGCGAAAATTGTGACGGGGCCATCGATTGGTGCAGGAGTCTATCACACTTGGCGGAATCACATGTTGATCTTCTGCGCCAGGTTGATATATCCCTGTGGACAGATTTACCCATCCCCAATGACTTTGCCATTCGGGTGATCGCGCTGTATCTTAACAATGATTATCCAATTCTTCCTATTTTCAATGCAGACCTGTTCCTTCAAGATCTTTCTCAGAATCGACCATATTTCTGTTCTAGGCTGCTGGTCTCAGCCCTCTTGGCGTGGGCTTGTGTAAGTACATCAAGCCAAGACAATGACCCCAAGCTGACTGTGAGTGTAGCAAGCTTATACTTCCATGCACCCCAGAGCAGCCTCCTGGAGTTCACTCTTCTTTCTTGACGCCCAAGCGCAATGGAACCAGCTGGACCATCGCGAATCCGTCACGTTATGTAACATATCTGCATCGCAATTCATGTCCATGGTATCTGTGACGTATGGTCAAGATGAACTTGCGTTTGTGTTTCATAAAAAGGGGATTGAGATTGCAAAAACAATGGGTCTTTTGAATGTTGATCCCCATTCGCA
Source organism: Fusarium palustre (assembly GCA_014899045.1). Classification (NCBI taxonomy): domain Eukaryota; kingdom Fungi; phylum Ascomycota; class Sordariomycetes; order Hypocreales; family Nectriaceae; genus Fusarium; species Fusarium palustre. The sequence goes on along the minus strand of JAAVUH010000003.1, from coordinate 29,935 downwards.
GTCGGCAGCAGCGTGGGTTCATGGGTATCCGGATTGGCAGAAGGCTGCTTCGTATACATCGTGGGGCGTTTTCAATTGGTCGTGGTGAGTTGATGCGTTCGCGCTGGCCATTTTCTCTTTCCCGACTGACGCTGACATCGGATCCAGCATTTTCTCTCTTCATTATCATAAAACCGAGATTGAAATTCCACCCGGCTTGATGATGCCTGGGGATGTTGAGATTGCTCTGGCTGCCAAGAATGGAACCGTAGCCTCACTACCAGAGGATGTCGAGGTGTTTCGTGCGATGTGTAAACTTTGGACAACCTATCTTCCTATGGCCAGGATATACCATGGCCCAGAACTAGAACAATTTTTGAATCAGACGGAAGCTCTCGAATACGTGGAGGGCACTTACCGCCAACTACTCACTTGGGCAGATCAGTTACCATTGAGACTGGTGCGGCAACCCGGTAACAGCCATGCCGTTTATCTCATGCAGTAAGACCTGAAGTACGCTGGATAATGTCCAAGGCTGACCTCTCTAGTACATACTTTCACGCCATCATTACAGACCTTTTTCGCCCCTTTTTGCACGCGCCAGATCGCTCTTCCGCTCCACTGCAAACATTTGCCGCAGACCGCGCAAACCCACAGACGGCATATCACGTCTCTATCCGTCAGATGAAACGTCTCCTGCTCTCGTATCGCCTGGAATTTCAACTCGAAGCTCTCTCGGTCCTGTGGCAAACCGGTGTGATATACGTCGCCAACGCCACGATACGCGCAAACTACCATAATAAAGACGAGATGCAGTTTTTTGTGAATCTATGCGTCGCGAGCCTTGAAGAGCTCTTCATGTCGTACAAAGTATTCGGGGCCATAACCAAGGGTATCATGAGTATGGCTATCCGGCAGGGAAGCATAGAGCGGGCGCTGGTGAGACGTGCGAGGAGGAGATTGGGGGAAACTGAGAAGCGGTTTGTGGTTGATGATAGTAGTACAGATGAGATGATGGCCAAGTGGATGATCGATTTGGACCTAGCGCTTACCAACTCTGTTGAGGCGCAGGGAGGTAAACTTGCGAGGGAGTTTGATCAGATGAGTGAGTTGGGTCAAGAAGATGGCGATGAGTGATAGTCGTGCTGCTTTGGTCGTAGTTGGGCAGTCGGCAAACCTTTTCTCTTCTGGTTAAACAGAGAATAAAAGACTGAACATGACAGAAGCATACATCCTTCTGAACGATTTGGTAACAAACCCCGGCTGATATACCTGTCTCTGGACTTGGAGTTAAGGGACGAAAGTGCATGCTTGAATCGCATGTTATCGATGGCTGCTACTCATGGTAGAAGTGGATTCCCGACTGAGTGTGAGATTCTTGCGAGCGATGCGTTTTGTTTGAACAAGTCCGCAAACGTTGCATAGAAGCCCTGTGCCGGCAGAATTCCCTCGCCAGCGAGGTGTTTCCGTTGCGCCGCATAAATCGCAACGTTTTACTGCAGATGTAGCATGGTCGCAGACCTGTTTGTTTTTGCTGTCAGGGACTAACAACAACAAAGAAAGACAGAAATAAAACACACAGTTTGTAGCACAATTTTGCTGTGACGGCTTGAGCGTGATGGCGTGTGAGATCGTGACGACGAGACCCTGGTAGGATCCCTGCGTGAGCTACGCTTCTTGGTGATAGCGCCTGTGACTATCGCCGATGACGATGGTGACTCTGCGACTTCAGCAAGAGTTTGTAGTTGTGAGAATTGGTGGGCATGGAGTTGTTGTTCTCGAATTGACGTCTCGTAATCTTGAAGGGCCTTTTGTAGTTTTAATCAAACCAAAAGAATTCTGTGATTGAGGGGGAAAAAAGGAACGCATACAGTTGAGAGCTCTTTGGTGTCAAAGGTACTGGAGGGAGGGCCACTCGGTGGTAAAAAGAAGTTGCTGCTGCCAGGCATTTTATAAAAGATGCCTTGTATGACACAAACGAACAGATGGATCGAGATTTGGATCTGATTTGGAAACTGTAGATCCGACCGTGGAAAACAGTGTGGTTAATTAATGGGAAAGAAGTGAGATTGCGATGATTTTCTGTGAAGAGAATGGTGAAATATTGGATAGAATATGGAATTCTATGTGATGTTAGACAGCACAGGGAATTCGTCTCACAAAAGAAGTGCCGATTTCCAAGTCTTGATGTGGTCGTGGGAATCGGTCGATTTAAGTCGATCTAGGCGAGGGTTCAGGATCACGACCAATCAGAAGCTGTCGGACCTCCGTTAGATGGAGATGGGACCTAGACATGGACATGGGGTACAAGAGAGACGATAGGCGTGATCGACTTTTGACCGTCTTTGAGAGCAACCAATTGCGTGCAATAGCGATAAATGAAACTCCGCAGCTGCATAATAATTCGGTGCGAATTACCCCAGATTGAGTTTAATACAATGCTAAGTCATTGGAGAAATATACGATGAATGCAAGTCATTTAAACCCCATGGGTCTATGATCTGTTGGATGGGATAAAAAAGTTCTAGCAGGCCGAGTTCCTCGTTGCCTTGACGCTAGAACGTTCTTCCAGCCCCTGTAGACAGACACTAACAACGTTTCTTCACGGCCCGCCAAAACCCCCCCGTTCGCCGGCTGCGGCCGAAGCACTGTAGGGTATATCCCTTCTCTATGATCTCCATGTAGAATTGAACGGAATTCTGGTGGATAAGAAAGAACTTGATTGAAATGTCTGTCACGTTGATAGCTCTGCAGTTCTCTATCCAACAGTAACAAGGCAGAAGAGGGAATATGAGCATCATTGTTCAGTGAGCTGGCAAGACTACAACCGCCACAGGTGGTTACGTGATTAATTGATATTGTTATCGTGTTGAAATAGCAACCGTCTATATATTCTAAACCCAATGCAATATGACAAGAACAAGAAAAGACCCAACTCCGGCTTATGTACGTTCTAAAAATCCAGAAAGAAACAAAAACAAAAAAATTGGCAACAATTGATAGTCACGACCAGGCGCTATCAGTTGTCGACATGGAATCGCCCCGACTGGACTGGGTAAGTTGCTTGCGCACGACGAGTTTCTTGTCATGTAACAAACCGCACACGTTACAGAACACACGACTTCCAAACCCAGACTCTTGCCAGCGCGGCGTGTCAGTCACACCGCAGAGGTAGCAGCGCTTTGATTTTCTCGTCGCAGAGCTTCCTCCTGCCGAAGATGCAGAGTTGGCCGTGTTATGTCGCGATAGTCGCTTGGGTCGACGATGAGGCCTCTTTGGTGTGCGAGCATCCGTTGAAGGGTATGCATAAGGTGTAGATCGCAGCGCGTCGCCTAGCGCTTGAGTCATGTTGTCCTCTGCAAAGTTTATGGCCGTCTCATCGACAGGCGAAGGATTGTTGAGGAATTGGTCTATATCATAAGACTGTTGGAGCTGTTGTAGCATGTGCGCATCTTGCAAGAGCTTTGTCTACTTCAAAGGTTACAAGACGTCTTTTTTTTTTTTTGTTTTGTTTTGGCGGGCGTGTTAAGAGATATTAGTTCGTACCGTTTGGATCTTGTTCGCATCAATCGTGTTGGCCCCACTAGCAGGCGGTAAGAAGAAGTTCCTGGACAAGGCCACGGCTTCATCGGCTGGAGGAATCATTGAGTCAAGCGAAAGTCTATCACGCAGTGCGAGTGATAAAAGAGAGTAGTGACAGCTGTGAGAGAGATCTGTTGTCAAAGAAAAATGCACAAGAAAAAAAAGGAAGGATGCAGTGAGATTAAGAATATTCAGCATGGACAACGTTTCAAATTCGATCCTCAGAACCCGGAGCCGTTGGATAAATCGGCGCTTGACGTCAGGATCGAAAGAATGAGCCCCCACGTGGACCAATCATTCAGCCAAAACACGGCTGTAAAAGGTATGGCGTTGTATGGTTCGAGGGTCCAGTATCCGAGGGAATGAGCCGGAACCAATAATAGAATTTCGGTTATCATTCTCCTGTTGAAAATTACTCTTTTCTCAGGTATGAAGTGGACGCGAGGTGAGACTTGAATAGTGCCAACAAAAGTCAGGCCATGTCCCAGACCTTTGGGTCACTTGGGCTTGTGTCGGTCAGCTTTGCTTGCAGTAGAGGCCTCAAAAGCGGTAAAGAGTTGCGGTGATGGCTAGCTATCTAGACGCAGGGACTGACCAGTCCCTGAATAAATTACTTAATTTTTCTTCAGTGGCGAGCCTTTCCAGGGTCTGAAGGGTCCAGATCGTTCTGGGATCTTATCGTAGATCTTCGCATAAAGGGTCCAATGTCAAGTGGGAAAATAAAACAAAAATAGTAGGCGTCGATGATGGATTCCTGGCTGGTTTATATACATCGGGAATTGCATGTGACTGGGCCCAGTAGCAGTATGCCCAAGACGGCGATCGGGCCCGTGGACGGATCGATGTCTAGTAGTCGTGACTAGCGAAGTCTCTTCTTGCGTGATCTATGGTTGGGATGACCGATCTTGTGCTGCAACACAAAATACCCCCAAGACATAAGGCTTAGCAGATCACCTAATCATGCTAAACACAAGGTGATTACATCAGAGGATGGAGTCGGAGTCGGAGTCGGACATATGGCGGACTTGGGGATCAAAGCATTGTTCCAGATGGGGCATCTTTCGGCAAATTCCGAAAATGGCAACGCTTTCAACACACTCACTCTTGAGAACGACCAGGATATTCTTTTCAAAGACTTGCAATTGATATAAACACATTTGAGTCATGTACATACACGTAGAGCGTAGAAAAGACCTTGACTGTTAAATAGTTGTGCAGTTCAAAAGTAAATGAACGAATTCTATTGGAACCAAGTATATACGTCTCGAAAGGAGTGAAGAAAAATAGAAAGCAAAACGCTATTCTGTACCCAAGTCACCTGAACTATCCCATACCCAACATCCTATCATTCTTCACTGGGAAGCCATATCGGATCAAATGAAGTGCTAGTCTAGCTAGACCCTTCACCCATCAGAATAGGTTATCTTCTTAAAAGCCACCGTTGGGGTTGGGGTTAGGAATAACGCTTCCACCCTGTTGAACATCAGGGATGACCGAAACACCAGTCAACGCAGCAACTTCCTTGTATCTTCGCAGGCTAAAGTCCTGGTTATCAAAGTTCTGGTTGATGACACCCGCCATGCCCATCTGGCAATGGTTGCCCTTTTGCTGAGCGCAGTAGTACCAGATAGGCTTGGCGTCCTCGACAACAATCTGGAAAACATCGGGAGCTTGGCCCTCGGATGTGGCGAAGTTGAAGCCGGCAAAGAAGCCTGTGCCATCGGCAAGAGGCTTACAGGGCTCTCCGAAGCTGGACTGAGCGACGGTGTGGTTGGCGGGGAGGAAGTGCCACTCGACTACGTCGCCGACTTCAGCAACGACATTGTCGGGATCGAAGCGAAGACCGCCGAGGCCGGCGTTGACGGAGTGAGTTACGCCTGTGAGAGTGACCGTCTTGTCGGGGATGGAGCGGACGGTCTTTGAGGCGGGTGCTGCCGAGACAGCGGTAGCGAGGAGGAGAGAAACGGAAAAGATCTTGGAGAACATTTTGATGTTGTTGTGGTATAACCAAAAAAGAAGATGTGACTTGGTATTATAGCTGTAGTTGGGGTGAAGAGTTGTGGAGTTGGTTGTTTGTTTGTGTTGTAGTGATGTGATGATGAGAATTATTGACTGATGGGAGCATACAGTCTCATTATATACAAAATCAAATCTTCATTGTGTCTAACAATTTTAATATTAATACACTACTGCATCCGCATTTCCAAGTTCCATATCACCGCCTCACCTCAGCTGGGAATAGCAACAAAGTCATACATCTCAACTCAGCCCAACCATGATTCCGGAACTCTTACCTCCCGAGAGCTGTCAAACTCAGCACGGCCTGGAATGAGATTGCTCCAATTGGCCAAATGCCACTTCTAAGCTGGGCTTAGACTAGATATGCTGACAGTATTTTCGGCATTGACAAATGTCAGCGGGTTTTATTTCTACGCTAGCCCCCAGATTTTGGCTGCGCCTCAACGTGTTATTGGAAAGATGGTAAGTGATCAAAATGTTATTTTTATTTATATTGCAAAGCTCCTATTGGGTACTTGATCTTTGAGTTTTGTTTCACTTTGCTGAGCTGTTTATTTGTGGCTCCTAGGATGGAAGCACATCATTGGTGTATTATTACATGGCGTTGAAAATTCTCCGTAGGTGATGTGCTGTACTGCCGACATTTGAACAAAATGCTATATCGAACTAATTAATCCCAAGATTATTTTTAGTGTTATTACACTCAGTGAAGTGCTGCAGACGATATCAGAATAAATTAGAGGATCAAGACTAAGCTTGAGGCTAAGTTACGCGTCAAGTCCATCTCTTGACTAGTGTTGATAGTCTCAGTCAGCGGCGTCCCGATGATTTTAAAGCCAATTCCAACTCCAACGTGAACAAATAGTCAGTGGAGCTAACTAATCAAAAGTTCTGGAATCCGAGCAGCATTGTTCATCTTGCTTGGAAGAATGACTGCCAAATAGCGTTTAAGTTACAAGGACTAATCAAGCCAACCTGAGTATCGTGCTTTAGCCCCCATATCATCAGCATCGGGTCGCACAACAGCCGGGGAGGAAGAACGCCAGTTAAGTGGCTTATTTGTGGTACACAGCTTACGTATATGCTTTGAACAAAAGCCCTTCTCAGCACGGTGTAGTCTGTCGGCTCTCGGTACGTCAACCTCAACATGCAGGATTGATGTGACAGCCAATGGCAAAAGATTCCGCATCTGGCGTGTTACCACAGAGTTGACATGTAGGAGTTGTACCTTTAACGCAAATAGGAGGCTGTGAAGCATTTTCTTTATAACTCAAGGCTTGGCCAAGTATTTATAGCCTAGGTCTGTCAGGGAGATCCCCGTAGAAATGTACATTTGATACGGTGTAGACTACACAGTGAAGTAATCGCCTTAGCAATAGCCATGATCGCACAATGTGTATATAATGTTGTGTCTTTCTCTGCGTCACTCATCTACTTTCTTTTCAATACATGAAGTGTATCTGAAAGAGGCTTGCGTCTCTTTCAGACCGCTTGCTCTTGGCTCAGTTGGACTAAATTTGCCAAGAGATAGACATTGAACAGTCTTTCATAATAAGTACTCAAGTCGAGTTTTACTTCATTTGTATCCCGGTGTACCGAAGATGGTGTTTGGTATCAATGAATTTATATCGTCCAGGCCAAATTCGAAAGAGGAGTAGGAGGACCTTAGATCTGACTGTATAGAACAACTTTCGGTGCACGAAAGTAAACTCTAACCGTAATAAGCAGGATAAGACGCTAAAAATCAATGTTATTGTTTACCAGGGTTGATGTTCGCTTTTGTGGCAATCTAGGGACATTCCGACTCGGGAAGCTCTTAATCGGCTTTGATGAATCGGCAATCGGACATAACTAGAAATCCTGTGATCTAAAAGACCGACCGGACTTCCAATGTATTTTCTCTTTCATAATAAATTGAGAGTCATACCTATTCGGTAATTTTGTTATCCAGCTTTCTATACTGCATCTGGAAATACAAGCAGCACCATGGCCCGCCTCAATAAGCCTGCGTCAACCCGCCCAACAGCTCGGAGAAAAGGTAAGCAGCCATCCAGTCAGACTCAGCCGTCATTCGCTATATATATGTTTACCACACAGTCTATATGTGAAGCCCTTGCTGAGCTTATTTATAGATCCTGCCTGTGGAACGTGCCGTAAGAAATGTCGAAAATGCGATCGCAAACGTCCCGTCTGCGATAGATGTCGTACTAAGGGACTCAAATGCGAGGGATATCCCTCCAAGTTCCAATTCCAGGATAGCTTGACGATATTCTCTGGAAACTCCGAGGAAAGAGAGGAAATTCATGAATCTATCGAGGTTCAGACGATAAAGCCAGATGAGTCGCCACAAACGCCTTTACCTTTGACCAAACCACCTGGTGCAAACTTCCCGATCTTCGATCCTCAACAAGCACTTCTTGATACCTCGGACTTTTCACTCCTATCACCACTTTCTACTTGGTCTCCTGTTGAGTCGCCTCCCCAGGTGTCAATTGCGTACCATGATTCTGTTCCGATAGCAGTCAGCGACACTGATCTTGGGAGTGACATTATTGCCAACCAATACATAATCTACTATTGTAAGACTCTCTGTGTATTTTATGAAACATTTACTAAAGTTTATCTCAGTTGATAAGATACTAAGCGAGCACTTGGCTATCCATGTCCCAGGCTTGAACAACCCATTCCAGGAACATGTCCTTCCACTTGCGTATCGACATCAGGGCATTCTTCACGCTTTGCTGGGACTCTCATTATGCCACATGTACAACGCCGGAAACTGTACTACTCAAGATTTGATTACTGCGTCTCTCGGATATAGATTGTCTGCCATACGTTCAGTCGCGTCTATGTTGCTCAAAGAAGAAGTGTCCACGCTTACACCCACGGAGGAAGAAGATGTCCTAGCCATGGTACTATTGCTGGTACTTCATGATGTGAATAATGTTTCATTTACTTCCGATATGGTATAATGGCTAACTCTGACATAGATCTGCGAATCCGGTGTCTCTATACATGGTGCCCATCTTACGGGAGTGTCGTTCCTCTGTAAACGAATGGCTTGTGTTGATGACATAGCAACACGCTCCAAGACAAGAGTCTTCCTAATTTCCACACTATCTTGGTAATTTTCAGAAAGGTCCTTTCATATACTCTACTAACGCTTGCAGGCTTGATATGCTTCGAGGCTTCAGTGGCGCCGAAAAGCTTTCCTATTCAGGAGGCGTGCGAGAATGTGTACGAGACCATGGAAGTCTGAGTCTTCATACCTTGGTTGGATGTCCGCCAGTTATATTTGTCAAGATCGGCCAAGTTCTTGAAGCCGGTAAATCACATGTCGCCGGTGATCTTCAACTTGAGAAATTTGAGAAGTTGCTTGACAGCGCTGAGAAGTTTCTAAGAGGCTGGGATCCTGAACAAGCTGTTTACCCTACTGCTCATCGAGAATGGCTACAGCTCGCAGAAGCATACCGTCATGCCTGTCTACTTCGCATCATGCGTTTTCCTGATCCTTTTGCAGTTTCATGCGATGACCCCCGAATCAAGGCATCTGTCACAACAATTCTTGATATTTGTGCCGCAGTGCCCTCAAACAGCGTCTTTTACAAACGTCTCCTCTTTCCACTCTTCCTGGCTGGTGCTGATACATGTACACCACATCAAATGCATTATGCTAGCCTATGCATCGACAACATCAAGCGTTCTACGGGCTTTCAGCACCCAGCAATGACCGAAGTTCTTACCAAAGTCTGGGAGGAGCGGCGGATGAATCCCCATGGCTGGTCCAACATTCCTTGGATGGAATATGTAAGTCGAACCACTCTTTTTTATTGAGATCGGTTACTAAAACCGACTTTTTGCAGACCTGTTCTGAGCTTTTGCAATCACAACATGCTTACCTCTTTTTCTAACTGGCTGGTGTCCCATATCATCGGAGTCGGAGTCGGAGATGTTGACTTATGAGAGTTACCCCATTCGGTTTGGTCTCGGACGCAGTAGTGAGGCTTGGTACCCAGAGTAGACTCAGATAAAAGGAAATATGGTTCTCTCTTTACTCTATCGACTAAATATATAATTCCCAGTTTCTTCATACTTCCTTTATACCTTTGTCTTGAGTGTCAACTTGCAAAATTATGGCGGCTCAGGAGAAAAACCCAGCCGAGTTGGAGAAGGCTTCCAAGCTGGCAAATGTTCCCCATTGCGAACAATACGAGAGGATGATCTCGGGCATGCTGTAAGTCCAATAAAGCCTTGTTCTCATGCAACTATACTGACCAAATAACGTCAGTTACGACTCACTCATCCCCAAACTCACAAATGCTCGTCTTGATGCTCGAAAGGCCATGAATGAGTACAACACTTGGTTCCCCTCAGGCGACGACTTCAACATTGAAACCATCACAAAAAGACGTGCTGAGATTCTCAAGGCCTTTCTAGGCCACATTGCAGACGATGAAGTCTTTATCGAACCTCCCTTCAGAGTCGATTACGGACCCAACATGTCTGTCGGCAAGCGCTTTTACGCCAATTTCAATCTGAAAGTCTTGGACTCTGCTATCGTATCAATTGGGGACAGGGTCATGATCGGGCCTAATGTTATGATATCGACAGCAACTCACGAGACCGAGGTCGGTAGTCGAAGAGCCAATATTGAATACGCCTACCCCATCACTATTGGCAATGATTGCTGGATTGGAGGCGGTGTTACTATCTTGCCAGGCGTTACAATCGGAGACGGGTGTACAATCGGGGCGAGCTCTGTTGTTACCAGGGATATTCCTGCGTGGAGTGTTGCCGTGGGATCGCCTGCGAGGGTGGTTAGAAAAGTTCAGGAACTGGGAGGATTTGAAGAAGACGTGAAGCAAAATGGGACCACTAGTGGATAAGTAAACAAGAGCTTACGTTGGAAATTTAGAAACAAGGCTATATTAAACTATATATATTCTTTACTTTGATCGCCCGGCACTTACCTCCCCTATCAATGCGCAACACGGCTCGCACTTTCCGACGGTAGCTCCACTGGGGGCACAACCTCGCCACTACCAAGCTCTGATAGGTGCTGCTGGTGGCTCTGAGGTTCCTTAATCTCTTCTCCCCCAGCTTCAACGGCAGTGCTGGCCTGCTTAGTCCTCCTCGCTCGAAGTACAAACCAGCCTAATGCGGCAAATCCAGCAAGAGCTGCAACTCCAACGCCAGCTCCGATGCCTGCCTTGGCTCCAGTGCTTAATCCTCCATTACCCGACGAAGAATCACTCAAAGAAGTGCCTGTCGAAGAAGAAATCGCTTCCGTTTCAGTTGCGCTACCGGTTGCAGAAGTTTCGGTTGCAGTCGTGGTGGAGGCAAAATCAGAGGAATGCCATCGGATAGGAATACCAATAGCATTGGCTGCAGCCCCGCTAACGGTGGTCCTTTCCCAGTCTCCTCCAACAATTGATTCAGAAACTATCACTTCCACAGTATTTGGGATCACGACGGTGCAGAGATCAGTGCTGTACCAAGGCCAGCCTGTCTCTGTTTGACAACTAAATGAACTGGATCACGGTCAGTATGAGCCGTCAACTCAGCTGCCATTGGCTTCAAACCTTGGACAGCATGTCGCTCTCGTCTCACTGCCGAATGTTGAACTACACGCAACTTCGAATCCGCTGGGACATACAGCGGGGGAGTAGTAAAAGGTTGAACCGAGTTCTAGGCTGCTTGGGAAGCAGTCGGAGTTACTCCCAGAGGGACCCATCTGCATGTATGTGCAAGCGATGAGCGAACCGGTGCCGCCCTCCCGACACGTGAACGCATCGCCTGTGTATCTATACTTGTAATACTGGAAGCATGACTTGCTAGGTGTGAAAGTGGTTGTGAGATCGGGGACCTGCGTTGTTGTCATTGCGCTGTTCGTGAGTAAACTATCATCCGTGGGGAAATACGTGATCGGTTCAAGTGGAAATAACAAAGGTAGAAGTGACTCGTCGACGCACCTATTGCAATGAAAAAACAGGTGACAGCTGATCCTTCGAGCCATTGAGGCGTAGTTAGACAGGGGTGGTTATTGGTTGAAGCCAGCTTACCGCGGAGTAGGATTTTATATCATTTTGATGGGGGTAAGTGAGGTTTGGGGGCCGTCTCAATCTAGATGGAAATGCAGACTAACCTCCAGGTAATTAAATTAGGTTAGACCAGGTGGCGAAACATAAAACAACGGTGATAAGGCACCGTAAGAATGTTGAGGCCGAGTCCCGGAGCTACACTCACATCACTACCTACCCATATAAGCTGGCAGCGCGCCTGCACGACGCTATTAATAAAGCTCTGATTTCAGATGCTACATATTTGATTTACGCTAGATTTCATATGTGCGTTACATATACAGTTAATTGTCTGCGTCCTCTGTTTTGTAGTCTTACTATCGTGTACTCGATCGAGTGGGATAGCGTGAGAGTTGCCAGAGCCCTCGCATGTCTGATATTTTGCATGCTGGGAATATAGTTTCCAATTGTAATTAGTTCTTTCACATACGACCATAGCTCGCAGAAAATACGGGATCCCGTCCGCTCTCCCATAGTCAAGCTGCGAAGCGCCGGATTAGTAGTTGGGTCGGTGACGACCAGCGAATCCCCGGTGTTGTATGTTTTTTTGCCATTCTTATATAATTGATATGAAAAAGCCTCTTATCCCATATTAAATAGAATACAATTTCTGTAAAGCTTAAATCCTCTAGGTGCTAGTTGTACTCTCATTGTCTCATGCATTCAATAAACAGCCATCCCACTCCTCAGTCTCGTAGCTTGGACTCATCGATGTAAAAGGTCCGCATGACACCCTGCTTCAACTCAGTAGAGTTCTGTTTTTTCTCTCTCTCAAGAATCTCCATCCTAGAATTTCTCATAGCTTTTGCCACATCGCTCCAACCAAGGAGCTCTTTACCCGTGACGCCTCGCACCTCCGCCTCCGCTTCGACATCAACCAGCTTGCCCCCGCGCTTTCTCACGACTCCATCAACAATGACGGTGTCGACGTGACCAATACTGCTGTGCAGAACAATAGCAGCCAACGGGTCTTGCTCAGCGGCGCAGACTAGTTCGGGTGTGTTGGCGTCGAAGATAACCAGATCAGCCAACTTTCCTTCAGCGATGCTACCGAGCTGGTCTTGCATCCCAATCGTTCTGGCGCCCTGGATTGTACCAAGGTTTAATGCCTCTTGTACCGTCTTTGATATGCGTCGAGGTGCTAATTCTTGATCGATGAGCTTCTGGTTGTGTTTTGCCCGTGAGGCTTGCAAACCGAGTCTCATCTCATAGACAATGCTTGAGGCTTGGTTACTGTGGCAGTCGATTCCCAAACTTGACTGCGCTTGAGCCGTAGGGTAATCATCGTCGAGGCAGACTGGATTTCCAAGCCCCATTTGCATCTCTGTCGAAGGTGTACTGCTAATGTGCGCTCCAGCATTCACCAAATCTTTGATACTCTCGGTAGGGTATCCATTCGCGTGACTGAATAGCATTCTATCGTCCAAGAAACCCTGGCTCTTGACCTGCTGTATAACATCGCTCATAGTAAGCTGATGGTTGCGAACAGCGTGGGTGGTTGTAAAATTGATACCAGCTTTTCGAGCGGTTTGGAAGAGCTCTTGAATGATTGGTTCGGGTAGAAACCACAGATCAAAAGCCAAACCCATGTTCACTCGGCCGTTTCCAAAAGGTGCCTGAGTCCCGAGCTTTGTCAATTCATTAAGAGTCCATGATGCAATCATTTCTTGGTTCATTTCGAATGGTGAGTACGAAGCAACACGAGCAGTCGGGCAGTAGGCATAAATGCCGCGCAGACCTGATGATACCATGGCTGAAATAGCAGTTTGAGCTGGTGAAACAAGAGAAGTCAATATTCTGATATTGTTGTTATTTTAATAACTCACGGAGTATACGTACCAGCACCTTCAAAGGTGTTTACGTGTGAGTGGTCAACAACAGTTGTGGTACCAGCATTGATTGCTTCAAGACATCCACCAAGCTGTCCCCAGTAAATGTCTTCTTTCGTGTAGTTAGACGACTGCAAGTTTCCAGAGCCCATGTAGTCGAGAAGAAGCTCGTTCGCGTGTCTTCCCTTGAGCTGAGTTTGCCAAAGATGGTGATGAGTGTCGATAAAACCAGGTGAGATGATCTTCAAGTTACAGTCAATTGACTCTGCATCGGTGACATCCTCAATGTTTGAGTCTATCTTAACGATTCGGTTGTTTTCAATGAGAACGTCCTTTTCTAAAGCTTGAACATTGTCTTCAGCGTCGTGGATGAGGACTGTCCCACCTATCAGAAGGAGTCGGCGGGTCGAAGAAATACCGTTACGCACAGAGGAAGATGGCATTTTGGGCAGCTTATTGGTTTGAGTAGTAATAAAGTGTGTTGTCAGAGGAGGCTTAGAAGTGCAGAGAAGAAGGATATAAAGGCTGGTTATATACACAGTCCATGACGCTACGGCGTTACAATCACATTTGATACGAGAGATTGCTTGAAGCTACACACACGGTCCTTTGTCCCGTGGAGTTACTCCACGGGGATTTCGCGTTTTACGCGAACAAAGAAAAAGCCGACAAGCAAACAGGTACGACAGTAATGATCGACGCTCGCTTTTTCGGGTGATCAGCCCTGTAGCGGGCGTTAGCTTGTTGGTCGGGCGAGCAGCTATTCCTAAAGTGTCATTTGATGATTGATAATAAGCTTTCGCTCTTCCTTCGGAGCTTGTTGGCTTCGGACATAGAGTTGGTCAGCTTGCCGCTTCGGCACCGACATTAACAATCTTCAGATATTGATGTCAGAATAACAACTCTCACTTTCTATCAGGTATAGGTGGTTCAAGTCCAAAAATAGATTCGGCCAGGTTTTTGAATTCACTTGCTGATTCTCTATTACGACTAGAGGAAAATGTGCATAGACAAGAGCTTGAGGTAAATTTCACAGAGGTGATTAGGAGACACAAGTTTTGATAATAGTTTCTTTTCCAACTTCTATCGCGATGATGCCCTTGGAGTTTGAGTTTTCAAAACAAAGACTCATATCCTATCAATGTTGAGGCCAAGAACAACTTCCCACAAACTTGATCCAAACAGGGCTAAGGAAGTAAAGAATATCGGGACCTGGACTAGGATAAAGAATACTGTCGAACCAGTAAAGCCTTCTTTGGGTGTCGACGATACATTTGAGGACAGGTTTGCACTAATAAGTATCCCGACGAGCAATCTTGTCGCTTTGGAGGAGATTGTCGAGCTAACAGAACCTTTTGCGAGCTACTCAGACACGCGGGACAAGGGGCCCCAGTAGCGGCAGTTTGCATTTCGTCGAGCCTCACTATAAGAAAGGTTAGTCATTCAATCGATATGAGCTTTCAAAGGTCCTAGTGTACATACCTTGGATCGGACGAGCGGGTATTATACAAGAATGTAGGCTGAGGGCCCTCGCTGCAGTCGGTATAGGCGATGGCGGAGAAAGAATCACTCTTGACACGTCGAACCCGACGAGGGGCACTCTGACGTCGGCTGCTTCCTCCACAACACATATTGATAGGATGGGTTGGTGAAAGTTGAAGTGGTTGTTGGTGATGATGAGTTGAAGTTGAAGTTGAAGTCGCAAGGGAGGATGACTTGTGTGTGCTGTGTGCTGATGAGGAAAAGAAAAGAAGACAGGAAAGCCCGATCATTCTGTATTTATATATTCTCTCAGAGATGAGAAGAGTTTTGTAAAGTTAGTGATTGTTTCGTATGCTTTAGGCAGAGGTGATAGTGTTGCTATGTGCGCTCATATATCTGCAGTTTATATGACAAGAGCAATAAACTCTGGTCGATACTGGAGCAACGCACATCGTCAATCCAACTCAAAACCAGGATTGCAAAACTCAAGCCGCATTAGTAGATAATACCAGTAATAAAGATGGTTGTCTGCAAACTATCACTTAGCTACAGTCGCGCCGGATGGATTGAGAGAAACTTGACTCGGTCACTTCTATCTTGGCCAATATATATAGAACAAGGAGGTCTTTAACCCGAAGCCAAAAGAATTCATCGACGTCAACTATGATCATCTTGAGAAGAGCAAGACACTGGCACAACGTACAGACAACAGATCTTCGAGGTCAGGGTAGCTATATCTTCCATCCTTAGCAGTTTAGGTTTGCATCTAAAGCCCAAGTCTTGTAGCTTTTTAACCTCCTCATTGTCACGATACACTCACTTGATTAGATTTCGATGCACGCGAAAGTAACAAAATCTTCCTTCGCTTCTCTGGTGACCGGCTTCCTTACTTTTGCCTTCTTTTGTAGTTTTGAGGTTAAGTTAAGTTGAGAGGACACTATTCCAACCTAGACAGTAATGTGACTGGACTGTAAAAAGTTTGTTACTTTGAGCTTATTTCAATTATATTTAGAATTTTGACAACTGCTGCTAGCATACTCAGTCTCATCAACTTTAACGATTCTCATTTTAATTGGTAGTGTTGAACTCTGGTCACCGTTTCCTGAGTGAATGAGAGTCAAGGCTAGAGACGGGGGACTTGACTACATATACGCACGTGGACGAAAATGCTTAATTGTGAAGAGTGTTGACGTTCAAATGATCGCAAAAGAGCTCGCACGTGGAAACAGTGTAGATCGCATAACTTGCTATGACAGAAACCTTTATGAAGAACAGCGATGGCATGTAACTAAAAGAGTTGTTATTCAACTTTGAGTAGACATACAAAACGCAGGGTAGTGTGGACATTCAAGTATGAGAGTTCACGTTGTCCGGGAAAGTAAGATCTGACTTATAGAATAAGCTCTTTTGCCACGAAGTTACATCAGAAGCTTTGTGCTTGTTGCTCTGCGACTTCTATTGTGCAAGTGAACTTTTCTCTTTTTGAGATGATAAAAAAGGTTCAAATCAAAGTAGCTAGTTTAGGTGTGTGGAATATCTTTTTCGTGGGACTGATGTGAGGTTTGCTGAAAACCTTATGTGAGAAGTACACGAAGTTACAGTTACTAGGGATACTACTTACTCTATGCGCACATACTTCTACCTAGAGCCTTCCGCGAGGTTTTACCAGGAAATATGTAAATCCGGACTGGCCAGCGCGTTGTCTATGAGACTAGATTTCACTGCATGTTGCGTCTCTTAAAAATAGTATATTGGGCACTTATGTATAGCAACACCTTTCATCGCAACTCTGCGACATTTCACGACTAATTCATCGATTATCGACACTGCTTCTTTAAATTACGTTCAAGCATAGATGTTTGTTTCACAGCGATTTGTAATAACTATCTATGATCTTAAAAAGCTTTTCTGTCTAGGTATAACTTGTACCCTGATTCCTCGTTCCCAACGATCCCCCACGTGAGTAAAAAATATTTCTCGTGCTTGTAGCCCTTTCGTAGTTCTAGCTAGGTGATGATGCAATTATAGAGCCACTTGCAAAGTATTGAGTCACATCTCCCAAGTCACTCCGACATTTCCCTTTTGACCCAGTGTGATACAACATTTACCTGTAAATTACGTGCACATTTACTTGTCAAAACACTATCTACCAACACGCAAGATCTTCAAGCAAAATTTGTTGGATATCAGGTTTTGTCCCTTATCCATTGTTTCGGAAGCAGTTTACACGTCAGTATTCGGCCCTAGAAGTCCAGGTATAAGGTCGATCCATCGGACCGACGTTCGGGAGTTTCACAGCTCGGTTGGACTTCTTGTATACACGTTCCCCGAACGGCTGTCGATCGTACTGCCTAACTAAAGAAGATAATCTTACTACCCGACCAACTGCGTGATAACCTATCGGGGTACATCAGCTCTCCGAAACAAGAGCTGATCAAACATGCTCCTCCTCCGCATCCAGCTGTCAAGGTCCACATCCGCCCGACGCCAAGTCCAACCTAAAACCAATCCCGTGCTTGTCTTTACATCAATACATGGCGATCGTCTTGGCTAGAAACTTTACCCGAGTCTTTCTATACATCTTGGCGATCTAAAATCATGGGGAAAGTAGGAAGGGAGGGTGCATGATAAACGCCGAATACCGAAAGTCGATATTGAAGATGTGGCGGAGTATATCTCCGTCTGTTTACTGACAGAGAGATGTGCTGTGTCTCATCTCGGTCTATCTGCCCGACTTGCGTCTGAGCAAACGTGACCGGGATGCTAATAATCGCGGATTTAAATGCCTCAAGCACGTGCAGCCTTATCTTCTTTCGCCTCGTAGAATCCTTGAGCGTACCCATGTATAGGCGAACGCTCGTGAGACATATTCCAGCGTTGACCAGCGTGACTACCTTGGACCGGGTCTGCAGTATTGAATGACCAGCAGGAAAGGACCCCGAGCAAGTATACCAGCCAATTAGGTATCTCGTACTATGGTTTGGGGGCAGGCATCGCGAGATCCGTGACAGTTGACGGAGACAATGTATTCAACGTTGCAATAGTAGTTTGGCAAAATACGGTGATATTGAGACACGTTTTCGGATCCAAGCGCATAGCACACAATAGGCAGGTGCCATACTACGTAGTCAAGGACCATGCTTGTCAAGAGAAACCAAAGGAAATGGCAATTGTGTAAATCACATGATTGGTATGAGTTTCTTATGCTTAACTTTATCAAACTAGGTACCTATGCATGGGCTAGCAAGCCAGGTTCACGCCACGGTACATCAATCAACGTCTGTATTTCATTCGTCTCAATGAGACGAGCCGCAGAATGGTAGTAATATAGAAGTTCTCGGTAAAATACTGATGGTGAAAGAATCAGTGCTAGTAAATTCGCATGGTGGTGGCATCGGATGTTTTTGTCCACCATGCTCGCGTCTACTCACATTGAATTTGCTTTTTTTTTTTTGATACCGCATCAGGATGCTATAACCGCCATATAGCCGCTCTAACGCCTCTATTCCGAAAAGAGTAACCATTGTGCATAGTGTGCATATTCAATCTGGGGTACAGTGGATTGGACCCATTGAGCTTTGATCAAGATATCCATAAATTAGTGGACTATGTCCATACATAGTATATACCCTGGTACTGGACGGACGGCAGTGAGAATACCAGACAGTTAGACGAAGTAGGCTTGCACTGCTCTGTGCGGAAAACCTGAATCAATCAAATGTTGCGAGTAAGCATCGCTGTCTGCAAAGTATTAGCCGGTCTCACCAGTTGCTCATCTTCATTAGCAAAGACTAAAAACCAAAGTGAATGATCAAAGCAGGATGTTTCAGCAGAAAACCTGAGCGTCAGATTGTCATAACGTAATCTGAGACCACGCCATGGCAAATGAGCTCATCAAAAAGAAAGAATCCAAGGCTTGTTAGCGAAGGCGGACAAGACAGAAATACCCACTCAGCTGTCCAGCTATATTGGCCGAGGAATCGACCCATTCTATGTTTTCCATTTCTGATAACGACTCTTTGGCAAGATTTTTCTTCACTGTTCGATCCACTTTGTTAGAAGCGGTCATGTAGAGCGGCGCTTTTCCGTACACGGATACGGTGTACGAGTCAGTTCAATTCCGTTCCAACAGTTTGTTTCTAGTCTATCCCTTCGGCACTCCCGCGGCTGAGCGGCAAATCAAGGGACGGGAAGAGATCAAGAAAAAGAAACCCTTTATTTGCTGTGTAAAGTGTTTGTTTGTTTCTGTCTATCAAATATCTACCGTCCTGCTTGCTTGGGTCAGGATTTTTTACGCGAAACCATGATGAGGTCAAGGCATAAGTCCGTGTTTCCTTGATCAGCATATGTAGTGTCTATTACGGAAGTAGCCGCAAGCAGGTACGCAGCAAAAACGGGAGAACGAATACCCGCCACTTGATCTCGACACCTGATCTCAGTTACTTCGGCCAAACTTGCCTATCGACAGGTAGAAAGACCCGTTTTACCCAACAATCCAGAACCAATTTATGTCTGCACATCCTCGGCATTATTGTTTTGACTGACCCTCAGTTGAACGCGTCTAGACTTTATTCTTACTTGCTGATTTGATCATATGGTTCTGATACTGGTCTATCTTGCCTCCGCAGTCCCATTCAGTCCCAGTTTGATGATATCCACATAATGGTCATGCTTCTAGTGCCTTTTTTTCTTCTTCTTTCTCAACCGTGCTCTAGACAGTCTAGACGTTAGAGTAGTCTCGGCCAGTAACGGGGTTCTGCTGCTGCTACATTGGCCTGCGGCGAATAAGAACTAAAGCAATTTGTCAAACAGCGATATGCCCTGATGCCCTCAGAATGTAACATTGGTACGTATCGGAAGAAAAGGGACTGAACAGGCAGAAAAGAGAATGAGGCGGCAGCAAAGGCGGTCTATCCTATTCTGTCCTGTCCGTCTCTGCCCGTGCTCACCGTTGGCCATGTCTAGGTACAAACCTCGACGGTAATTTGCAGTAAAAGAGTACGTATCTCTCATCCGTATTTGGGTACAACTGAGCAGGCACAGTTTTTAACCGCGTCCAAACTCAGCAAATGTGGACACTTGGAAGACCATAAAGAATGTTCCGCGCACCAATAAGACGCCTTCAAAAGACAATTTCAGTCTCGCGTCTCGGAGTAACTAGTTCAGTCTAGACCAGAACGAGGTGCCGAGAATATGCTGGGATCGGTCTCTTCCCGATAATAGCGTTCCCTGCATCACATCACGCTAGCGGCTCTTGAGTTTCTTCTTTTGTCAGTAGAGGAGGGAACTTTATCACAACCTCAGCTGTTGCTATCAAGTACTCATGTACTGTGTAAGGCAGGACATGCCATCACTGAGTATTAGAGGGTTCAAACAAGCCCAGGGTGAACCCTTGTTCTTGATTCCTTTCCTTTCCAGGTACCGTAATAGCTGATACGTAATAAACGCTTTTATCGACCCATTATTTTACTCCTGTTTTCCATGTTCAACATCCACTTTTCAGTCTCCGTTCTTGGCGTTTCCACCATGACATGACGCTATTCAGAGCTTGGCAACGACCCTTAATTCTCTTCGCTCGTTCGAACCAACGCACACGACAAATTCCCGCACGGCATGACCGGGTCTCGTCTCCTGAATCGAGTGAAATCCATTCTTCGCCTAGTCGTGTTTTGTTCCCATGACGTAGCCTCAGCCTCAAGCGGGCATCGACATCGATATCGACATCACTCACTTTCTACGCTCCACTGCCCTTGTTCTGCCCCATGGGGGACCGATCCTTCTTGCAGTAAGGGATCAAAGTGAGGCTATGCCTGTCCCTCTAGTCCAATCTAGCCAACGTTCCAGATGTTGGAAAAAAGTTCTCGGCGTCTCCAGCGTCAGATCACAAATTGTTGAGCTATTTAGACCCAGCCTCTCTGTCCCCATTCCCGTTTCTGACGGTGCTTGTTTGACTCTCCTCTACTCTTCTTTCTCTCTTCCTTTTCATCCCTCATACCAATAACGGGTGTGCTTTACTTATTATAGCACATCATCTGCAGATCACTTCCCGCCGCCTGTTTGCGATCAGACTTTTGAACCCTTCGATGTAAGTGCCTACAGCATGCCACCTAAACCCTGTTTTTTAGCCCTTCGGTTGTGCATGCAAGACGACATGTCGAACAGCAACACATACGTATGCACATAGATACACTTCAAACCTTGATCTCGAAGAACCACATTTTACAGATATCTTTTGTTGTTTCACCTTAGATGCACTCTACATCATAGATGCATATGACTTCATCAAATTTTACCCAGCCCATATTTATCCATCCTGCCCTTTTCCACTGCCGAGACCCGATTTACCTCCACTTGAAAAACATCTCGCTCGGACGCTTTGAACTGACAAGAATTTCTCAGACACTCAGCCTCTACTACAACACCTCACCATCACAACCAGCAATCACAATGGCAGCCACAACAGAACCTACAACAAATCTCGCCAGCGAATCTGAAAAAGGAAACCAACAACAACCTCTCAAAATGGAACCTTTAGACTCAAATTCTCCCCCAAAGTACGAGCACGACATTGCATCCGGCTCCGACGGCGAAGTCCCCAAGGGCGAGACAAGCGATGAGATCGGCAACATCTTCGAAGGCGAGGATGGAAAAAGCTACAGGACCATGACCCGCTGGGGTACAATCTTTGCTCTTCTCACCAACCAATTCGGTATCGGCGCTCTCGGTCTCCCCAGCGCCTTTGCGACTCTCGGTCTCGTCCCCGCCCTCATCACCCTCTTTGGTTCTGCCCTCTTGGCTTGGTACACTGGTTTCGAGCTGTACCGCTACTCCATCTTGCATCCTCAGTGTGTGCACATCATTGACCTCGCCAAGGCTGCTGGTGGTCGAACATGGCAAGTCATCGTGGCCATCGGATTTCTCATCCAGGTCATCATGTTCTGCTCTTCCGCCATTGTCACCATCTCAATTGCCTTCAACACCATGACTGAGCATGCCATCTGCACAGTCGGCTTCATGGCTGTTGCTGCTGTCATCTCATTCATCCTCTGTGTGCCTCGTACCGTCAAGTTCATCTCTCGCAGCGGTCCTCCCACCGTCATCAGTCTTGTCGGAGCCGTTCTTATCGTCATGATCAGTCTTGGTTTCGCTGATCCCGTCCAGGCGCCTGAGAACTGGACACCCACCATCAAGGCGTTTAACAACCCTGGATTCCGCAACATCTTTAACGCTGTTCTGAAGATTGTCTTCGCCTACGCCGGTAACCACTCCTACGTTTCCTACATGGCTGAAATGAAGGATCCCAAGAAGGATTTCCCCTTCTCTCTCACCTGGTTGATTTTCCTCACCACCGCGTTCTACACCATGCTTGCCACCGGTATTTACTGTCTCGCCGGCGAGTACACGACTTCTCCTGCTCTTGGCTCGGCTCCTCATGTCTACGCCAAGGCCGCTTACGGTGTTGTTCTTCCTGCTATCTTGACTGGTGCTCTTGCCAACGGCCACGTCGGTGTCAAGTACATGTTCATTGTCTGCATGAAGCAGATGAAGGCCACTCACGAAATCACATCCAACAGCATCCGATCTTGGGCCGCCTGGATGATTTGCACCACCATCTTCTGGATCATTGCCTTCATCCTTGCCAACGCCATCCCGATTTTCGACTCTATCGTCTCGATCCAGTCCGCCACTACCTACGCCTGGTTCTCTTTCGGAATGAGTGGTGTCTTTTACATTGTGTCCCGCAAGGATACACACTTCAAGAGCGCAAAGAACATTGCTTTTTTCGCTCTCAACTGTGGCATCATCCTCTTTGCCTTCTTCCTCAACGGTGCCGGTCTCTGGGCTTCACTGACTGAGATGCTCGAGATTTTCGCTACTGGCGACAATGTCAACGGTACTTTCAGCTGCGGAGATAACTCCGCACTGTAATGTGATTGTCATTCCAATTTTACGAAATGATGGATCGGCATTGAGCTCTGAACAGGATAGGATACACACGAGTCATGAGCTGGGATTTCTTTTGGCGTTTATTTCACAACTTATAGACTAAGCATATACCACAGCGAAAATAGCATAGCCTTGACAATTTATTTGTTCATTTTCATTCTTCTTCTGTCTCTAAATATGTGATTTGCCACGGCGTGCCTAATACTAGAAATATTGCATCTCATCCTATCATTCACGACAATCGGTTTGTTGAGTATGCCACGACAAAGCATATCTATTTCATGCTTCATTGGTGGTTGTCTGGCGACCGAATGAACCTTGAGTTGAAGTTAAACCTTGTCAACTGGAGCCTAGGAGATGCCTCCGCAGAGAGGGATGGACGGATCGTGGCTGAACTGTGAATGAAGGTTGGATGAGAAGGTTTGATAGCACATGTACATGTATTAGTTCACTTACGATGTGCCATTATGCTGCCCTTGCAATATTCAATCTTGACGGTAGTCCTCACCACGACCTTATGCTTTACATGAGGCGGTCTGGAGGTAATCAACACCACCACTGGTCGATCATCTGCTTAATCGAGGGTTTCAGCTTTTCATTCCTAACTTCCACCGCTAAACCTACTATCATTAATGGCTGATTACTCCTGCATGTCTTGAATGATAAGAAAATAGTTCACCTTAGCACATGTACATTGATTACGTGACGAAGGTATGTGAATCAATATGACGTATCAAAACATGAGTTCCAGCTTACAGCAAGCTATCTGCTTTCTCTTTTCCAGCTTAAAAATCTGGCTTCAATTCATGATTTTTGGTTACTAAAAGCAGCTCCCCTTACACTCGACCTCTTTCTCTTGTCCTACCCAGTGTCATCATTATACGCCTCCAAACTACCTCAGCAAATCTCAACATCTCACTATACTCATCTCGACTTCACTGCTTCAGCAACATGCCTTCTGTACAGGGCCGCGTTATCAACAATAACGAACTTAGTCTTCGATTCGTCATTGACAACAAACATTATAAATTTTCTACACGATCCTCGCACCGTTGGAAGCCTTTCAGTGCAAGCGATGCCACCCTTACATACAACAACACCGATGAGCTGATGTCCACCGTTCCATTCCATGTAATGATCGAACCTCGGTCTTTCGACGTGACACTCGACAACAGCGTTGTAGCCCACGGTCGACTTGACTCACTTATCGACTCTCCCTTTCATGTTGATGGAGCTGGTACATGGTGGCACAAGTAAGGCTGCAGAAACCATGGGTTACTGTAGCCATTGGAGAGGCTGATGGATCAATTACGGCATTTGCATTGTCTATCGGGTGATCTGCTATGTCTATTGAGTCAAGTTTTTCGAGTCTGACTGCCGACTGGAGACCTCTATTTAAACAGCATCACTATACAGCTTACTTCAGATAACACTTGGATATTTATCGATCACCTACCTTGTCGAGGGATACAACTGTTCATGAGTAGAGATTTTTGAGTCTTTCTCACTGCCTTGGGTCAAGATCAATTGACCTCGTAACTACTCGTCTGACATCAATCCCAAAACCTTGGAGATTGAGCTAATATATTTCATTGTATATTCATTGTCTACGACTCTATCCTACTCTAGTATGGGGATGGTCTTCTCTCTCAAGCCCGTGAAGATTGCACAGCTACTTCTCACTAAGCGACCATGTTACTGAGTCATTTACTTGCCGGAGAAGACCAGATTAGCCACATTCATGCTTCCTATGAAAAGGAAAAGCTAAATGAGAATGGCCAGAATCATGGTGAAACACGAGACGGTAATCTACTAACGGTTGAATCTAGCTCCCGATTCTACTGCACTGTCCACGTCTGTCTTAGAGTTGCTGAAAAATACTGTGGTCGCTACAGCGTCGGTTATAGCATATTGCATATAATCACTCCTTCAACCTACCAGCTCGATAAATTAAACTGTTTACTCGATCCTCTTAGCTGATCAAACCTGTATAACTTGTATAGCCGTTTGTCTCGGATTTTCCATTCCCCAGGCCTTCACAATTTCGCCCCTGTTGAGCTGGCGCACCCCTGTTAGTGCCGACAGTTCCATCCAATCCTGGGAGTTTTTCGTATCAGCTGCCAAGTCCTATAAATACCCCTGAAAATGTAGAAATAGAGTTTCAGGAGGGGATATTAACCAATCTGTTCAATTCAAGCAAGACTTTTTTCACATTACTTGTCACCGCCGCAATGTCGACGACACAGCTTCACGGTTCTGCGCCCATGAGGGAGTTCCTATTCGTCAATATCGCTCGGCCACAAGACATTAAAAACCGAAAGACACAGAAGAAAATCAACAGCCATGTTATGAAACCGATTGGTCTCACTCGGAGGCGTCGCCAGCCAACAAACAAGACAACGCCAATCACTCTGCCATCGCCACCCGACTCAGAACCACGCAGCTCTCATAGCTTGCGTGCTCCATCGGCTGAGTCTACCGCATCAAATATTTTATCACGCGATCGAGATGTAGCAGATGAAAATGCGCCATCGCCAGCTCCCATACCTCGGCATTGCCTGCGTCTTATTCCCTCGCCCGTTCCGGAGCAAAAGAAGATCAAGTCACTTCCTATGTCTGCTCGCACAAGTAAAATGATTTATTTTTGTTAGTTGCATATCTAAGTTTGGATGGTATTACTTGCTAATATTTGACAGTGGCTATAGCCCAGGAGGCGCCCGTATGTCAGCTGATGCGTGAGCTTTGTTTCTCTTTGTCCTTTGTCGATGAAGGCGCCTTTCATCTAGTCTTGGCTCGTTGTAGGGTCGATCCCGAGATTACTGGAGGACATAAGCCACAAGAGAGTGCCAGCAGTTTGTACCGCCATATTGCTTCGGTTGAGGGTTTGAAGCAAATGCTTCAAAATCGTTACGTTAAAGCCCACGAGGCCATCATCGGCGTGATTGTTAATTTGGCATGCTACGATGTAAGTATTCGCCCGAGTTTGATTTTGGGAGCTCATGGCTGACGTTGTCGTAGTTGTTTACCAATAACTTCAAGAGGTGGAAAACCCATATGGTTGCGCTACAACACATGATTCTGTACAGAGGTGGTACCAACACACTTACCTCCCGGTATGTACGAGTTACAGCTATCTGGTACAAGTTTCGCTTGAAATTCTTGACGGTACTTTACTGACACTCGTAGGATCGACTTGATCGGTTCCATGGCTTTGGATCAAATTCCATACTTGGCATCCCAGAAAGACCATCTAGATGGGGCTCGTCAGGCGATACACGAGGTGGTGCTTGCGGAAATAGACATTGAGAAACACTGTCATGCCGACATCAACAAAATTCTCCAAATGCTTTCGAGGTTATCAAGCATGGCTACAGGGAAGTCTGAGTTCGAACTGAGCATGGATGAGGCTTTACTTGAAGCACTACAGGCAACAATCCACACCATCCTGACGTTGCCTCGATACGAGAGCATCGGTTTGAACGAAGGCCCACGCGAGACTTACTTGAGAACATACAAATTAGTCCGACTTGCCGCCCTTCTGTATCTTTCAGGCCCTGCGACATTTCTAGCTGGTAACAGACGCTTCAACTTGGCAAGTCCTCAATCTAGAGGAAACCTGTCGAGGCTATACACTGAACAGGGACTGCCTTGTTCGGTTCCTGAGCATCTAAAACTGTTTATCTTGGTCACTGGAGCCATTGTTGAAGTGGATGACGACAGACAATTATTTGTAGACCACCTAAGTCACGTCATGTCGCTGGGGAAGTTGAGTTGGGATGATCTGATGAGTGAGCTCCGGTCTATAGCGTGGTTCGGTGTCGTTTGGTCGACAGATCTGGATAGGTTACGAGATGACTTGGCTATTGATAGTAGTACAGCTGACAAAGATGATTGAGAAGTAAACCAATAGAATAGCAGTCAGATACTATTTAAGCATTAAGATTGGCTACAGAACCACCGAGAATAATGAAGTTTTGGCAACCAGAGAATTAGAAGATGTTGAAGTAAAGGCCTCGCAGAAAATCTCCAACTACGACTCGACATACGATGCCTGTACTATATATGTATGTCGTGGCAGAAGAGAATTGCTTGTTGGGATTGCACCGCGTCTTACCCTTTGCAAGTGAAATTGTTCTATCAAGTTGTCGTAGTAATACCAAAAAGTGTAATTCAAGATGGAAAACCTTATAATCAGGTCGTAGTAATACAACTTGGGACGTTTTTCCAAGAGTATAGTCTTACTCTTCGTGTTTTACCAACTAGAAAAGACAAACTGTCCAGCCATTCATACCAACACTATTTCTGTAAATCTCTCGTTATCCTCCACCAACTCTATGTCGTCGCCTAATTGATCATCGGCCAGAAAAATCGTCCCAACCCTTCTAAACTCATCCCTGCCAGGTACAACCCGCCTATCTTGACTTACAGGCATGATCAACAGCACATGATAGATACTTTTCACGTTTGTTTCGTCTCCGTCCTCTTTCCTTCCCGACAGGACCAACGTAAATATCTCATTATCTTTGATCCAAGTGCGCGTTTCTTCGTTCTGTCCAACAAACCCATCAATGGAGCAGTATGAACCAAATGCATTACCGCGAGGCGTGCAAAGTCTCATGTTGCGTCGCCATGTCCCCAACTTTTCTTCATCTACATCCGGCAATTCACTCAGCGATAGCTTGATCAAGGGCCCTCGGATCCGGATCCAGCCATCGATTAGTTCGCCGAACGGGTTCTGCGCTGTCTTTGGCGTCACGCTGAAACCCGTGGCTGTCGCGACATCGAACCAGCCAGGCATGATCATTCCATGACCAGAAATGTCATCGGAAGAAACAGGGCTCCAAGTCGGTCCGATATAATTCTCTGCGCCTGGCAATGGTTTCTTGTCGGGCAAGGCTATTTTGTCCTTTCCAGAAAGAGTAGACCATCCAAGACCTTCGACCAAAGCATTGCTCCAGAGTCCGGCAACATATTGGACATTTCCAGCTCCAGATTCTGACACCATCTCATCGGTAAGCCTCCTCTGGAACATGGTTGCAAGGCCGGAGATCGCAGGTAGACGATCGCTCTCGACAGTGACCTTTCTATGGAAGAAGTCTTCCAAAATGAGGTACCACAACTGATGCGTGACACTCACCCTTGACTTGCGCGATATATCCTTGAATCCTTTTCTCTTGAGGGGATACATCGAATTCCAACGACCCTTGATCTCGATGCCATCTTCTGATAACAGGTGACAATTACACTCAAAGAACATCTGGTCGTTGCCAAAATGAAGGGCTCTTATAGGAAGAAGTCGCTCCTGCATGGCCCATCCACGTTGAGAGAGGGGTTCCTGGTCGAATTCCACCCATGCCCGTTTGCGATAAGCCTTCATCGGAGGAACCTGAAAGACATATCCGGCCACTCCATTCGTCCCTACTGGATCGTCATCGCCGGCTCCACCCAAGGTAACTGGTATGTATTTTCGGTCTGGCCTAGTCAGAAATCCCTGCTCAGATCCAGAAGCATTATCCGCCGCAATGGATAAATAGGCCCCAGCATAGACTTGATGCATGGCAGCAGACTCTCGAGCCCAGTCTTCCGAGTCGTCCTGGCAGATGCACAAGGAATCGATCCACAGGAATCGAATACCGACATGACGAGTGATCTTGATGGCATCTTTGTACGTTTGCGGAAGACTGTTTACGTCAATGCTTTCCAGATGACTCGGTAAAGTCGAGTGAGTAGTTCGTACATGGAACGTGGGATCAGATCCCCAGCAATAGCTAAGCGTCACGTAAGATCCATACTTTTCGTCACCTGCTGTTTCCAGTAGACGGATTTTGTTGGGGTCGTCCAACGCTTCAAGGTCCAGAATACGGGAAGGAAGATGAGCCTTGGCAGGCCGGCAAAGATCATGGTCCTGTAAACATTCCTTCAGCCAGCCTGTTACGACACTCAAGGTTTCTTTGGACCCAGCATCATCCCCGACCTTTGATCCGCGAATCTTTGCTTTGGGTAACGACATGTCTGCCTCATCAGTACCTCGTGCCATGATAGAATACAGCGAATCTGCTGGATCGACGCAGAAGCCGAATACATCCATCAGATACATGTACCTCCTCCTTTTGCTGTTAGCAAGAACAGCAAAGCCATCACCGCCATCAAGTCTCTGTACAAGCTTGAAAACCAATTTCTCAGGTACTCCATGACCTTGACGTTCGAGCACAAAATACCGGCGATGTGCATCCTGTTCCGCCCTTTTCAGCCCATCCATCAACTTGCCGACTCTTTCCAGAATGAGCTCACATAGCGGACATCCCTTTGCTGACTCCGTGAGCCCGTCAAGACCTACATGGTGAGGTAAGCCAATCTTTTCAGGAGGGGTATCGTTGTCCTTGCTTGCGATAAAATAGGGCGTAGAGCTGGACTCTTCAATAGAGCAGCTCTGATCCCATGACTCGGGGATAATTGGAAGCCTTGAAGGAATTGACAGGGCAGGGGAACAGAGTGAGCATATAGTCATATCTACAGCGTTTGTATAATGTTGATGAAGCTTGGAAGAAAAGCCTCGGTTGGGCTAAAGATGTCTGCCTAGATTTGTAGTTAGTCAGCAGCGTCTCACATCTTGACTAAACTGGAAATAGACATGGTCCTTCGATCCTGCAAGTGATATCATCAAGCTATTTTCAACGTGAAAAATACATCACATGATTATGGGAGGGGTATTAGATTTATACGGAATTCCTTCTTGTTTATTTGACTGGAGTGATTATAAAGATAAGACAACTAAGTACAAGAAGAAAAGTCAAACATCCAAACATGCGGCATTCCATCCACGCCCGTCTATACTTCAGACTCTCATACAGAGACAAAAGGTAAAGACATCATTGAGTACAGTCACCCAACCGCATCTAGAAGATCTAGTAGCTGGGAGCCTCGTAAGAAGCCTTAGGCTGCTCGTAAGAGGGAGCCTTGGGGGTCTCGGGCTTCTTGGGCTGCTCCTGCTTAGGCTTGGGCTGCTCGTAAGAAGGA
>JAAVUH010000002.1:0-60047 GCA_014899045.1 Fusarium palustre | reverse complement strand
TTTTTATTGGCGAGCTTGCTAATCCCGTAGGGATTAGCAAGCTCTGAAGAAAAAAAAATCTGGCGCTATTTTTTGTTCGTAGTACATATCCGGCGAGCTTGCGTCGCCGGATATGTACTAGCAAGCTCGAAAAAAATACACAATAAAAATATTATTATACAACATATAATAATAATAAAGCCATCATTAAAGCAAATAACGCAGTTGCTTCTGAGAAAGCAAACCCTAATATAGAGTATGAAAATAATTGATTTTTTAAAGAAGGATTTCTAGCCACACCTATAATTAAACACCCAAACACTACACCTATTCCTACTCCAGCTCCTGCTAGACCTATAGTTGCTAAACCTGCTCCAATAAGTTTAGATGCTTCAACCATAATTATTATTAAAGCTAATATCCTTTGTATATTGATATATAAAGTAAAAGGTTTTAGTTTATTTTTAAAATAACTCTTAATGGACCAAACGTCCTGTTAGAAATTATATGCAGTAGCCCCGGAAGGGGCTCGCGCCTCCGGATTTCCGGCGGCACAGGCTCGCCGGGAATATGGATCGCGCTCACTACTAACTTCACAAATTAATATATTAAGGAGGCTATTAGGGTGGAGGTTAGTATATGTAATAGTTTAACAAGGAGCTTGCGAGTACATCCTTCGGAGGACTACTCGTTTCACGAAGGGGCAAGCTCGTAAGCTCGGTCGGATAGCCATCTACTGGAATACTACTTATGTTCAGTAAACATATTAATAAATTTTTTTGATTTATAAAAATAATTATTGGATTGTCTACTATCTATTTTCAATGCATTTTTACCTAATTCAAATACAAATCCTGCTGTAATTATACCAATAAAAATTAGCACTACTATTAATCCATAAATACCATTTTCATAAACGCTTATACCATATGGATATACTACTAATATTTCTAAATCTAATAAAAGATAAACTAATGCAAATATGAAGAATTTAACACCGAATTGAGTTCTATTTTGACCAAGGAAACTATGAAAACCACATTCAAAAATACTATATTTTTCTTGATAAGGGTTATGCGGGGCAAGTATGAAATTAAGAAGTAAAAAAACTATTGTTAAAATAGTAACAAAAACAAAAAGAAAAGTTACACTACTCATTTAATTATTAAATAAAATTTGTACCAATATGGTACCCATGCTTAGCCATTCTTTGTTCATAAATAAAAATAATAGAATAACAAGTGTAATTATAGAAATTACAAAAGAAATCGGACTTGATATAGCTATATTTTTATAGTTAAACTTTAATTGTTTAATTATTTTTTGATTATTATCTACAACATTACCTCTTAAGGTAAGAGTTTCTAATAATGGATTTATTTTATATTCAGGTAAACTAAAGAACATTTCTTTTACTATACCTAAATAATAAACTCCTCCTATTACACTAGTTAATATTGCAATTAAAGATAAGAAGATAAGACCTTTATCTAAGGCTGCACTTAACACCATTTGTTTTCCAAAGAATCCTATTAAAGGAGGAACTCCTACAAATGAAAAAATAGTAATAGCTAAACTTATAGCTAAGAAAGGATTTATATAAAAATAACCTTTCAGTTGAGTTACTAATTGTATAGGCGAATTGTTTTTGTCCATTAATTCTTCATGTTCTTTGTTTTCACTTATATAACAATATAAAGAGAACCCTATAGCTATTAATATAACAAATGCATTTAAATTACTTATAGAATATTGTGTTAAATAGAATATAAATGCTTGAGTAGATTCAACACTAGATATACCTAATGCTAAAAGTATAAATCCTACGTGAGATATAGTACTATAAGCAAATAATCTTTTAATTCTAAATTGAGTTAAACCTACCACAGTTCCTATTATTAATGAGAATAGTGAACTTATTAGTAAAATAAATGTTCAACTCATTTCTGAAAAACTACTGTTAGTATAATACACTAATTGTAATAATAATATAAATATAGAAATTTTGGCTATTATAGCCACGAATGTTGTTACTATTGTAGGTATAGCGTCATATACGTCCACATGACGACTGTTAAATTTATCGTCCAAATTAAAGAAAAGAACAATTTTATATAATCGAACAAGAGTAGTTTATTTCAGATATCTACCTTTATTCATTCCTGTTCTTATTTGGCGAATTTGATCAAAACCCTCGTTAGTTAAATGAACTTTTGTTTGTATCATTTTAGCTACTTTAGCTCAATCTTTTAAATCTTCAGATTTCACGCCAATAATAGGGTATTTATCGAAAAAAGGTAAAATCTTTTCATAATTATCTTTGAATGATTGACATCTGAACTCAATATAATCTTTATAAGAATAAGTTTGACCACACCCAAAGAAATCTACTAAACTTTTCAATAGTAATTCATCTCTAATATGTTGAGTTACTACAAAAAGTAATACTACACGACTTCCTGTTTTATGTAATTTAGATTCTCTAATACTAACTTTAAAACAACCATCACCACTTGTAAAACCAGCTACTCATTGAGGATCTAATTTGACACTAGGTGGTAATAATGGTCTTACTAAAGCAACAGTATTAGGGAAGGCTTCTAATAGTAAAGGAGTTAATCCTCTATTTAAAGAAGCTCTAATACTTATTATTTTTTGTAAACCTTCAGCTGTTAAATGTTCCCCACGTTGCATCATCATAACAACTTGTTTAAATAATAAATAATCAGAATATTTATTAGTTTTTAAAGGATATTTATAAAAATGAGGTATTACTTTTGTTATTATTTGATCTAAAGAACCTATTGTAAAATCACGACAACCATTTCTTTCTTTACCTATTCTTCCAACTCCAAAGTAGGTTTGAATAAGTTTTAAAAGATCTAGGTCTCTTACATGAAGATTAATTGTGAAATTAGCCTCTATTTGTCATCCTAGTTTGCTTTTTGGTGATTTACGTACTAGAACCAGAAAGCATCCTTCTGCGTCAGAGAATCCTGATATAAATCAAGGATCTTGAGGCAGTTGGTTATTATATGGGTTAGATACGGAAGAATAAAATTGTCTTTGAATAATTTGGTTAGAAAGGATTTTAACTAGATAACTTCTTCCGAAGCCCAGTAGAGTACATCTTAAATGTGGTAAATTAATACCGCATCAACTACCATTTACTCGTTGCTCTTTTACAACAGTATTTTTAAATACTGTTGACTTAGATCCGCGATTGCCCATTTTGTTTTCACTCATCTTCTGGCTTGTTACTATACCTGAGTAATTAATTCAGCCACTCATATATTTTCATATATGGCTTAGTACCAGAAGCTTTAGGGGTTCCCCGGAATTTGATAGTTTACACCCAACGTATGTTGATAAGGATTTCCTAAGTCCTTTTTTAGGTGATCAGAAATGGAATGGTGCTGCACTTACTTTAAATAAGAATCCTATTGTAAATATTACTAAAGAAAGATTAATATAATAAGGTGTATATCATAAATTTGTAGAAAGATCACTTATACTAGTTATGATATATAAACCATCTAAGTTAGTAGTACCTGAATTAGCATATAATAAACTAGTTCCTAATAAGATAAAACATGAGCTTAATCCTCCTAATAAAAAGTATATTAAACCTCCTGTAGTAGATAGTTCTGAATTTCTATATATAGTACTTAATATATAAAGACCATAACTTTGTAATTCTATAGCCAGGAAAATAGATACTAAATCATTAGTTGACATTAATAATACTGCACCTGTAATTACAAATAGTATAATTAAAGGATATTCAATAATTTTAAAATGTTCTCCCATTTTATTTATTATTTTTGTGTTATAATAAATAAATTTATATAACAATAAATCTTTTAAAGAAGAATATTCTGACACTCATACTTTTCTAGGGTAAAAACTAGTTAATTGTAATATTAATATACTAACTAAAAAGATAAAAATATGGAATATTTGTGTGATATTTGTCATAAGTAATAAACCACCATGTAAACCGACTCCTTTAGTTACAACAGCTAAAGAAGAGATATCATGTAAAATACAATAAATTAATATTAATATCGCTATCCTATTAAATAGTATCGATATATCTCGTCTTATATTGACGGCGTTTGAAAGTAAAACTAGTATTATTGATAATATAATCATTTTTTTTTTTTTAGTGTTTTGCTAGTTAATTAGACTTAACAATGGCCTCACGGCGAGCCTTAGGAGAAAATCGAATTCTCATTACTAACGTATGAAATTAGAGTTTTAACCATTTAAACTACTTAGGCTTGCTTAATAGCATATTACTACGAGCTTGCGAGTAAGAGGAGGTTATGGTTCGAAGAGGGAACGAGAGCAGTAACCTCTGCCTAAAAAATACAGGCAGTATTTCATAGCGAGCTCTTCATAGCAAGCTCACTCTCGATGAAGGCGCTAGCTCGAGACTTCGTCTACCGGCGAGGAAAAATATATTTTTTTTTATACGCGCCTTCATAGCAAGCTCGCCGCCTACTGATTCAGGGGTCGGAGTGAACTTTCTTACTCTCGCAAGCTAAAGCTTTAGCCTACTATAGAAGGAACTTCGTACCCTGAACAAAGAGGGCAAGCTAGCGCACTAATTCTAGCTTTAGCTTATATATGCTGGCTATATGAATAGAGACAGCTCCTAGGGTAAACACTCGGGATCGAACCGAGAACAAGTTACACCACAAATAACCACTCTACCGATTGAGTTATGTCTACCTTAATAAATCTAGCTTTAGTTGCTTTAGTTAGCAGGAGCTTGCTATGAAGGCGCAAGCTCGAGACTTCGTATCCCGGCGAGGAAAAATATATTTTTTTTTATACACGCCTTCATAGCTCGAGACTTCGTCTACGCAAGCTCGAGACTTCGTCTACCCGCACAAACTCTCCCCTAGGGAATCGGGGGCTCGTCGAGCGATAAAAAATCCGAAGGATATGCTTCGCGCTTCGCTACTAATATTAAGATAAAATTATCCTGCGGTGATTCGAACACCGACTGTAAATACCAAAAATTTATGATCTACCCATTAATCGACAGGATATAGGAGGCAAGATAGCCCCCTCCCCCATTCAAGGCGCGAGCTCTTCATATTCCCAGAGCTTGCGGGATTTTTTTTTCATAATACATATCCGGCGAGCTTGCGCGCTTGCGCGCTTGCGCCCTCGCTAAAGAATTATTAGTGTACAGGCAAGAGGACTTGAACCTCTATGGTAATAATACCCGTCGCACCTAAAACGACTTCGTCTTCCATTCCGACATGCCTGCTTTTAATTGTGGGCGCTAGCTCGAGACTTCGTATACCGGCGAGGAGCAAGCTGCGCCTTCATAGCTCGAGACTTCGTCTATGCCAAGCTCGAGATTTCGTCTACCGGGGCAAGCTCTCTCGTTGGAAGGGAGCTTGCTCCTGCGGAGAGACGAAGTCTACTGATATACGAGTAGGCGTAGGCTGGGAGGGGTCGCTTGCGGATTTTCTCCGAAAATATAAGAGGGGCTCCGAAGGATGAGGAATAAAAAAAAAATATATTTTTTTTTTATACGCGCCTTCATCACAAGCTCCCTCTTCGTTCGTGCCTGTATTTTTTTTCCCTCCCTACTCCTCATCCTCGCTAGATAGAAATATAGGACTTGCAGGATTCGAACCTACATTTTAATGATTAAAAGTCATATGCATTCACCATTATACTAAAGTCCCTTATAGCACGAGAAGTAAAAAAAATAAGAGTAGTGCATATCCATATTCCCTCAGGTAGACGAAGTATCGACGAGCTTGCGCCCCCCTGGGTTAGCACGATTCCCTTCGGTATTCGTGGAACGAATCGGGCAAGCATATCCATATCCCTCCGGGATCAGGATAGTAAAAAAAATAAGGCGGTAACGAACAGGCTCCGCCTCTTCCTTTATTTTAGAGCTTGCGCCTTTCTCGTTCGAGTAAGGCGCAAGCGAAGCTAGAGCCTCCGCCTACTCTAAGAATTAGCAAGCTAAAGCTACACTTTTATATGCACACGGTAAGACTTGAACTTACAACAAAAATAGCTTCAATATTTCACTCTACCGATTGAGTTACATGTGCTTTTTTATTAGGGCGAGCTCTCTTCCTTCGGGAGAGCTTCCCCCCCCCCCGATTACCGACGTAGCCTCCCGGCTATGCTTCCTCCGAAGGATGGGAGCGAGCTGGCTATGAAGGCGCAGCTTGCTCCTCGCCGGGGGTCGGGAATACTCGTAGTTATTAACAATTTACGAGCTTGCTGATTCCGGCTGAGCCGGAATTAGTCAAGACCTCCAATTCTCTACTAATAGCGAAGTTTAAATATTATATCTTACAACTTAAACGTTCTGCTCAACCAATTGAGCTTCACAAGCTTATATGGAGACACTCGGATTCGAACCGAGCCTTCTAACATGCAAGGTCAGCATTCTACCAAATAAATTATGTCCCCTCCGGCAGATAGCTTATATAATACGTATAGCTATCTACCTGTAAGAGCTTGCGCCCTATTTAGAACTACTTTGTCCTTTCTTGCCTCTTCCTATATATTTTCCTAGCTTAGATATTTGCCGTTCTAGCTCTAAGAATTCACTCTCTGACATGATAGACAGTGGACTATCTTCAATAGACAGTGGACTATCTTCAATAGACAGTGGACTATCTTCAGTATCCATCGGTTCGGGATTACTAGTTGGTATATCAGGAAGAAGTAGGATAGGATTTATAGTTTCCATTACGGCTTCCCCTTCCGCATTATTCATAACTTCACGATACAAATCTCCATCTACTTGCATTGGC
The DNA here is from genome assembly GCA_014899045.1 of Fusarium palustre. Taxonomy (NCBI): domain Eukaryota; kingdom Fungi; phylum Ascomycota; class Sordariomycetes; order Hypocreales; family Nectriaceae; genus Fusarium; species Fusarium palustre. Next base: position 53,265 of record JAAVUH010000002.1, on the reverse strand, counting down.
TCACCACGGTTAACAAGATTTGACTCTAAGATCTCACCCATCCCCTGGTTAGCTTGCGTATTCATAGGACTAGAGTTGTCGCTAGAAATACTATCAGGAGTTGACTCTGGTATAAAAAATTGCGGTGAAAAAGCCAAATCCCCTTCACTAGTCATATCATCTGCAGATATTAGAGTAACCTCCGGCTCACCAGCCTCCTCCTGGTAAGCTTGCGTATTTATAAGACTAGAGTTATCGCTAGAAACACTATCTGTATCGCTAGAAACACTATCTGCATCTGAAGTTGGCTCTGGTGCAAAATAAGCATTACTACGACTATTCGAAGAAAAATTCAAACGATCACTTATCTCCTTATCTCCTAAGGGTTCTGATGATAAAACTGATCTCATGAATAGCGCTCCTTCTATATAACTCGACCTAGGGTATTTTGCTAATGCTATCACAGTACCTAAATTTCCAACACAATCGCAAAATTTGTGAATACGCGTATGTGATCCGCATGGTAGAGGACCACGATATGATCTACATATAGGCTCAAAAACACCTTCCGAATATTCTAGTTCCTGCATAGACGGAGGTAGATAAACAATAATATGTTGTCCACGATAATTATTAGCAGGCAATTGCGTACCCCTAGGATAATGCTCGTAAATATAATCAGGAGCCATCGAGAGATAATAATTTGCATATCCCACACTCCATAAATTAGGTTCTGGTCTACCAAGTGGGGCGATAACCGATAATATAGTATTAATATCAACAGTCAATAACCTAGTTCCAGTTCTATCGTGAAGAACTTCCGCTACAGGAGTATTAAGCGGTCTAGCTATAAAATCTGTCTCCTTAGGTAGCGTTGGTCCCTCCTCACTAGAACTATCATCTGAAGATTTTATAATAGCCTCTGGGTCAGCCATTTGGCCAGCCCTATTCCCGGGTAAGCTCGTAATCGGACTTGCCTCACTATAACTATAATCATAATCACCTGAATCACTAGAACTATCATCTGAAGATATTATAATAGCCTCTGGCTCACCCGCATTTTGGCCAGAACCGTCTACCTCACCAGGATCCGCTTCTAAGTAAGAAGGCTTTAGCTTCGCTATTTGCCGTTCTAGCTCTAAGAATTCACTCTCTGACATGATAGACAGTGGACTATATTCAGTAGACAGTGGACTATCTTCAGTATCCACCGGTTCGGGATTACTAGTTGGTATATCAGGAAGAAGTAGGATAGGATTTATAGTTTCCATTACGGCTTCCCCTTCCGCATTATTCATAACTTCACGATACAAATCTCCATCTACTTGCATTGGCTCACCACGGTTAACAAGATTTGACTCTAAGATCTCACCCATCCCCTGGTTAGCTTGCGTATTCATAGGACTAGAGTTGTCGCTAGAAATACTATCAGGAGTTGACTCTGGTATAAAAAATTGCGGTGAAAAAGCCAAATCCCCTTCACTAGTCATATCATCTGCAGATATTAGAGCAATCTCTTCCCCCTCTACCACTTGGTCACCCGAAGCCACTGCTGTACGACCTTTGCGTGAACCACTATTGTTATCATTATCCTCTGGATTTTCAGCATCATATGGATAAGGCGTATCCGCAAAGCTGTCTTCAAAAGGTAGCTCCATAGGGGATTCTACTGTTGGTGGTTGTTCACTCGCTTGCACAGCAGAAGCTACTTCACAATTATTTTTAGCATTATCATCCTCATCTCCGCTATAACCATAGATATCCTCTTCCTCTTCAATTGACCCTGAGGGAAGAAGAGGTGTTTCATTAGGTAGCACAGTACTAGGGGTTGGCCTTCTGGAGGGGAGGTGGTATTGAACTAAATGCGCTTTAAGAGTTTTTGGATTTAGATCTGTACTATCATTATTCAACTTAGCAACTTCCAATTTTAGATTAGGGAGATCTTTATCCCCATATCGATAAATCGGAGTAAAACTTAATCTAATTTTACTATTACTTCCTTTAGTAGTATAAACCTGTTCTAGTACTCTAAAATCAAGGTCAAATTTTTTCATTTTTTCCATAACTAGAGTCTCAGGTCTAGAAGATACGACTCTTTGCGGACCTTCATAATCAAAATTAACTCTTTTCCCTTTCAGACATATTTGGTGATATTTATGTTGTATAATATCCAAGAGTTTTACACTCTCAAAGGGCAACTCTACAGATATACTTTTTCCTCGTAATAATCTATCATTAAACGCAGCTAAGGTATATTTAACGGACTTAGGTTTTTTATTTTTATAGTCTACAGCTTGTTTAGTAAAACCTACACTTTTCTTTTTAACAACACTAAAATTATCTGATTGATACGGATAATTTTTCTCCGACGAGCCCCCAGGGGCTACAGCTAGAACACTAAAATTATCCGTATCTGATTTATAAGTTAGGTTTCCATCTGAATTTGTATAGATAAAATCCATACATTTACGAATAGATAACTCATCCCTATTATCTAATATATTATAGTCATGTGTAGGCATAGTCATATTATACCAATCTCCTTCTTTTAAAACATAAGGTAATTTTACACTATCATTTTTAATGTCTATAATGCTATAAAGTTCGTAATCTCTATCTTTGTCTACTATTGGGGGTAATGCTCCATTTGTAGAGTAGATTCCAAAATATTTACTATCCGTGGGTTTAAGCTGAAAAAATTCAAATGTAAGTCTATTAATAGAAACACCATAAATATTCTTAAATGTAGTAAATTGACTACGAGTCAATTTACTAATTATTCTTTTTATTAACTCTTTTCTAGATTTAGTTAATTCTAAATCTAAGCTAGCATCTAATCCACCCAGCATTTGCTGTCTATCTTTATAACCTTCCACAACTCCCTTTTTATACATACTAAAATAAGTCATATGACTATGGTCTCTAGTTATTAATAAATGGTTTATAGGATAATCACGACGAGTTTTAAAATAATAGCAATCATTATTCGCATATTCATTATTACTTTCATTTCTATAATATAGCCTATATAATAGTGTTACTCAATCCTTTCCTTTATTACGAGCTAGATATTCATCTTCTTTAATAGCAGATTTTGTTTCAGACCGGGCTTTATTCAATAAGTCATTAAATTTAAGTCCAGCTTTATCTGAACGATCTTCTTCAAACATGATGAAATCCTTACGGTTAGCTTTTAGACCTTTAGTTAAATAAAATTCCACTAATTTTCTATATTCGTTGTCTAATAGATTTTCATAGTAAGCAAACCTATGGGCAACGTAACTGTCCTTATGTACTACTAATTTTTCCTTATTAATTATTTTTGTAGCTTCCTTTTGTACTCTTACTAGCTCATTTAGGTCTTCAGAAAATTTAGTACTATTAGTAGTATCAAATTCTCTAATTCTAAGATTATTTTGACTTTTTTCTTGGTAATAATTCTTAACAGTTTTTAATTGGGGTTCCATATAATACGCTGTAGGCCTTCATACTCTAAATAAACTTTTATTATCTAGAGATTCGGCTTGAGTAAATATTATTAAACCATTAGTTCTATTGTCCGCCTTCTCCACCCCCATCCTGGGTAAAGCTATACCATATTTAGATTCTAATGTTGATGTAACATGCGAAATTTTTGCTATACTATTCGGATCATCTTCATTTTGTAAATAATAAGTAGGCATAAAGACACAACCTGGCAAGTCATGTCTAATTATATTAACTATTAAGAATCTCCCTTTTAAAACCAAAGAAACCGCCCCATAAAATTTTTTATTATAAAAATAATTTATGGGTTTTACTGAGAATTTTTCTTCCGATCTTTGAACACCTTCGTTATATTTAAGTTTTCACGTAATATTTGCGATAGGAGAATTATTTAATTTATCTTTATATTCTTTTATTAGCCGTTGTCGTACAGATTCAGCCTGATTAGTAAAGGCTTTTTCTAGTTTTTGATTCTCCATGATATTTACAGTTAGTTCAGGTCCAATCTGCATTATACCTGGTTTAGTGAAAGGTATACCTCTCCACTCGTAATATCTTTGGTTACCCTTATTTAAATAAAACTTACTAAAACCTGAATCACATCCTTCCTGTAAAAATGGAGTTAGTGATATAAATGCCGCTATATAGGTGGCAGACGCCGCTAGATTAATTGCGCTCTTAAGTGCTATAGGCTCATGCTTATTTATTCCGACCCTCTCTCCCTGAGGGTCAACCCTACTGCACAATATTGTACTTTGTCTACTTACTCCTGGCTTATTTATTTGCAAGATACCGTATATTATACAAATTGTGAATAATGTTATAATTATAACAATAAACCCTTTTATTATTATTGATATAATTATTGTACTATAATAGAGAGCTTGCGCCTTAATTAAGTAGTTTACAGTTAGAGTATAGGTTATTCTATACAGATTTACTCTTTCTACTACGTAATCATTATACAAATAATAATCTTTATCCTCTATAGATTCTTTCTTTATATATTTCACGATAAAATTTAGCGAATAAAAAAACATAGGTAAAGGAAGAGTAAGTATTAATATTGTTATTATAAAACTATTATTACCATCTATATTTAATAACATAGTAGCTATCAAATATCTAAAAATATATATTATTATAATAGAAATTATTCACATTTTAAATAAATGCTTTATAATTTTGCCTATATTATTTATTATCAGTGTAATAAAGTACACTAATTTTTCTCTAAAATCTACTTTTTTATGACCAGCCAAGCCACTATAAAAAAACTGAAAATGTTTTTTATAAAAATTTAGAGCTAAAGCTTTAACTAATATTACACTTAGTATACTTAAAATTATAAAAAGATAATTTTGTATTATAAAAAATATGGGAAATAGTATAAATAATATTAAAACCATTAATATATAAGTCCTAAATCCAAATAAAGATCTATGACTATAACATAAGATATAATTTATATTACTATCTAATTTAATATATTTAAAAGGCACGCCTACTAATGAACCCAAATTTACTGAAAGATTATTTAACACTTCTACGTATAAACTCCAATCTATTTGAATAGGTGTAACAGCTACATAAATAAATACTATACTTAAAAATTGATATAACTTTATATTAAAGATATACCGTGAAACAAACTCTATAAAATTTATATATAGAATTCTTTTCAGATTATTACAACAACTCCAAATATTTATATGTTGTTTATTACCTCTGCTGGAAAGCAGAGCTTCCAGCAGAGATATGGAATACTTAATTGAGTACGAATTCCAGAATTTTACCATGTTTAGTGTATTTAAAATTAGGAGGATCCTCATCGCATTTAGTTAACTTAACTAAAAATAGCCTACGACTAGGATCCTACGGAGGCGTAGACTTCGTTTCGCTCCTGCGGAGAAACGAAGTCTACTCCCTCATCCCTATTAAGAAACTTTAACTGGGCATAATTACAGGCTAAATATATTATAGCTTGCGTAGACGGCGCGTAGCTTGCGCCCTCCTGCAATAAAAAAAATAAGTAGTACATATTCGGCGAGCTTGCTATGAAATACGCCGGATTAGCACTAGAACGAGAAAAAAATAAAGAGGGATAGGCGAAGTCTCGAACTTTGTTCGCGCCGCGAAGCTCTCTTTATTTTTTTTTTTTACTAGACGAAGTCTCGCCCTATCCGAAGGATAGGGCTAGCTCTTCATAGCAAGCTTCTCTTTATTTTTTTTTATCGCATATAATATACATTCGCGTTTTATGCTCTTTAGAACTTGGTAAGTTAGAGTTATACACACCAGCCCATTGTATTAACGCCTCCCAACAACTATTACAATCACCTATTTAGTCGTAGCCAGGATAAAAAATAAGAAGAGCTTGCGAGAGACGAAGTCTCTCCCTTTAAAAATAGGGAGATAACTTTGTTCCTAACGAGCTCCTCTTTTTTTTTTATCTGTATACTTTACTAGGGAACTTTGCTCCCTAGCAAAGTATGTGCCACGCTAAATCGGCGTTTATAGCTCTAATTACCACATTCTTAATCACATGAAACTTTCCATTTCTTAATTCTATAAAATATAGCCTACTTGCAAATCCAGGACAAGCTAGATAGCTAAGCTTGCAATAAGTTTGAGTCGGCCGTTTATTTATACTAGCTAAGCTATTCTCTAATATTCCCTCTGGAAATATTTATAAGCTTAGCCTACATATAAGTTTTATAGCTAGCAATAAAAAATAAAGGCGCGAACGAGTAGGCTATTATGCCTACTCATCTTTATTTTTTTTATCGCTGGCTTTATATACTGAGTATATATATACCTTGTCTAACTTATCTGTTACTGAAAAGAAGTGTGGATGCTATGTGGATGGAATATAGCATCATTATAATATGTATAATTATAAAATGTATAATTATAAATATTACTATACTAAATCTTATAGAGTACGGTTAGTCAGATTTGAACTGACACAAATCGAGTGGAAATCGACAAGTCTACCATTAACCTATAACCGCTCAAATATATCTGAGGAGTAGCTTGCGCCTTGAACACCCACGAGTATAACTCAGAAAAGCTTAAACTTTTCTGAGTTTATTATTCCACGAGCTTGCGCTCCAATAGTTTTAGCTTGTTCTATTAATAATAAAGCTAAAGACGTACATAAAAACTATACGTCTGTGTTTTTAGTCACATGAAGAGCTTGCGCCTTCTACCTCTATAAAGGTGGGAACGAGAGCTTGCTATGCAATACCTCCTCCTTCTTTAGCTATACATTTAGCTAGGTAAGAAGGGTGCATATCAATAAAAGCTGCGGCTCTTCTTATCGAAGTAAAATACACAACTTCATTGGTTTCAGAGGGCTTGCGCCCTCCTCTACTAATAAATCTAAAGATTGAGAATTCGCTGCCAGTTTTATTTTAGTCTCTTCGGGTATTGCATAGCAAGCTCGAGGTTTACCTAATTTAGCTACACGTATAAGTTCTATAGTCTGAGGACTATGTTTAAAGCCATATAGAGAACCCGCAGTTTTTAAGGTGTTATACTTAAACTCGTAGTGAGCTTGCGCCCTAAAGAGTATTGCTCTCTTTCTATAAGCAATTCTATACTACGGCGCAAGCTCTTTCGACGAGGGCGAGACGAGGAATAAAAAAAAATATATTTTTTTTTATACGCGCCGTCTCGCAAGCTAAAGCACGCCCTAATTTAAATTAAGGGCGCGAACGAGAGCAGCTTCGCCGCCCCGCTCGCTATATAAATATCCGAAAAAGGACTTGAACCTTCAAGGCACTCTGCCTACAAATTTTAAGTTTGTTGTGTTTACCAATTTCACCATTCGGATTTTACCTTTAAATTATACTCCCCCGACTGAATACAATTAGTCAGAGTCGAACTGACAAAATTCGTTTGGTAAACGAATAGTTTACCATTAACTTATAATTGCTTACTTCGTACAATTATAGCCTTCTTCGAAGCTGTCTACCGCTAGTGAATATGACTCATTAGCGCATACTGCCTATTGTAGCTTTGCCTTAAAACTACGGTGCTAATCTCTATCTAGTGTTATTGTTTTTTATATTAGAGAGAGCTGGATAGGCTTCGCCTCTTCAAATAAATTATGTCCCGAGGGGACTTCGTTCGCTATGAAATACGCGCGTATAAAAAAAAAATATATTTTTCCTCGCCGGGCTTAGTTATATTTGTCTACCTAACGAAGTGTATCCAGCACTCAAATTTAGGGCTAAAGTGACTTGAACACTTATAATTACTGTTATGAGCAGTACACTTTACCTATTAAGTTATAGCCCTACGCGGACAAAGGACTTGCACCTCTAACCTCTGGACATGAGCCAAATGTGTTACTATTACACCAATCCGCTTTAGACTAGATAGGATTCGAACCTACGATGGTAGCATTGAAAGAGCTATGTCTTACCACTTGACTACTAATCCTAGCTTGCTAAAGCAGTAAGCTTTACCTGATTCGAAGAATAGTCGCTTCGCTAGGCAATAAGGCGCCCTCCGAGCCATCCAAAAATAAAGGGAAGAGGCGGAGCCTATTCGTTCCCGCCTTATTTTTTTTTATCGCTCGTTCGCTATGAAATACGCGCCTTACTATTCGTCAGCCCAATGCAAGTATCGCACTTACTTCTATTGATTACAAAACAATTGCATTACTTTTATGCTAATCAGGCTCTAGCTACAATTTGCTAAAATTTAAAAAGCAAAACCACCCGATAGCAAAGTATATCCAGGTATGGTTTGCTAATTTCTGCTGAGCAGAAATAGGCATGCATTGTACATGCGATATATGTATAAATAGTTATTTATAAAATTAGTACTTTATTCTTAAAAATCTCCAGATTCGTACGGATAAAGCCTATATAAATCCTTCGTAATAATATTTTACGTATATTTAAGAAATATCTTAAGATAAGCTTCGTGCCTATATGCTTTCAGCACTTATCCTTAACCAACTTAGCTTTCCTGCCGTGCCTATGCTATATATTTATCTTAGTGAAAGAAACATCCCTATGTATAGCTAAAGCTATACAGATATATAGAATTTTTATCCTATATTTTAATATTTGGGCACATAGACAACAGGTAAACCATAGGTTAGTAACTATTATTTAACCCTTTTACAAATTAAATTCTTCTTGTTCCTTTCGTACAAAAGTTAGTTCTTATTATATTCTAATTCCCCCTAGAAGATAGAAACCATACTGTCTCACGACGTATTTAACCCAGCTCATGTAACTTTTTAATCGACGAACAGTCGCACCCTACATAGTTCCTGCATCCATGAGGATAAGTTAAGCCGACATCGAGGTGCCAAACCGCGCACTCATTTTGTACACTCTTGCGCAAATTAGCCTGTTCTATGTGTTATCATAAAAGCGCCCGAGCGATAAAAAAATTAAAGAGAGAGCTTGCTATGCAATACCTCCTCCTTATTTTTTTATGGCTGTACAAGCAATACCTCCGGTATACGAAATACCGAAGGATAGCTATAGCACTTATATTTCCATTTTTTTCAAAACGGTTCAGACTATGTCTTCATTATTATTATATATATATATTTTAGGCTGCGCCTTTCTTTATTTTCCACCTATTCAACCTTTTACTGCAAAGGCTCCAATACGACGTTTTGATTTAGCTATTGAATAAGTTACATTTGATTTAGAATTACCTCTAAATAAAACTGAACTTAAACCTCTAAAAGAAGAATCTACATTTTTTAATCCTCCTTTTCATTTTAATGAATAGATAGATCTATCCGCTCTGTAACGTTTAGTTAATCTACCTTTAACTTCTAATCTTATACCTGCCATATTTTTATATCCAATAGAATTATAAATAGTATTATGGATATTTTCTTTATTAGCATCGCTGCTATGCATTATTCCATTATTTATATCTGAAGGGTATGTACCATCTAACAGTTTAGATAGAGAGGAGCTTTGCGCCAAGCTTCCAGCGATGCCTTCCGGCATAGCTGGGAATACTATATTAGAAATTATTTTTAAATCTTTAAATTTACTTTGAAATAGATCCATTTTTTGATCACCTTTTATTATAGATCTTTCTTTAATCGTATTAATATTAGGTAAATATGCTCTATTTAAAATACTAAACATAGAATTTATATAATTTATTCTTCTTTTTCTTAATTTTAATGCTAATGCATTAGTAAAAAGATCTGTATGATATGCGACAGATTTTAAATTAATTATATTATATTCGATTTTTTTTCCTAGAATTTTATTTAATATATTACTTAATTTAGGTAAAAACACCAATCTGTTGAATTTATATTGATTAAGAGAATATAATAAGTCATATTTTCTTAAGTATTTTAGATATTTTCTCGCATATTGGTTAAGAATAACACCTCAAACTTTTTTTAAATAAAGATCTTTTAATTTTATAAATTTATTTAAATATTCTAGTTTATATTTTATAAATTTGGTTTTTCTTATTATATCACTAATAAATATATATTGATCTTTATATTCACCTAAGATTTTATAAATTTTTTCTATATTTTCTTTATATAATAAAAAATAACGTTTGGCTATTAATTTTTTACTTATTTTTTTATTTATTTTTAAATATTTTTTTTTTAATACATTTTTTTCTCTATTTAGAGTATACAGAGTAATTATTGCTTTATTATTAGTATGTTTAATTTCAGCATTACTTACGTGTATTCTTCTTAATAAATTACGTCTTCTTTTTAATAATATAAATTTAGATCCTGTATATTTATGATCTTTAAAATATAAATTAAAGTAACCTTTTATTATTTTGTTTATATTTAAATCATTAACTGGTATATTCTTTAATGTATTTTTATTATAAGAATAGATAGTATTCTTTCATTCTTTAGAAAATGAAGGTAAATATTTGGTTATTCCTATATCACCTATTTTTTTCTTTAAAAGTATTGTTTTAGATTGTTTTAAATTATTATTATAAATTTTCGAGCTAACTTTGCCTTGCCCACCTTTAGAAGAGGCGGCTTTAAAGTTAACGATTCCCGACTTAGCCGGGAATACTACGTTACCGTCTTTATTCATTTTTCTAAATATTTATTCTTTCTTTTATTTTTTTTTATATATATATATATAATAATAATGTTGGGTGTAAAAAAGGATTATTGTTTAGTATTTTTCGAAGAAAAAACTGCAAGTAAAAGCAACTAGCTTTATATATCGGCTAGCTGGCTCTTCCTCGCATACTGTGCATATAACTCACCTTATAGTCGTTGAACGTCTTTATCTTATAATTTATGCTAAGATAAATTTCGCTTCAAATTTACATCGCGAGCTTTATAGACGAGCTTGCGCCGTCTCGTAAAGCAACGCGTAAGTAATTTTTGAAATTAACCCAATATATTATTAATTATTCTTACTTCTCAATATAGGTTGCTTGCTAATTCCTAATTCCCTATGAAGGCGCAGCTTGCGCCCTCGCCTGATTCGTGTAACGAATAGCGCCGCCGGGAGAGCTTGCGCCTGTATTAAAAAAAAGCGCCGACCCATACCACAGTGAAATAAAATATTAAAGGACAAACATCCCTAGCGTAGCTTTTCCAATAATCCAAGATCTTTCCTTGTTGCATCTTGTGATCCTATGCCCTGCTTACGCAACTGTAAGATTTGTTGATAATCAAACAGTAAGGCAAGATTTAGCCGTTGAGCTTTTTAGATAATTAAAACATAACTATTAGAGCATAGCTAGATAGCCAGTCTTAATAGTTAAAAAATATTAGTGCGAGCTTGCTATGAAATACATAGGCGCAGCGACTACTTAATATTTTTATTATCTCTAATTTCTATATAGTGAAAATCCTACCTTTTTTTAAATATATATACAACGAATGTACATATAAATAATTTTATATGATTAAAAATAGTTCTACTACCTTAAATCGCAAACAAAATAATTATAAATTATTAGACACTCCTGTTTACTCTTTACAGGGTCTGTGCCCCACATAAACTGTCCCCTAGCGATAGTTCCTTAACCAAGGGTACTTATCTATTTCTGCAGGCATAAATCCAAATTTAAGTATAATCTATCATTATGCGCTTACAGCAGAAAGGAAAATAAGCTGAATTAGGTTGATTTACTACGAGCTTAAGCTCGTCCTAAACCAATTCATTCATATGAAAAAAAAATAAAGGATTCTCATTGTCATAGAGCCAGCTTGCTAAGCAAGCCGGCCGTCAATTACCTTATAAACTGAAAATTGTTTATCATACTCTATAATTAGTGACAGTAAAGCTGCATAGGGTCTTCTCGTCTAACTAGAGGTAAACTGTATCTGCACAGCTATTCCAATTTCACTGAGTCAATCATAGAGACAGCTGTTGTATCGTTACATCATTCATGCAAGACCGCATTTAACGGCCAAGGCATTTCGCTACCTTAGGACCCTCACGTTAAGGCCGCCTTTAACCGGGGTTTCCGTCTACATCAAATATTAGTATATTTAATTATATCTGTTAACCAGCCGGCACCGGGCAGACATCACACTCTATACTTAGATTTTTAATCTTTCAGCAAAGTGCTGTGTTTTAATTAAACAGTCGTACAACACTATTTCATGCTTCTTCCTCTTTACCTGATATTAATCAAGAATAATGAGCTCTCCTTATCCCGAAGTTACGGTAGTCAATTTGCCGAGTTCCTTTATGATTGTTAGCTCATTTACGCCTTCGTATTCTCTACTAGCTTACTTGTTTCAGATTCTAGGTACGGTTACTTTCCATTTACAGCTATAGCTAGTTATAGCTATAGCTTAAACTTATTACTATTTTTCCAGTACATTTTTCACTTAAAATGTCGTCCTTAGTATGAAAGATTGTCTCATCGTTTTAATCTTTTGATTCCATAAACTTAGAGGCCGTTACTTAATTACATCCATAAGCTTTAGGCGGAAAATTTTCTTTTAGTTACTCATGTCACCATTATCACTTGAGTTAAATTATTATAATTTCATTTAAAAAATAAAAATCTTAATTTAGCTCAACGTTCTGCTACCCCATTTAATTATAATTAATGAGCTTGCGCCTTAATTATAAAATAATATGGACAAGGTTTCGGTATATTGTTTAGATCCGATAAATTTTCGATGCTTTTAAAACTTAACAAGCGCTCTGTTACGAGGTCATAAAATTATGGCTGCTTCTAAGCCTATCTCCTTGTCGACTTTAATAAAAACCTTCTTAATTTCACTCAACTAATAATTTAGGAACCTTAACTCTTGTTCTGGGCTGTTTCCCTTTTGACATACAACCTTATCATTCTATGTCTGATGATTTAAGATATATCTTTGCCATTCCGAGTCTACATACTCACTGATAAAATCTTCATGATCCCCCAATTTGTACAAAATAAAACATGGGCTTAACTTGCTAACAAGCTAAGCCTTATGTCTTGTCTGAGATTAAATTCTGTACCTGCTAAGATATTATACTTAAATTGCCTACTGTTATAGGTTTCGCAGAAAACCAGCTATCCTGGTCAGTATTGTCTTTCACTACACCTACCATAATTCTTCGGATATTTATGCTACAATATTCCGTTCGGACTTTTATAATCCTGATTATGGTAAAATCACCAGGCTTCGGGTCTAACTTTAGACACTTACCGTTATTTTAACGCTCGGTTTAACTACGTAGAATCTCGCATCTAATGTTAACTTGGTGACCCATTATGCAAAAGGTACGTTCTAACTTTTTTATTTTTCCGAACTGCTTATAAAATTACTGTTTTTGTTTTGGTTCCCTCACGGTACTTTCCACTATCGCTTACATATTATATTTAGCCTTTGAGGAAGGTTCCCCATTAAATTTAAACAGTTTATCCACCATTTGACTTTCTAGGCTACTCTATTTTAGCTCACGCTAATCATAGAATCTCTTTTGATTTCTTTTCCTGAAGTTAATAAGATATTTCAATTCACTCCGTTTATTATTAGATTTCTCTTAGAGTTAATATAATTATAGGCTTGTAGGTAAAGAATTGCTCATATTACTGGTTGCCTATTAAAAGCGAGCGGGGCGGCGAAGCTGCTCTCGTTCGCTATGAAATACGGCCAGCATATATATACAATCAGCTAGCAAGCCTATTTATATAAATAAATCTCTTTAATATGTAGCTTAAATTCTACAATAATTTCTTTCTATACTTATATAATTTAGGAGCAGCCAGCGAAACGCTGGAGCACCTAAATTACATTTATACTTTATATATCCAAGTAAAAAAAAATAGCTTTTTTTCTACCAGCGAGCTCTCCTTCGGAGCCGCGATTCTGATTTGTACCGGAGCAGTAAGAGCGAGCTTGCTATGCAATACCGCCCCTATTATACCGCGCCCGGAGAAAGGGTCGAGCAGGAGTAGGCGTAACCTTTGCTGATTTCTGGAAGAGCAGCTTTGCCGCGCCTTCAAAGAAAAAATACTGAGCAGAAATAAGCCTCCTTCGAGGCTATTTTCGAAGAAAATAGCCTTATCTTTTTTTTACCCTTATTTTTTTATAGTTTAGACTTTTAGCTAGCACGATGCTTGCTTATATGTAGAGCTTGCGTAGACGAAGTCTCGAGCTTGCTATGAATATCCCTACGGGATTAGCAAGCTCGCGCAATAAAAAAAAAAATAAAGAACTTTATTTTTTTTACCGAACCCACAAATTTATCTATTCTTTTATCTCTAATACTTCTAAAATTCATCGGATTATTATGATTCGAACATAACTAGTCTTCGTCCCAAACGAAGTGCCTACCCAAGCCGGCCCTAATCCGTCAAAAAAACAAGAGTACTTGGACTTGAACCAAGAATTTGAAGGTTGAAGCTTCCTATTTTGCCAATTAAACTACACTCTTCAGAGAATATCCGATTTGAACGGATGCGGCTAGAATATAACCTAATAAGACTCAAGCTTACCGCCTTAAACCACTCGGCCAATTCTCTTTAATTCCTCAGCGAATCGAACGCTGATATCATTCTTATCAAAAATGCACTCTACCGTTTAAGTTAAGGAATCTTATAGGGTATAATCAGCCAACTCGTTCAGCAGACGTTCCTCTTAAGTGAGAGGAACTTTCTTCCTCTCACCCTCGGATTAGGTAAAGCTCCTCCTCTAACCCTTAATACTGAAAAATGAAGGATTTGAACCTTCAACTTATTGTGTGTAAAACAATCGCTCTACCATTGAACTAATTTTTCTTTATCCGTTTCCTGCTATTAGCTTGCGCCGCAATACCGAAAGCGGATGAATTTTTTACTAGGGCGAGCTTCGCTATAACGAAGTCCATCGCTGGGCGCGTATTTCATAGCAAGCGACCCGAGCTTGCTATGAAATACGCCTAGATCTTGCGCCTTATGAGGGGACGAGGAATAAAAAAAAATATATTTTTTTTTATACGCGCCGTCCCTCCCTAATCTTTACCTTTTATAGTAATGATTATTGCACCTACCATAGCTAATAATAATATAAAACTAGCCATAAATATTCACATATTGTGACTTGTATATAATATATGCCCTATAGTTGCTGTATGCCCTGTTTCAGCCATATTATTATCTCAACTATTACTTGATACAAACATAATATTCGCATTTGTAATGTCTATGTTTTTATTAATATAATTTAAAATATCGCTAAATTTATTTCAAGGTAAATAATATAGTATAGTATTTAATTTACTACTGTAATTATTTAATATCGCCATGTAATAAGGTAGTATTTGGAATATAGTAAAATTTGCAAGGATTGTAATAAATAAACCTAAAGATACACTATTTCTATTATTACTTTGTAATTCACTTGTTCTTATATTTATTAACATTAATATAAATAAAAATAATATTGAAACTGCCCCAATATAAACAATTAAATAAGATAAACCTATAAATGTAAGACCTATTAATATTAAATATACTGATATATTTGCAAATAAACCTATTAGAAATATTACTGAAACAATAGGGTTTTTATTAATTATTATTAAAATACCACATAATAAAGCTGTTATGCTAATTATATCTAAGGATCCTGTTAAATATCCATTCGAGAAAATCTCAGGTGTAGCTAGAAGTTGATAATACATTGTATTTTTTATACTTATATTAACCTAATATTTAGGATAGCAATAAAATTATATCTTGCTAGTGCTAATCCTGGAGGAGGGCGAGACGAGGAATAAAAAAAAATATATTTTTTTTTATACGCGCCGTCTCGCAAGCTAAAGCGCGCCCTCGCCTACGACCCTTACTAAGCAAGAATATTTTATCAAATTTATCTATATAAAATAGATTACCGCCTTAATTAAGACTTAAACTTATCTGCTGTATATATGCGGGAGAGCCTCTCCCGCGCCTCCTTGGATAGACGAAGTCTCAGCAGCAGTAAAAAAAAAAGACATTTTTTTTTCTAGTAGCGAGCTTGCGCTTCCGAAGGATAGTCCTCCAGTATAATAAATTAAGAACCTCAATAATACATAGATACGTATAAGAAAAGTCAAACTACATCAACGAAATGTCAGTATAATATTCCAGCTTCATAACCAAGATGATGATGATCTGTTAAATGGTATGAATATATTCTTCATAAAGCCACTGATAAGAATATTGTACCTATAATAACGTGGAACCCATGGAAACCTGTGGCAAAGAAGAAACATGCTCCAAATACACCATCGCTAATAGTAAATGAAGAAACGTTATATTCTACCCCTTGGAAGAAAGTGAATATTAAAGCTAATAGAACTGTAAAGATAGAACCATATAAAGCTCCTTTTCTTTCTCCTTTTATTAATGAGTGGTGCGCATAAGTAATAGTTGCTCCACTAGATAATAAAATTACTGTGTTAAGTAATGGTAATTCAAATGGGTTTACAGGTTCTATACCCATAGGTGGTCATTGAGCTCCTAATTCTACAGTAGGTGTTAATGCACTATGGAAGAATGCTCAAAAGATAGCTACAAAAAATAAACCTTCAGATACTATAAATAGTATTACTCCTAGATTTAATCCTTTTTGCACTGCTAATGTGTGGTTTCCTAAATATGTCCCCTCTGCTATTATATCTCTAAATCAGAAAGCCATAGATGCTACTAATGTAATTAATGATAAGTAAAACACTATATAGCTGTTGCTAAATAAGTGCATTGATAATGCTCCATTCACTGTTACTGTAAATAAAGCAATACTTGTATACAGTGGTCAAGGAGATGGTGACACTAAATGGAATGGATGATCCTGAAAATTACTTCTTATTAAATTTGTCATATATATTATATATTATAAATCTTGTAGTTTTGTACACAAGTTAAAAGCCCCTAAGATGAATCGAACATCTATCATAATATTAACAGTATTATGCTCTACCGTTGAGCTATAGAGGCTCAAGTAATAAAAAAAAATAAAGAGGCTAGCTTCGCTAGCCCATATACGAGCGAAGCTCGCATGGTGACTACGGAAAAGAGGTGATTCGAACACCTAAATGTATAAAACATAATACTTAGCAAATATCTTACCCTACCTATGGAAACTTTTCCTGCATTAGCTCCGAAAGGGCTAGCGAAGCTAGCCTTACCTCTCGTTTGCCTTGCAGTAATAGTGCAAGCTAAAAGCTAGCACTTGTCTATAAAAGCAAGCTAGCAAGGAGAGACGAGGAATAAAAAAAATATATTTTTTTTTATACGCGCCGTCTACGCAGCAAGGGTCGACTAGCTTGCGTAGTATTTTTTTTTATATAAGAGGGGGCGTAGCTCGGCGAAGCCTCGAACTTTGTTCGCGCCGCGAAGCTCTCGTTCCCGCCTATATAAAAATTATAAAAGCTAGCGAAGCTGCTATATATGCTATGTATGCTACTATACGAATTAGATCAGAATCGAACCGACATCTACTTCCGTGACAAGGAAGTCCTTTACCTAATTAAGTTACTAATTCTAGGAGACAAGAGATTCGAACTCTTAAAAGCAATAGCTATTGAGTTTACAGCTCAACCCTTCTTACCAATAAAGGAACCCTCCTTTATATAGGCGCGGCAAAGCTACTCAAAAAAATACAATTTTTCTAAATAGAGCTTGCGCTTATATTATATATATTTATGGTTAATATTAATTTATCCCGGGCAACTTCCACTACCCGAACCGTATTTCGACTTAACACTAATTAGAGCCACGCATACGAAGATTCCCAATAAAAGAATATATAAAACCTATTTGTTTTTTTTACTTGTTACTAAGAAAGCAAACTTATTGCGCATGCCCCTTTCAGCATGTGACGAGTGGTTAGTACCAATCCAAGGTCTATTCACCGTGACATGGTGATTCACGATTACTAGTAATTACTTATTCATATAGTCGAATTTCAGACTACAATCCTTAAAATTTATATCCTATTTTTTGAGATTAGCTTAAATTCACATTTTTGCATCTCTTTGTTTAGGAATATGTGGCACGTCTATAGCCCACAATATCAAGGCCATGATGACTTGTCTTTGTCCCCTTTATCTTTCCAAATTTCCAGGACTGAATGCTTTATCGTAAATAAAAAAAATAAAGCCAGGGATTACGTTAATTTCATGGAAACCACAGTTTCACAACATTAACTGGAAACAGCCGTGCAACTCCTGTAATAAAATTATTCAAATTGTGGTAAGGTTTTTCGTGGATCATCGAATTAAACAACATACTTCACTACTGGTGTCAGAAACGGTCTAGTGATTTCAGTTCCTGCGTTGCCACATTACTCTTGAGGTGAAATGCTTACACTTTCATTTATAGACCAAATATTATGATTATTTTGTGGATCCGAATCTGCGGGAGGAGCAGTTTTTTTTTACGGCAAAATATATCTTATCTAACCTATGGCATTCATCATTTACTGCAAAGACTACTTGGGTATCTAATCCTGTTTGTTCTCTGTGCCTTCGTCCTTCAACGTCAGTTTTTACATAGAGGGCTGCCTTCGCCTTTACAGAGTCCCTTTGGTATCACGAAATTTCATCTCTCCTCCTCAAGTACTGCCCTCTTACATAAAACTCTAGTCTTATACTAACATTTTATAAGCTATATAGACCGTCTGGGTACCCTTTAAACCTAATTAAGATGAATAACACTAGTCTCTTACGTATTACCGCGACTGCTGGCACGCAATTAGTCAAGACACGATATATATACTGTCATTATCAATATATAAACAAAGTTTCATTCAATTCTAATAAAATCTTTTCATATGGGACGGCCAGCCCTATGGTGTTATACAACTCGCCCTCACAATAAGACTTCTCTTAAAGGTATCGGGCTTGACCCATAGCTGTTTGCTCCCCATACTGGAAGACTTGCCACTTCTCCAAGTTGCCAGTTCAGCCGTTAGGCCATTGACCAAGATTCCTCACTGCTGTACTAACTTGCATTGGGGTTTTTTCAGACCCAATGTGGTCGATCAACCTTTCAGATTCGACTACGAGAGTTTAAGGCTAGTTAAGTCATCACCTTAACTACTACCTATCTCGAAGATATTTATTATCCTCTTAAAGCAGAAACATAACAAGGAAAGCAGCTAGCTATAGCCTTTCCCAAAGCTTTAGCTTGCCCGTATCCTCCTCATCACCTGTTTCCTTTATTTATTATGAAGGATTTACCTCCACTTTAAGGCCGGCGAAGAATATCATTATACTCACCTGTACACCACTTTTTAATTTATCAATTAAAACGTACGATTAGCATGTGTCAAGCACTTGGACAGCATTCAATCAGAGCCATCACCAAACTCAACTTTTACTTTTTTTTCTGATATAGAACTATTCATATATCACTAATGGATCTAAATCCTTTGACTAAGGTAAAATCATATAAGCTATTTACTGTGAATTTTACTAAAACAGATAATTTTCTATAAAATGCTAGCTGCTCGCGATTTTTCATATAAATTATATAAATAATTTTGTATTATTTTCTTCCTATACATCATATAACTTTTATTAATTTCCTGGGTGCTAATTCCGGCGAGGTATTTTTTTCGAAGAAAAAATACCCCTCCGGGAATCAGGAATCCGCAAGCTCGCAGTAATACGAGCTTGCGCCTTCGTGAAACGAATAGCACCTTCAGGATAAATTGTTATTGTTCTTATAACTTTCCTCAATATAAACACTTAGTACTAATAACGAAGAGCTTGTGCCGTCGGGGTACTAGCTCTTTTTTTTTTCTCTGGCACAGGCTCTAAATTACTAAGAGCTTGCGCCTTTATTTTTTTTTTCTAGGCGTATTTCATAGCGAACGAAGTCCGCTCTTTCTTCGAAATCTGCCTAGCCAGCATATCCTTCGGATAGGGAGAGACGAGCTTGCGCCGTCTATCGCTACAAATATTAATGTAAATCTAATCCGTCTTTTATATAAGAACTAGATAATACCACGAACACTTGCGCCTGGATGAAGGCTATTGCTAACTCTAAACCTGAAAAGGCTATAATAAATAATAAAGGTATTAATCCTAAAATGAAGAATATAAAACCAGAATTCATTATATTATAAACAAAACCACTTAATATGCTTAATAACATGTGACCAGCTGTTATGTTAGCTGCTAATCTAAGACCTAAAGATACATTTCTTGCAAGGTATGAGATAAACTCGATAGTAACTAATAAAGGTAAAAGTGCTAAAGGACAACCAGCAGGTACTAATAAAGAAAAGAATTTTAAACCATGTTTTTGGAATCCTAATATAGTTGCACCTAATACTATTGTGAAACTAAGAGCAAATGTTAACGCAAAATGGGCTGTAGAAGCAAAGCTGTATGGACAACACAGTAAGTCTTATAGACTTACCGCGGTGGACTATATCTTAATCACTTAGTTGTTATTATAAAACAGTGTTAAGTGATCTTTCACATGTAGTCTCTGAGGATCCTACTCATAACGGCTATGCAATAGAGCTCGCTGGTTATTTTGGTTTCCTGCTGATACTTCATTGTTTCATCCTTTAAGATTTTCACCTGTATTGGTACCTAAAGGCATTAGAAGTTTCCAGCATATAGTGAAATTTATTGTATTTTATTATTATTTATCTATGATATTACAATTATCTAAACATTTATCTATTCTTCTATTGTTATTCTCTTTCTAGAGCGAGCGGACTTCGTTCGCGCCGCGCCATATTACTTTTAATTAACTTTATCTTTTCTAATCCTTCATCCGTTAAATGGGCTTTAGATTTTATTAGTTCGGCTATTTGTGCAAAATCTAAGTAATCATATTGTTTAATACCTAATAATGGATATTCGTTTAAGAAAGGTATTAGCTTATCATTTATATCTGAAAAGATTGTTACTAAGTATTGACCTTCATTACGTCCTGGTGATTTGTAATATCTACCACAGTTTAGATAAGTAGTTATATCCTTTAACAACTCTTCATCTTTAATATGTTGAGTCAATGAAAATCTTAAACTAACATTTTTATTATTTTGAGTTATAACTTGGAAACTTCCTTCAGCGTCTATAAATCCTCTAATTCAATTTAAGTTTTTAATCTTAACATTTAAAGTGTTATATCTTACTGAAGGTCTCACTACTGCTTTTGCAGTAGGGAAACTCTCTTTAAACTTATCTGATAGACCTCAGTTTAATGTAGCTTTAATTCCTACTAACTTCAATATACCCTCTATAGATAAATGCTCTTTATTCTTTATTATAGCTATAGCTTGCTTAAATAAAAGATAATCAGCTCTCTTTTGAGATATTAAAGGATAACTATCAAAATGATCTGTGATTATTTGTAAATTCTTTAAAGAACTTACACGATATTGCATAGAATCAACTCCATGTTTATAGATCTTTCCTGTTTTAAAAGTTCTTTGAATAGCTTCTAATAATTTAATATCTTTATTATGTAAAGATATACTAAAGATAGGCTTAACTTGTCAACCAGTTAAGCTTCTGTCTTCTTTAAATATAGAAAGCGAGAAACAACCTTCTCCATCTACAAACCCTGTAAGATAATCAGGATTAAGGTAGAAGGTGTTTTTATTGTTAAAACTATATCTAGGACTATCCTTAGATATGTTTATTTGTGTATCTGGCTGAGAGTCAGAGTTAAGAGAAGAATATGATTGTACTTGAAATATAGGTTTACGACTGCCGCCATGGGGGGGGCGTAATCCTGATACTTCAAACATGTTTGAGATAAATAATGATAAAATATAAAGGCTCCTGTTAACCATTCCAATTAAATTATTTATTAATATAAATATAAATAAAGTATATATAAATGGGAAATAAATTTGACCATTTTTAGGGTTTATTTGATTTGTAACTATATTATGTATAGTTACGTATAATGATTCTTGAGCTATTGATCAGTTATTACTAACTAATTTATTATAGTTAGTTGAAACTATACTTAAAACTAATATAATTAAAGCTCCTATTGTTAAATATAATCCTATGTTAGTTAAAGATAGATGTAAGTTACCACCTAAAACTTCTAAATTTAATATGTCTCTTATTTCAAATTGATCTAAAGGACTTCTTATTTCTTTAGCTTGCGCAAAGAATAAATTTTGTTTTTCTATAGAAAACATCTAGTAGTATTATTACTACTATAATATATAAATCTTTAAAAAGCTAAATATTTGCAAAATAGGTATGAGCTTACTAGCTTTTAGCTTTAGCTGTAAGCTAGCTATAGCCCCTTATAACTAAGCTACTCGTAGCTAGCTTGCGCCTTACTCGACCATTGCTAAGAGCGAGGTATGTATAGGCATATTTCTTCGAAATCAGCCTCCTCCCCTTAATATATATTATATTTTATTAATAAACATACGTGATAAGAATAAACGCACTATTCTTGGTAATATGTATTTAGATAATACGTATAGAATAAATACTATTATAGCAAAAGCAAATACTACTTCATTCATATAATAAAAAGGTACTAATTGTGGCATATTAATTTTGATTATGATAATTATAATACGTGCACACCGCGTCACTCGTAGGTAAATAAAAAGTATATAAGAGCTTTAGCTAGCTTGGTTATAGGTTGGCTAAAGCTAACCTTATATACTATATATTAAACTATTCATAGAATAATCTAATACGTTTAAAATTAAAGAAGGATATACACCCAATACAACTGTAAATAATACTAATATAAATAATAAAATAAATTCTCTTTTATTTACATCGTATATACTTTCTTCTAAAAATCTAGTGAAAGAACCTCCGAAAGATATTCTATTAAACATATATATAGTGTAGGCTGCAGAAAATACTACAGAAGAACAAGCAAAAACACCTAATACAGGTAATCTTTCTATTATACTATAAAGTGACATAAATTCACCTACAAAATTTAAAGTTAATGGAGCACCACAATTACCTAAAGCTAATATAAAGAATAATATAGCAAATATAGGCATTAATTGAGTAATTCCTCTATAAAAATATATAAGTCTAGTACCTGTTCTATCGTATAATATTCCACCTGCACATATAAATAAACCACTTGACACAAACCCATGGGCTAAACCTAATATCACACTTCCTTCTAATCCTTGCATAGTATTACTAAATACTCCTATTAAATAAACTGAAGCGTGACAGACTGAACTATATGCTATTAGTTCTTTTACATCTGTTGTTCTTAGTGTACTAAAACTAGCATATATAATTGTAATTACCGCTATAGTAAATACAACAAAAGTATAATCTAAAGAAGCTTTAGGTAATATAGGTAATATTAATCTAAATACACCGTATAGACTTAATTTTAATACTATTGCGGCTAATACAATACTTCCACCTAAAGGAGATTCAACGTGAGCTTTTAATAATCAATTGTTTAAAAATATTGTAGGAGTTTTTACAGCAAATGATATAAATATTCCTATAAATAAGAATATTTGAGTTTTATATTCAAAATTTAGTTTAAATAAAGTATCAAAATCTGTACTACCCATTATAGAAGATGTACTTAAAATCGACAGTAGTAAAAACAAAGAACCTCATAATGTATATAAGAATAAATAGTAACTCGCACTTACTTTATTATCTGATCCATATAGACCTATTAATATAAATAAAGGAGGTAATATACTTTCAAAGAATATATAGAATGACATTATGTCTAAGCTCATAAAAACTGCTAATAATAATGTTTCTAATAATAACATAATTATTAAATAAGATTTTACATTTTCTTTTATAGAATCTCAATTAGATAATAATGCTATAGGCATTATTATTGTTGTCAATAATATAAAATATATAGAGATACCATCTACACCCAAGTAAATGTCGAATAGTTGTACATTGTAGTGTTCTTGTACAAATTGAAATTGATTAGTACTGTTATTAAATAAAATAAACATAACTAATGATATAATTAAATTTATAACACTAGTAGTAAGCGCAATCGTTTTAGTAAATAACTCTGAATTTTTATATGATCCTGAACTAGCTACAACCATTGTCCCTAGTAGAGGTGTAATAATTAGCGAGGATAATAACATATGTTGAAGATTTATATTTATTGCTCTTCAAATAATTTACTATGTCCGCCTATATACATGTGTCTCATGGCCTTTATGATAAAGAGTATGCTATTGATACTCTTTATCATAAAGAGTTAATACAGCAGTAGCTGCTTGTTCTACCTCCACTATTCCTGCCTTAGCTTGCTGCTATGCACTTATCCATATTCCCGGTTATGCTCCCTGCGGGAGCATAGCCGGGAGCATAGCCGGGGGGCGAGGAATAAAAAAAAAATATATTTTTTTTTTATACGCGCCGCCGGGAATAGCCTAGCAAACAATAATATTGGTAGAACGCTCATATATAATTACGGCGCAGTAAGCTTTACCTAAAATTACTAAAACATGTTCACATTTACTACAGTTATTCCGAATATATATAATAAACAAGGAATTAATATTATAAAAGCAAATAAAATAGGTAATAACACAGTTCAACAGAATGACATTAACTGGTCAAAACGTATTCTAGGGAATGAAGCTCTTACCCAGATAAATATAAATACCATTATTGAGCTTTTTATACCTAAAGTTATACTATGTAAAAAGCCATCCACAGAAGAACTAGTCAAAATTCCTCTTAATTTAAAATATTCTAAAGATGTAATTCAGTTTATATCGAAAATATATGCATATATATAATTTAATAAGTCAAATCAATATACAATGTCAAATTCTAATAAATAACCACCTAAAAATAAAATACTAGTAAATATACACATTAATACAATACTAGCATATTCAGCTAAGAAGAAAAAGACAAATATTACTGCAGCGTGTTCTGTCATAAACCCACTAACCAATTCAGATTCAGCCTCGGCTAAATCGAAGGGTGCACGATTAGTCTCTGCCACAGAACCTATAAAGAATATTATTAATATACAGAATAGAGGTAAAGCTAATCATACTATTTTTTGGAATTGTACATTTATATTTAAATTTAAGCTATTTGTTATCATTATTATTATTAATAATACAGAACTTAACACTAATTCATAACTAATTAATTGAGCTGTACTTCTTAAAGATCCTAAGAAAGCATACTTACTGTTAGCACTTCATCCTGCAAGTAAAATACCATAAGTAGCTAAAGCTGAAACAGCTAACATATAGAATATTCCTAATTCCATATCCCCTAATGATAGTCCAGGACCGTAAGGAATAACTGCATAACCTAATAAAGCAAATATTAATGTCACTATAGGTCCTAAGAAAAATAGTATTAAATTAGCTTGTGTAGGAGCTACATATTCTTTTAAGATTAATTTTAAAGCATCTGCAAATGCCTGTAAAAGACCGTAATATCCTACTGCGTTAGGACCAAGTCTTCTTTGCATACTTGCCATAGTTTTTCTTTCCGCTACAGTTACATAAGCTACCACTAATAAAGCGGGTAACATTAATATTATATTTTCAATTATTGAAATAATAGTAGGAGAATAATTCATTTTTTTTTTTATTTGCTAGTGCGCAGCACTACATCTTTCTTTGTTAATGTGTGCTAACTCACTAGGGAGATTTATATAGCTAGTAGGAGGCAGGAAGGAGTAAGGCGCAAGCTCCGCCTGATTCGTGAAACGAATATTAATTACCCCTCCCCTAATTCCGGCTCAGCCGGAGTCAGAAACCACTAAAAATTTTTCTAGATTGCGAGCTAGCACCGTTGGCGGTTTTCGAGCTTGCGCTCAAACTAGAAATAAGCTAAACCTAAATATAGTGAGCTAGCTATGTTTTATTTTGTTTTGTTTAATCTTATAATATTAATAATACTAAATTAGTGTACGAAGCAGTAGCCATATTCCCGATTCCGGATTCCCTATGAAATACGGCGGCATAAGCTCGCCGTATTTCATAGGGAATTAGGGAATTAGGGAATTAGGGGGGGCGAGTAGACGAAGTCTAGGGCGTAGCTCTTAATAGCAAGCTCGAGACTTCGTCTACTCGATAAATAACCGAAAAATAAAGCTAAAGTTAGAGCTATTAATGTTTATAAGAAGCATTTAATCTATTAAATTCATTAACTTTATCTAATATTTGCGAAGTATAGTTAACATTTTCTTTCTTTAATTTACCTTCTATTTCTAATCCTTTCTGTAATAAATCATTTATTTCTTGACCACGTGTTGTTATTAAACGATCAATAATACTTATTCTTCTACTAAATTTATCTGCATCAGTGTCCGACATAGTACCAGGAACATCTAATGACATATTACCCCCTGCATCTGTTATAACATTTATATTATTAGTCAAGATGATACTGTGAAATTGACTTATAAAATCAGCAAGTTGAGGTAATAGTTCATTAATCTTTAAAGTTATATCTGTAAGCTCTACCGGTGAAACCGTACTTTTTAACGGAAGATTCACAAAGACATGAGGTCTAGGTATATCTATATCTTTATATGATAAAAGATTAATTAATTTTAGGGCTTTTGCCTTCATACTTTTTGTTGTTGTAATTTAATTATAATACGTGCACAACGCGTCACTCGTAGGTAAATAAAAAGTATATAAGAGCTTTAGCTAGCTTGGTTATAGGTTGGCTAAAGCTAACCTTATATACTATATATTAAACTATTTATAGAATAATCTAATACGTTTAGTTTATGGCAAGGAGGAACTTTGGTCTAGGCGAGCTTGCGTAGACGAAGTCTCGAGCTTGCTATGAAGGCGCAGCTTGCTCCTCCTACGGTAGACGAAGTATCGGGCTTGCGCCTTCATAGCAAGCTCCTAGTAAAAAAAAAAATCGGGGGGGGGGGGCGTAGCTCGGCAAAGCCTCGAACTTTGTTCGCGCCCGACCCCTTACTCGAGGGCGAAGATACTCTCCACGAATAGTCCCAGCCTACACGCACACAGAAGAGTAGCTTTAGCTGGCTATTTTTATTTATATCTAAGCGTGCTACTATTTATACGAAGGCCTCTCCTCCTTCTATAATTCGTGCTTTAGCTTTATAGCTTTAGCTTAGCTGGCTTAGCTCGGTATTAAATATTATGATATAGAAGCAAAAATAGCCGATAAAAAAATTTTCTTTATTGATTTAATAGACTACTTATTATCTTTATAGTATAGATTTCTCTATACCTATCTCATCTTAGACTCGAACTAAGATCTAAATATTAGAAGTATTCTGCTCTGCCATTGAGCTAATGAGACTTAAATCTAGCTTTTCATGTGTACGAAAAGCAGGCTATACAACTAATTAGCAAGCTATATAAAGCTAGGAATATTGTACGTACTATGTAGCGTTAATATACCCAGCGAGTAGGCAGGGAGGCTAGCTTCGCTAGCCTCCCTCCCCGGCGAGGAAAAATATATTTTTTTTATACGCGCCGCTGGGAATATGGTTACTGCTTTATTATGAAAAGCTAGATATAAATAGGCGTACTGCGTACTACGTACTGATTTTAGCTTTGTAAAGGTAGACTTACAAATGCATGAGGTTTTGGTGGGCTTGATAATCCTCACTCTAAGCTAGTGTAACTTCTATTTAAATTGGCTTGTAATACGTCTGTGTAGAATCCTGGAGTTAATCAAGGATTTCTAGAAGCCACTTTTCCTTCTACTAATTGTGAATATACAATATATAAGAATAATCATGCAGCTATTACACTTACTATAGAACCTATACTACTTATTAAATTTCAACCTGCAAAAGCATCAGGATAATCACTAATTCTTCTAGGCATTCCTTGTAAACCTAAGAAATGTTGCGTTTTATGATAGGCGTACGCATTTGATTAAATTTTATCTTTATAACTATATATTTTACCGTTATAAGAATTTCCTTTTTCAATTAAACTTTTTAATGTATAAAAATTAACTTTAGCATATTTTAAAGCTTTTGACACACCAAGAAACTTAGCTAATATTTCTTTAGTGTCACTGTCAAATACATAAATTGTTTGTCTAAAAGAAACATCTTTAGATACCAGTAAAAAGTCCAAATACTCACCCTTGGCTATAGCTAATCTAGCTACTTTTCCATCAATTTGGAAATATCTAGCCATTTCTCTACCAGATTTAAATTCCGCTACTCTTTCATTATCTTGATTGTAGACAACAATATGTTTACGGAGTTGACTATCCCCTGTGGGTCTTTCTTGATATTCTGCAAAATCTTCTTCAACTAAAGATTCAAAAGATAAGACAAGATTAGAATTAAAAAGATATTTATTATTAATGTAATTTAATAAAGTACTATGACTAATCTGTAATCCCTTTAAAGCTCTATTAATTGAAGAATAAACAACAGGACGCCCGTGAGGTGAAGTAATATCATATACAAAAACTAAAAAGCAATAATATTTATTATCTGCATCTTCAGGCGTATAATCTAAACCATTAGCTAATTTAAAAGTTTTAAGGAATACATTTATTCTATTATATCCTTCGGAACCTTCAGTAAATAACGATAATAATTTTTCAATTGTTGCAATAGCATTATTTAAATTATTACCTCACTGAGGATTTATTCGTGGGATTACACTTAAATTGCTATTAATAGTAGGTTTAAATTTAAGGATTGCATATTGTTCATAAACTAAGGAAGTTTGAGGTGTAGTAATATATAAAAACTCTAATTTTCAATTTAAAGCTGAAGTTTTAGATATTTCTAATTCTGAAGAAGAATGAGGTTTACGTAAACCTTTAGTTAATTTATTATATTCCTCCATTCTTCTAGATAAATTATTTGAACTACCAATATAAAAAAGGTTAGGATCATTTTTATTTATTAATTTATAAACACCAGAAACTCCTAAATATTTGAACTTAATTTCTTCACATCCTTGCTCAAGAGAATCAAATTTAATAGGGAGCTTCGCGCCAATTTGATCAAGGTTATCCACGTCAAGTATATTTTTGTCAACTGAACTGGTAGAATAGAAACGCTTAGATAAGCTTAATCTTTGTATTTTAGGACTCAAGTTATATGAACTAGATGATATAGATTTAGGTAAATCTAGTCAAGATAAAATAATGCTTATTAGTCACTATTTTACTTAGATCATATCACTACCCTTATTTAAGGCGCAAGCTCTAGAGGGGGGCGGCGAAGCTGCTCTCGTTCGCGCCTTAAATCGAGGGTACTTGGCGTTTGATCGTTGAAGCTGCTTTCTTTTTATAAAGAAAGATTGCCTGCTGATTAGACGTAAAAGGAGTGATTACGCCTGACGTCCTTCCAGCAATTTGCCAAATTTTTCATGGGCGCCGAGACTTCGTCTATTCGAAAGTTGCTCATGCCGAAGGCTAAGCTAAAGTCTAAGCTACCCATTTTGCACTACATAATTTCTATTGTAGGCCCCCAACATTGAAAGAGGGAAGAATGTAAGATTACATATTGTGTGGACTATATATTGATTATTTTAATTAATTAAAATAACCTCCTTCGTGAAGTCTCTGAGGATCCTACTAATAACATGTGTTGTTACTTTGGTTTCCTGCTGATTGTCTAGATACACTTAAGATTTTCACTTATTTAATAAGTACTTAAGCTTTATGAGAGTTTCCAGCATATAGAAGGATTGGGAGGGGCTAATCAAATTAATTTTGTTTAGGGATAGATTGTATTAATCAATCTTCACCATTAAGAGTTATTCATTCATTTTTATCAATATTATTTTTTACAAGAGTTCATCTAACTTTGAAGTGTTGTCTAGCTCCATTTATGGAAGGGAAAATCAATTCTTCACCTTGTCTATTATAACAATAGACGAATTTACCTCCTATACCATATTGAGGAGCTAATGAACCTTTCAATCCTTTACTTGGATGGCTATTTTCTGTATAAAAATACTTTATACTGTCACTAATAGCTTTCTTTGTCTCAGTTGGCGCGAAGCTCGTCACACTACCAAACTTAGGATGATTCTCTTTGCTTAGTTTTTCTTTTAATTTAGTAATTGTGTCGATACTATGTTTGTAACCTAATGAATTGCCAGCTACAGTTAAAACATTATATTTAGGTGTATAATGATCAATTCATTTTTGTTCTAATATTAAACAAAGATCTTTTTCACATAATTCTATAATTGCCAAAGAAAAATTATCTAAACCATATTTTTTCATAGCTCTAATTATAACTAACTTAGATGGTTTTTGTGAGTTAGTATAGTAATAATAACTAACCATTCTGCTAGTTAAATTTGTGCTACTACCTATATATAAATCATTAGTAATGTTATTTATAAACAAATAAACACCTGATTTTTTTCTTAATTCTTTATATATATTTCTTTTTTCTTTGTTAACATTTTCAAAAAATAATTCAAACTCTTTAGGATCAAACTGAGAATTTCTACGCTTTGTAGAAAATCATCTATGTAATCTATCCTTCATTACAAAAGTACTTCCCTTTAGAAAAACCCCTATGAATAAAAGTCAGAATTGAACTTTAGCTAAATTTAAGTTATAATTTAAACCTAATATTTTAGGTATTCAGAAGTATCAACCAGCAAACATTGCGAATACAGCTCCCATACTTAATACATAGTGGAAATGCATTTTATAATAATTTATAAAATTGTGGACTATATCTTTACCTGTAATTAATATGTTATTTATTTTCAGGAGCTTGCTATCCGAAGGATAGGGCTAACCCCCAAATGTTTGGTAACAAAAGGTACTTTATATCATAAAGGGTTATTATATTTAATTCAATTAATCATGAAATCTGAGTATATTTTATGTTCTATACTACCTTTAGGTGATGTTTTATATCCCCTAATTTCTATGAAAGGTTTAATTTTACTTACTCTGTAAAATTTAATATCAGAATATAATCTATTATGCATAAAGTAATCATATATAAATAACATATTATTAACATTTTGAAATTTAAAGGTTATAGATGAGAATTCTTTTTCAGGCGCGGAGTTTGATCTTTTACGTTTAATAATAGTAGGTTTAGAATTTAATATAGTATTATCGAAATTTAACTTGGAAGAATATTCATTATATTCAAATTCCAAATTACATTCTATTCTATTTCCAGCATAATTAAATACTATAGAACCGTCAGTATCTATTAAACCTGCATAATAAGGATCATATAATTTTATATTATAATCAGCTTCAATATAATCTAGATTATATAAAGCACAAGCTTCTTTAAAACCTGGTACTTTAAGTCTGATTAATCCATTAATATGTTCTAAAATATATTTCATCTCTTCTTTTGTAGATACTATATATATTGAATAAGGTTTATTTTTATCTGCTCTAATTCTACCTATATGTAAATAATTTTGTATGTGTGTTAAAATTCTAATATCTCTATTATGTAATTTTATTCTGATTTGTTTAAGAACTCTTTGTTTATTAGTAGAATTTGTTCTAATATCAAAATTTCCATCCCCATCTATTATACCGGCAAATCAATTTCAAAATTTATAATCTTCAGTATCAGGTAACTGACGTATAGTCTCTGAGAATCCTTTTCAGTTTTCTGCTGATTGTGTATTCATAAGTTCAGAACTTATTGCTATATTGTTATTTTGACTATTTAAAAGAAAAATATTCTTACTAACATCTAATTTATAAAGATAAGCCGTATAAATAAATAGTAAACAATATGCAAATAATACAGTTTCCAGCATATAGTCAGTTGCAAAATAGTACTTAAAAGAAGATATACCATTCAGGCCCATTTGAGCAACTACGTAATAAGTATCGTGGAAGGCTATATCAAGTGAAGCATTAGCTAACACAACACCACTTACGGATAAAATACATTAATCATTTAATCTTTCATAACTAAATATGTAACCATTATAACAACCCCCTATTTTAGCATATTTTTTAATTGTACTATGACTAATGTTTAAGTCTCTTTGTGCATCCGTTACTCCTTCATACTTACGTATGAAATTTTTATTAGTATCGTACACAAATATTCCTTTTCTAATATGACTCATATTATTAATATCTAATATTAATTCTTTACATTCTTTATGTGTTCAATTAGATATTAAAGGATTATCACTTATATTATAAGGTATATTGGTAAAATATCATTCACCTCTAAATATAGTTTGCTCTCTTATAGCCTCAACAATAGTAGAGTGATTAGATTTAATTAAATGAGCTAAAGATGAAACGGAAGGGAAAATAACCAATAAATTTTTAAAGGAATCATAAATATAAACAGGATAAGCTGATTTAGCTTCTATCATTCTTACTTTACTTTCCATAGAATGATTTTTATTATAAAAAGGGTTATTCTCACCTGTTAAAGCTTTAGCTATTAAACCTTTAGTTGTATCACTATGTACTCTATTACTAGCCAATTCTGATAATAATTGTTTAGTTTCTTCTGTATGCTTATATCCTAAAGAAGAATAACCTTGCTTTAATACATTATAATAAGGCAATATAGATGTTATAAAATAAGTCTCTCTAACAGTTAAAACCTGGGGTTCTACATACTCCACTATTAGTAAAGTAAAGTTAGATTGACCATACTTAAGTAAAGCTTTTACAATGGGCATATTAGCATTTTGTCTACTTTTTAAGAAAGTATTGTTAAGATAATTTTTCATTCTAGAAGCTAAGTTAATAGAACTACCTATATAAGAATGCCCGTTTATGTTATTTATTAAACAGTAAATCCCTGATTTATCTTTTTGTTCTTTTAAAATAGAAGATCTATCCTCTTTAAATTGAGAATATATCTTTAGTGGTGCTACTAACGAAGTAGCTAAAGCTACTAAATTTTTTGTATTATCTTCTTTACTAGAAGTTGAGTAATGGTTACGTAAGCTATAGATAGTTTTTGAATTAAAACTATTGTTACTAAATGAATGAATTAATGCATTTTTATTTAACGGACTATATCTTCTCGTAAATATATTACGAGGATCGCATGTAGTCTCTGAGGGTCCTACTAAAGTATTAAATACCCGTAGGTTCCCTGCTGATTGTTCAAAATTATACATTGTCACTGAATATAATTCTAGTAGTATAATTGTCAGAAGTTCCCAGCATATAGCGATCTTTAAAGGGAGAACTAAGTGGTTTATTAATCCTCCTATTGTAAACATAAATACAAAACCTAATGAGAATAACATAGAAGGTGTCATTTTTATAGAACCACCATAGCAAGTAGCTAATCATGAGAATATTTTTATACCTGTAGGTACAGCAATTATTAATGTAGCAGCTGTAAAGTAAGCTCTTGTCGAACTTAGTAATTTGGACAGTATCTTAATTTAACGTAATATGTTAAATTTCTTGCGTGCTTGTCTCTGAGGATCCTTTTGATGAAATACTTTTAATTTTTTGGATACCTTTCTCTTCTAAATGTTTACCCTCTGTTATCATAATATAAACTTTTCTAAATTTAATATAATCTACATATTTACCAGCAAAAATATTATATTTATCAAAGTAATTAATTAAATGAGCTGCAGTTTTATATCCTGTACTTTTATAACATCATACACCTGTATGATATTGAGAAAGATTACCCATTTCTAATTCATTATATAATAATCTTAAAGGTAATACATCATTTTGCTTTAAAGAAAATTCTAATCTTATACTATATCCAGCTTTGTGTGTTTTACTTTTTACAACACTTATATGGAAACATCCATCAGCTTGAGTAAAACCCGCCAATCAATAATTATCTAAAGATAAAGACGGCATTCTTCTGGGAGGTAATATATTAATATTAAAATCTTCACTATAATTATGTTTAATTAATTGTTCATATTTATAATTACTTACAAATTTCCCATTAATTAAAGATAAAATAATAGATAAGCCTTCTTTATTTTTACAAATATATCTCACAGCTTTTTTATCTTTAATTTTATATATATTACCGTAACCTATACGTTTTTTAATAAGGTAAGCCAAAGATGAATCATTTTCGGAAAACACTATATGTAGTTCTTTCTTACCGAATCAACCATCACCTTCTATTAACCCAGCTAAAAAATAACCAAGCTCTTCATCATTAAGATTACTATTATGAATAGGGACATGCTCAGATATTTTAGGTAATTCAGCGCGAAGCTCCCTTTTATTATAAGTATTTTTAGTAGCGGCCTTAGCCATTGTACTAAAACAAAAAAAGTTTCCTGCTGATTGTCTTGTTAAATATAAGTAGATTGTGCCTAACGCTATAAAAACGAGTGGACTACTTAATCAAGAGTTCCCAGCATATAGCAAGATTTTTACCGTGAACACAAGTTTATCCACGTCTAATCCAACTGTATACATGTGATGCAAAACCGTTAATAAATATTTTTTTTTTATTTACCCATACAAGGTGCTAGCTCTGTATGCTTCTTTCACAAGAAGTGTCGGACTATATCTTCATCTTTGTAGCGAAGCGCGCCCCTCCTACTTTATTTGTCGTACTATTATTTAAATTAATTTGTTTTTGCAGAGTTCTTACTTGTGATAATCCTTCATCCGTTAAATGTAATTTATTATACACTTGGTTATGAACAATTAATCATTTTTCAAAAGAAAAAGCTTTTTTAGTTTGTAATGGAAATAATTTAAAGTATACGATCACATCACGCAATGCTTTAAATCCGGTAGCTGTATAACGATAAACATCCTTAGTTCCAGATCTTAATCTTACTTTACCAAATCCAAATAATTCGTATACTTTATTTAGTATAACACCATCTTTTTGATCTAATATATAACGCATTTTTATAACATGACCTAATGTATATCTAGAGTTTGCTGTAATAGATACATTAAAGCATCCTTCAGCATCAGTAAACCCTGATAATCAGCCATCCTGTAATGTAACTGGAACAGGAGTATTATTTAACTTTATAGTTTCAGAACCAAAACGATTATTTAAAGCATTAACTCATAGAGCTAATTGTTTAATTCTATGGCTTTGAGCTAGATTACCATTAAATAATAAAGCTAAAAGTAAAATATGTGAAGGGTTATCTACCATTCATCTATAAAAACCATTATTTTTTCCGAGGCTACGCCTACCCGTGCTTCCTTGAGGAAAATGTTTAACAACACCTATGTTAAATTTAAATTGTATTTTATGAAGTATATCACTTTCTTTTTGAGTAAGAACAAAACGAACTCTTTTACCTTCATCGTAGGTTTGAATAGCTCCATCCCCCTCTGCAAACCCAATAAATCAAGTTAATCATTCATCAGATAAAGGGTCTTTATTTTTAAATAATGTATTATAATAAACATGGAATGCGTAAAAAAAAAATACATTTTTAGAGCTTGCGCCTTCAAGAGACGAAGTCTCGCCCCGCGCGATTTTCTCCGAGTAAGGGTCGCTTGCGCCTAAAGATGTTTCGCGTGTAGTCTCTGAGACACTCTGTTTGTTATCCTTTAAGGAATACAGGGACAGATTGTCTGCTGATTGAGTATAGCTAATTAGATTTTTACCATGCAAGGTACTAATTAGCACTAAACTGTTCCAGCATATAGCGAAATTAATTGTACTCCCTATATCACTATAGGGCGAAGCCATCATTACTCAACTTCATACTATAAATCCTAGTATTCCTATAGACATCATAGCATACACCATACCTATGTAACCAAATATTGGTTTATTTGAATTAGTTGAGATAGTTGTACTAATTATACCGAAAGCTGGCACAATTAATATATAACAATAATTTTGATTAATTTAATAGTCTAATTAAGATCTATTAAGATTAATACTCAAAAACTTTCGTTTTTGTTAGGACTCTATCTTATACTGAAGAGCTTGCGCCCTATTCATTGAATTTTTTAATTTTATAATTTTTTCTATACCTATTTCCGTTAAATGATCTCTTTCCTGTATTAATATGTATGTTTTTCTTCATTTAAGATAATTATTGTGCTTACTAGATTGTAAATGAAAATTATCAAAATAATGTATTACTTTTCGAGCTGAACCAAAACTAGTTGACCCATAGTAATAACTATCTTGACTTTCTCTATATCCTATATTACCTCCAAATAGGTCTTTTAATCAAAACAAAACATTTTTATCCTTTTGATCTATTTGAAAGTTTAATCTAATTTCTGGTCTAGGTTTATTAATTCTATTAATAATTTTAATTTGAAAACTAGCATCTGCATCTGAAAATCCTGCAAGTCAGTGATTATGAAAATCATTGGAGTCATTTATTTTAAACTCTATACTTTCTTTTGAGTATTTAGAATGAGCAAGTACATTATTAATAACTTGATTAAATTTATTAATAGTTCTTAATCTACCATTAATTAAATTGATAACTCTAAGCATGCCATCTTTATTAGATATAATATACAAATAAGCATTTTTATCTTTAACTTGTTTAACATTACCAAAACCTATTATACTTTTTATATAATAGGCTAACTGAACATCGGGGGAACTAAATACAATTACCAACTGTTGTTGAGAACTGAAATGTCCATCTCCATCAATTAATCCGGCTAGATAATGTCCTAATTGTTGATCGTTTAACGGTTTTAAGTGTCTCGGTACATGAATAGATATATTTTTTAAATTTTCAGTATTGTCGCGTATAGTCTCTGGGGTTCCACTTTTTAAAGTGTTACCTGCTGATTGGCTTCATTGTTTTAACTTTTTTACTGTATCAATTAAGAGGGAGTATTTAAAACTTGTTGGCGAAGCGTTTCCAGCATATAGCAACATTAAGAGGCTTATAATTTTAACCTCAGGGTGTCCGAAGAATCAGAACAGATGTTGGAATAATATAGGATCTCCTCCACCGGCTACTTCAAAGAATGAAGTATTAAAATTTCTATCTGTCAATACCATAGTTATACCACCAGCTAATACAGGTAATGATAATAAAAGTAATACTGCTGTTATAACTACGGCTCATCCAAATAAGGCTAATTTATGTAATCTTATTCCTGGTGTTCTCATGTTCACAATTGTTGTTATGAAATTTATCGATCCTAATAAACTACTTACCCCTGTTAAATGTAAAGTAAATATTGCAAGATCTACACTTGGTCCACTATGACTTTGTAATCCTGATAATGGGGGATAAAGTGTTCAACCTGTACCCACTCCACCTTCAATACAAGCAGAGAATATTAATAATAATAAACTAGGAGGTAATAATCAGAAACTAATATTATTTAATCTAGGGAATCATTTACAATAGTAGTTTCCTGCCATAACGGACTCTGTCTTCACCCTTATTTAATGCAATAAGGGGCTTCGCGTCTAGTCTCTGAGGATCCTACTCATAATTTAAATTATTTTGGTTTCCTGCACATTCTTCCCATGTATACATAAGTGTTACGACTAATTGAGTTATCTGCACAACTTTATGCGTTTATAAACTCCAATTAGACGTCTATGTATCTGTTGATAGGTAAATTAATTCCATTTTCGAGAGATTCTATGCATATAGCGAAGTAATAATTAAAAAGTTTACACTCTTTAACGGCATTCCCTGATTTAGGGGTTATATAAAAATAACGAGCTTGTGCCTTAGTAACGAGGAGCGACCCTGGCTAGACGAAGTCTAGCCGCCCATAATTTAAGCTGATAATTTATTTAAATGATCCCAATTGAAATAAGTTCTATTTCTATTCATAGTACTTCTAGCAGAATCAGTTTTAGTTAGACCCTTTTCTGTATAATGTTTGTTTTCAAGTATTAATAACACAATTTCTCTTCAATCTTTGTAATCTAAATATTTACTTGAGAATAAAGAATATCTATCTAAATAGTTTACCAAAATTTCAGTCGAAATTTTACTTGATGCTGTAAGAGTATAATACTCATTATCTGTAGATTTCTGGATTCTAGTTAATAAACTACAATTAAGAAATTTAGCTATATTTGTTAAGACATCTAAATAACTGTTACCAGTTACAGGATCTAACATTCTCTGCTCAATTCTTAATCTACAAGATATTTTTCTTTTTTTTGCGTTATTTTCTACTTTAGTATGTTGTACAGAAAAACTTCCATCTGCATCAATAAATCCACTTAATCAACTATCATTAGCCAAAGAACCATCTTTTAAAGGTAATTTCTCTATATTAGTATTATGATGTTTATTTAATCAATCTATCAATTTATATAATTGATGTATCTTAGGTGTTCTTAGTTCACCATTTATTAAATAAACTATTTTCTTTAAACCTACTACAGGTGAAACTACTAATACACAAGCATTATCTTTAGTTTTATATCTAATAAAACCTGATTCTAAAATATCTAATAGTTTTTTGGCTAATGGTTCATTTTTTAAACCAAAAGTTATACAAAACCTTGGATTATGTTTCTTTTTATCACTTGCATCAGGATTTTGTATTCAAATATGTCCATCGCCTTCAAATAAGCCGGCTAGATATGAATTAAAATTATTACTTTTTACGGGCGCTCCGCTCGTACTATAATATCTTTTGTTATTTATTATACCCCTTGGACTGTCCTTTTTTTTTGCCATGTCAGGACCTCCTACCATTAAAGGCATTAGAAAATTTCCGAATCCACCTATTAATGCAGGCATACGTTTACTCATAATCTTTCGAATATGTACGGACTATATCTTTATCTTTGAATATTATAAAATATACACTAAGATATTTCACGTGTAGTCTCTTAGGATCCTACTCGATAACAAAATTATCTTTGGTTTCCCGCGGATTACCCAATCCTTTAAAATGTCACTGTATTCCACTGCTAACATATAGTCTGCGGTACTAGTTTTAAAGGCTCTAAGGGGATTCCTGCATATAGTGAAAATAAAGTAAAGCATTTCTGCCTTACCCGGCCATGCCTTTCTATTTAATCTTTAAGGCGCGCTTGCGCCCTCGTAAATTTTCATTTTCCTCTATAATAACCTGATTTTACACCTTTTAAATATTGTCTAATAGTTACACGATCTCCTTTTAAGTGATTAGCTAAACTTGTTAACGATGAAAATTCCAGATTCTTACTTGAATCGTCTTTAAATTCTGCTAAAATAGAAATAGAAGCAGGATGTTTAACTGTATATAATGCACGTT
The DNA here is from genome assembly GCA_014899045.1 of Fusarium palustre. Classification (NCBI taxonomy): domain Eukaryota; kingdom Fungi; phylum Ascomycota; class Sordariomycetes; order Hypocreales; family Nectriaceae; genus Fusarium; species Fusarium palustre. The sequence continues at coordinate 14,266 of JAAVUH010000002.1, read as the reverse complement.
TTTCATTTACCAACTCTTTTATTCCCTCTAGAGTTAATAAATTCGTATTTTCAGATTCTTCTATTAAATCCAAAGATAAAAATAAAGTATCTAAATACACTGTACCTGCATCTAAACAGTTATTTAAAGTTTTATGATGAATACTTATTGAATCATACATATGTTGTTTCGATTCAAATATATATAATAAAGTAAAATCTTCTACGTTATAAATATATACAGGAGTACCTCTTTGTTTACGTAATCTATCTCTTATTTCTTGGCCCATTGGTTCATGATAACCAGAACTGCTTGCCACCAAATCTACGTTTAAACTTGGTTTTAAAGTATCTATAAAATGCTGTTCTAAGCTTACAACGTCATCTAAGCTAGAATTCTCATCCATTATATAAATTGTAAGATTTGTATCTTGAAATCCGTGTTTATTAAAATAACGTAACACTCTACGTGCTTTAGTTTGAAGAATAGATGGCATAAAGTAAGAACTTATTCTATTATACAAATTGATAGAATGTCCTACATAAGCATGATCATTACTTTCTCAAACATAAACACCTTTTTGATTTTTCGATACTTTTAAGATAAGATTTCTATTATTAAAAGGGTTTTCTATATATACTTTAGTATATAGTGGTATTTTATCTTCATCGTTATTTTTATTAGAATTATTATTATTACTATTTGTAATAGTAATAGTGTTGTTTTGGTTATTATTGAGAGCGACCTCTGTAATTTTTTTCTTTGAAAAAAATATTCGAAGGGTGCTAGCTTGAAAATTAAAATTAAATAGTCTTCAATTGTCGACCATGAAGAATATCATTAATATAGCGTGGGCTGTAATTACACTGTTATATAATTGATTGTTAGAAATATATTGTACTCCAGGTCCACTAAGTTCAAGTCTTATTAACACTGAAAAAGCTGTACCTAATAATCCTGAGAAAAGAGCGAATATTAAATATAGTGTACCTATATCTTTAGCATTTGTAGAATTAAATCATCTTTCCATACCCATAGACATTTGGGATCTTAAGGTCAAATTCGGCTGGTGGGAACAACTTTCCTTATCTAAAGACAAAATTAGGAAATAATTAAAGTACTCTTTGTGAACATAATTTTTCACTTAAAAGTTATTAACTAATATTTTTAATTAATAATTACGAGCGAGTTTGCTAGAGCTCCCCACTATAAATTAATGTGATAACGGTTCTACAAAATCATATTATATTTTAACTCGCGGCGCTATTCGTTTCACGAAGAGACTTCGTCTACGCAAGCTCCTCCTCTAGGATTAGTAAAAGCAGAAGGGAACTTTGTTCGCGCCGCGGGTTAAAGGAACAAGGGGCGTCTTTCTGAGAGCTCATGTGAACGAAGAGAAAACTTCGTTTCATCCCCGGCGAGGAAAAATATATTTTTTTTTATACGCGCCGCCCCCGATAGCGAGGGGTAGGCTTAAGAGCTTGCGCCTTTAAAGGCGCAAGCTCTAAAATATGGCGATTCCATATCCCTCTGGGATATGGAATACTAAAAATATTTTTTCCCCCCGGAGCATAGCTGGCGATCGGGATATCTATTACTAAATAAAAAAAGGTATAAGTGAATAATGATAACGTGGGTTAGATTATATCTGCTACTTAGTAGTCCTCCGAAGGATGGACTCGCAAGCAGTAATAAGCTATCTAGCCTGATCTATCAAATTATTCGATTATGGTTACTAGTGGTGCAATATACGTAGCATATACTTCTAGTTTGCTAGCTTGCGAATTTCTGCTTAGCCGATATATTGGCACAAGCTCGTTAGGAACTCCATTCTAGGTAGCGATACTAGAGGGGGACGGTGCGAAGAGGGGGGCGTAGCTCGGCGAAGCCTCGAACTTTGTTCGCGCCTTCCTTCGGGGCGACTCCCTCGCTCTCCTACTAGAAACTTCGTTCACCTAGAGAAAAGTTAAAATACGCAAGCTAGCAGCCATAAAAGTACTATTCTAAAACATTTTAAATACAAATATTTATTTTGTAAGCTACTTCTGTTTGCTTAGCTGCTTGCTTTATACGTATAAAGCAAGCAGCAGCTAAGCAGAAAAGCAGCCCCAATCTTTAAAATAACCACTATCGTGGCGTGGCTATTTAGTGAAATTATTATAGTATAGTTAAGTCTACAACGAAATTGCTCGCAAGCGGTACTATGTGCTAAGGTACTAAAACTACAATAAAAAAAAATTCATCTGTAGTAGTAACTTATTTGTATATTCTAAATATTAGTTAATCTATAATTAATAAAGGATTAAAACATACAGTTAGTAGTCCGTAGGACTCGCAAGCTATAATAATAAACTGGGAGTAGCCATAAAAAAAAATAAATAACTTTATTTTTTTTTTATGGCTGATTTTTTCGTATTGCGCCGACCCCTGCCAAGCGCAAGTTCGAAAAAAAATATCCGTAGTATTTCATAGCAAGCTCGTATTGTTTTTTTTTTACCTTTAATATTAATATAAGTTAGAGTAATAATCCGAGGGCGCAAGCGCGCCGGACTCAGCAAGCAATTCAAACTTGCTAGTGCTAGTGTTAGTGTTAGTGCTAGCACTACAGCACTACTAAATAAAATAAAGATTAAGGAGGAATTGAACCTCATTCAAATGATCTGCAATCACCGTGTAAAACCGTTTACAATCTTAATCTTTGCTAGTACTACAAAGTAGCGCAGCTAACAAGTATTACAGGCGCAAGCTCTAAAATAAAGAAAACTTTATTTTAGAGCTTGCGCCTTACTCGTTCGTGTGTAGTATTTTTTTTTTCGAAAAAAAAAAATACCACGAGCCCGCAGGGGCTACACAGCACTACTTTGTAGTAATAAGCAAGCTATACATAGCATTAACCCTATATATTTTTGGCATTATTTTGTAATTCTAAATCTACAAGAGTATTTTCTAATATACTTACTGCTGGTAATATAAATAAGAAATGAGAAAAATATAAAGCAGTACTTAGTTGTCCTATTTCTATAAAAGGACTTTCTACATGTTTAGCACCTATTTGCATTAATATTAAAAAGTTCACTAAAAAGATGTAGAAAGCCGCCTTGCTTAAAGGTCTAAATTGTAAACCCTTAGTTAAACCTAAGTCAGCCTTAGGTAATATTAAAATAATTAATATTGCAGCTAACATTGCGATAACTCCTAATAATTTATTAGGAATAGATCTTAAAATAGCATAGAAAGGTAATAAATATCATTCAGGTACTATCGCAGGTGGTGTTTGCATAGGGTTAGCCATTATATAATTATCACTATCACCTAAAACATTAGGCATAAAGAATACAAATATTCCTAAAACAAATATAAAGATAAATATAGTAATTAAATCTTTAAATAAGAAATAAGGAGCCATAGGCATTCTATCATAATATACTGGAACTCCTAAAGGATTACTTGATCCAGCTGTATCATGTAAAGCTATCATATGCATTAAAACTAATGCTGCTAATATAAAAGGTAATACAAAATGTAAAGCAAAGAATCTGTTTAAAGTAGCATTATTCACGCTAAAACCTCCTCAAATGACAATTTGATTATGTATAATTTTTAATTTATACTTTATATCCTTTCAGATATAATTAGACTATGTCTTGAATTTTATTTAATACGCTGCTATATAGCTAACGTTATAAAACCCTGGGGTTATCGTGTTGAGCTTATTGTTGGTTTAACTCACTCATTAGTCGTTGAACGTCCTTAATTCCTTTTAATTAACCGAATTAAGTTCCGCTACAAATAATTTAATAACTGGAGGTAAGTTTATGTTATTAAATGTTCTTGTAATTTTCCCCATTTGCCACTAAAAAATAAGGCGCTAGTACGAGCATAGCTTATGAAATAGCTAGCCTTATTTTCAAGGAGCCCTTTTTACAGTTTCGGGTAATGTAATTTACTATAACGCATAGAATTTTGTAAATTATTTAGTCATTTCATATATTGAATGTACTTTAATCCTATTAAAGGATGTAAACCTTCGAAAGAAAAGAAATTTATAACTGTTTGAATGTCAGATTTAGAACTAACACCAAATTGATTAAAATTATTAGTAGTGTCTATTTTTCTTGTAGTATTAAACACTAATTTAAATGCTTCAAATAAATTTGTATGTATTCTTTGTTTTAGGCGGAGCTGAAAACAACCATCATTATTGCTTTTAATAAAAAAAGAACCCTCTGAACATGTAAATCCTACAATTCAATTTTTAAAGAAATGTAATAATGTATAATCCTTTGCATCTTTCGGTAATTTAAATACATCTTCAATATTCTCTCTTAATGGTATTTGATCAAACATTTTTATATCATTTTTAAGAATATACATAGCCAAATTAAACTGATTAATTCTAGTTTCAGTTAAAAAGAATATGTTATTATGTATTAATAAAGGAAATAAAACTTCTTGTAATTCAGTTCTATTTATTACTAATTTACAACTTGGACTTCTTAAATCTTTATATACATTTACACTACCTAATTTTAAAGTAGAATGGATATATTGCAAAGTTGAAATATCTTCTATATGTAAAGATATAACTAATTTCATAGTTATAAATCCTTTAGTTGTTTTAGTAATTTGAATATAACCATCTCCATCTATTAATCCGACTAAAAAGGCTAAAAAAGATGTAGGTAGGTTAACATAATCTTTTTTATCTAGGCGCAAGCTCTTATTCATTTTCTTTAAAGCGTTTTTATGTACATTACCTATTGTAGGTAATATTGAATATATAAAAATCATACTAATACCCAAAACTGTAGTTTTGATTGACTCAACTATGTCTTGTCCAATTCATGGAACAGCACTAATTAAATTAGTAATAACTGTAGCACCTCATAATGACATTTGTCCATAAGGTAAAACATACAAGCATACTTATTTAGTTTTAAAGAGTAGCTCAGATTATTCGAACCATGAGCCTTATTTATTCATTTCATATTGAATTGCCACATTCAACATGTATAAGTCAGCTAAAACACGCTTATTTGTATTTTTTTCATATATACCAGGCTGTGTTACCTGAATACGGTGAAAATCATCTTTAGCTCATCTATAATCAATACTATATCGATCACGTGCTATACTGTACTTTTTTAATTCTTCCGCTAACACTTTTTCTTGATGCATAGTAAGGTTAATTATGTCATTATTTCTAGGGGGAAAACCCATGTAATCACACTTCTTATCCAAAGATTCATTTGCAAGAATTTGGCGATATAATCTTTTGGAAATCGGAAATTTTTTTTTAGGATGCCGACTATCAAAAATTAAGTCTTTAGTGTATTTTGCATCGCTTATACTAGTAATGGTAGGATTTGGATCACTTTCCATCCAAAATATAAAAAATATGGATATTATAAATAAGAGAGCTAAGGCTAGAACTATTCATTCTAGATTAATTTTACCGAAGCCTACTTCATATAACTCTATACTTTCTAGAACAGAATCTCAATTTAGGTTTAATTTTTTGAACATAATATTTATTTAATAATTAATTTTTCTCTATATCATAATATTTAAAATACCGGTTTTTTGCTTACATAAAACGAATGCAGCAGCAAGCTCATTATAACGCGTTAACTCACAAGCTTGCGTGTTAAATAAATAAGGCGCGAACGAGAGCAGCTTCGCCGCCCCCTCTTATTTTGAGTAGGCTGATTTCGGAGAAATCAGCCTACTCTCTCTCTAATTAAATAAGCTAGAATAACTTGGAATTCGTATATTCTATTAGTAGTACTTGGTTGCTAACTTCAAATTAGCGCTACTAAAAGCTCCGACTGTGCATTAAGCAGCATTTCAGCCACCCACTAGTGACCCAGTCTGTCGCGATCCTCTAAAGAACCGACGATCTCATATATAATATAATACTTTGATCGTTTTCACTAGCATTGCCAAAGAATTAATTAAAATTCTTCAATAACCCCGTCAGGTTATTCCACTTTTATCTTATTTTCTTATAGAAGTTACATAAGAAATTAAACTTGTGGGACTATGGATTAATAATTATTGGTAATTTACAATTCAACGCCTTAATAGTACTTTCTTTTTAGTTTTTAAGGCTCTATATATTGTTTTTGCGTTACAATTTAAACTTAAAGCCGCATCAGATATACTACTATATTGACCAAATACTGTATTATTTTCAATATTATAAAGTATAATAGGGCGCTCCGCTCCAGATGCTTTCTTCATATTATCTAAAGCTTGTTTACTAAACTCTATTTTAGAGCTTGCTCTATTTAAAGCACTTTGTTTCATTCTTTCTATAATAGGGAGCTTCGCGCCACTAAATTGTTTATTTTTATTTAAATTACCTATAAGCATACGCCGCTCTTCACTGTAATTAGTTTTCATTTTTATTCTATCTAATTCAGTATGTTTATAACCAAAGCTTGACCCAGCTTCAGTTAATATATTATAATTAGGTAATAAAGATTTTAAATAAAAATCTTCTACATCCAAAAGGTTTTTATTATTTTCTACAGTAGTCTTTTCTGTAAATGTTTCTAATACTATAAATACAAAGTTATCTACACCATATTTATTTACGGCTAACTTAACTATCTTACTTCCAGTTCGATTGATTAGATGTCTGTAGAATCTAGCGTATAATTTATCAGTAGAACCAGATCCTACATAAAAATCCTTAGTAATCTTATTTAATATTAAATAAACACCACTTAGACCTTTGGTTTGATCTTTAATTTTATCTTTAGTATTTACATTTCTAAGATCTTCAAATATAAAAACAGGTTTTAGATTATTATCAGTTAGAAAGTCCGAAACAGCAAGGCTCGAACGTTGATTGTTTACTGATGAAGATGTACTGTAACATCTTACTTTTTTATAAGTACTATTAAGGCGCAAGCTCTTGTTGAATAAAAAAACCATACCATTATTAGACCATTTTGGGCTATCTTGGTAACCCAGGAATCCTGTAACTATCATAACGATAAGGATTATTGTACCTATAACTCATGTCAATGTTCTTGGTGCTCTATAAGATGCGTAGTATATACCTCTTCCTATGTGTAAGTACACTAAAAAGAAGAAAGCTGATGCTGTGTTACTATGTAAGTAACGTACTAATCATCCATTGTTTACATCACGCATAATATGTTCTACAGAATTAAATGCTTCTAATACTGAAGGATTATAGTGCATTGCTAAAGTAACTCCAGTTACAATTTGTATAACTAAACAAAGTAATAATAAAGATCCGAAATTTCATAAGTAACTTATATTACTAGGTTGTGAAGCGTCTATCAAATAACCATTAGCTAATTTTAATAAAGGGTGATTTTTTAATATTCTCATAATATTTTTAAATTATATATATATGGTATATAAATATACTTTTATAGCGGGTGATAAAAAAATATTCCTGATACCGATTCCCTCCGAAGGAAGGAAATCGGGATATAGAATAGTCTACGACTAGAAAGGGTATATATTTATTTATTTTTTTTTTAGTAACCTTACTGAAAACAGCAAGAGGTATACATTAAACTGTATAATTTACAGAACTATTCATAGCGAGCTCTTTCAAACCCCTGGTACAGTACGAAGTTCGATTGCTACAGAATACACAAGCTCTCCCGTAGGAATAGTCTATGCGCAAACTTGCTATATTTTCCTCCTCCTACTAATTCTAAATCGATAGCTTGCGTCTATATTAATAACAACTTAGCGTAACGCCTCCATCAGACTTAGGTTTATCGATTTTTGTTTCTTTAATAGGCGTGCCTCTTCTAAAAGCTAAGTAGGGCTAACGAAGCTAGCAGAGAGACTTCTGTGAGGCGCGCTTTAGCTTGCGTAGACGGCGCGTATAAAAAAAAATATATTTTTTTTATTCCTCGTCTCGCCCGCCTTCGGAGCCATAAAAAAAATAAATAACTTTATTTTAGAGCGGACTTCGTTCGCTATGAAATACGCCGGTAGACGAAGTCTCTAGGAAGGCGCGGAAAAGCTGCTCTATATTTTTTTTTAGAGCGGACTTCGTTCGCTATGAAATACGCGCCGCCTTTTTTTTTTCTCATTTTAGAGTCGAACTAAAATTATGCTATCCTATTAAAGCTAATGAGGTTTAGGGTTATTAACCCTTTAATATACGACTAATGCTTGCTTGCAATACGTTATACCGTAAGCAAGCAAGCAAACATGCACTCCTAATATAGATAGCTTACCTTTAATATACACGCTTAAAGGCGGGCCAGTATTGCGAGTAGAAAAAGAGCTAGCACTACAGCACTATCCCTTACTCGTAACACAGAAATAAGGCCGACTATATTTTCCAGGAAGAGACTTCGTCTAGTAGTGCAGGTCGAGCTTGCGCCTTCATCTATAAAAAAAGGTTATAGCCCTAGTTAAGAAATGTATTAAGATTCCTACGGATTAGAAGCGCCCTAGTTAGAAATTAAAGAACGATCTTTATGCAACATAAGAATTACTAAGCTTGCTATTGTAATAGAATTTACTACGTCATCTACTACCTGTACAAAAGTAAAAATAGATAAGTAGAAGCAAATTCCTATTAAAATATAAAGAGCGTAATTAGTAACAACTCCGTTACTTAAGCTAGAAATTATTTTACTAGCTTTAGTTAAAATAACACCAAACCCATAAGGACCTATTGATTCAATACTACCTTTATCTAAAACTTTTGTAGTTTGACCTCCTATTTCTAAAACTGAATTAACAATATATTTATTATAAAAGAATTCAACTAAGAAACGTTGATTGAAGAAACCATAAATATAATATCCTAAATTAGATAATTTAAAGTTAGATATTATATTTGGCATAAATTCAGAATATATTATTGCTAATGTAGAGAAAGATACAGTAAGGATAAAAGGAATTAATTTAAATATAGTAGGTACACCAAATTCAGTGTCAATCATTATTTCATGAACAGGGTGAATAAATATACTATTGTCTACAAAGAACCCTGAACCTAATCCTATGAAAATATCTCTAGTGATATATCCAAAATATATAGAGAATATCGCTAATACCACTAAAGGTAAACTGATAAATATGTCACTTTCATGAGCATTTCTATAATAATTAACTGGTCCATTAGGATTAGTTAAGAAAGTTAAGTATATAACTTTAACTGAATATAATGTAGTAAATATAGCACCTATTACTGCTATAACATATACATCTATACTACTAAAATGATATTGACCATAAGCAGATTCTAATATAAAATCTTTACTATAAAATCCTGTCATAAAAGGGAAAGCGACTAAACTAAGACTAGCGATTAATATCACAGAATAGGTTAAAGGTAGGAAAGATATTAATCCCCCGTATTTTCTTAAATCTTGATTGTCTACTACTGCGTGTATAACTGCTCCTGCCCCTAAGAATAATAATCCTTTATAGAAGGCATGATTTATTAAATGAAATATTGCTACATTATAAGAAGATAAACCTATAGCTATTACCATCATACCTAATTGACTCATGGTAGAATAAGCTATAATTTTTTTTATATCTTGTTGGAATAACCCAATAAGAGAGCTAAACACAGTTGTAGTTGCACCTAATCATAAACATATTGCCAATACCACTGGACTATATTCAATCAAAGGGGATGAACGTATTAATAAGTACACTCCTGCTGTAACCATTGTAGCTGCGTGTATTAAGGCAGATACCGGAGTAGGACCCTCCATTGCCATGGGCAATCATATATGTAAACCTACTTGTGAACTTTTAGCCATTGCACCTATAAGTAAACATATTCCTATAATTGTAGTAATATTTTCATTTATATAAGGAGCTAATGAGAATACAGTACTATAATCTAGAGTTCCTAAAGTTCATAATAAGATAAACATACCTATCATTAAGAAAGCATCTCCAACTCTATTAGTTAAGAAAGCTGAAAGAGAACTTTGATTAGCCGCTATTCTAGTAAATCAAAAACTAACTAATAGATATGAACAAACACCTACACCTTCTCATCCTACGAACATAACTAAATAATTATTACCTGTTACTAGTATTATCATCATAAAAGTGAATAAACTTAAATAACTAAAGAATCTTTGATTGTGAGGATCATGACTCATATATCCTATTGAATAAAAATGAACTAAAGAACTGATTATTAATACAGGTATTAACATTGATACTGTTAAACTATCAAATTGAAAGTTTCATACCATATTAAATGATTCGTTATCTAATCATTTAAATAAATTAATTGAAACCGGATTATTATTAAATCCTACTTCGAAAAAGCTAATAATAGCTAATATTGTTGTTATCATTATACTTAAACAACCTAAAATACGGCTACCTGTAACACCGACTTTTCTACCAAAAAAACCGGACACTATAGATCCTAATAAAGGTAATATAATTATACTTAAATACATTATTTATATTCTATTGCAATACTTCCTCTTAGTCTATAAAAAGCTACTAAAATAGCTAAACCGATAGCAGATTCTGCACCAGCAACTACTATAATGTATATAGCATATGTTTGTCCTATTATATCATCGATATTAACAGAACTTACCAATATTAAGAATGTTATAGATAATAGCATTATTTCTATAGAAATAAGCATTAATATTATATTTTTTCTATTAAATACAAACCCTAAGATTCCTATTAAAAAAAGTACTAAAGTTAAATTCATATTTTATCTAAAACTACTAATTGTTCGGTGGTGGGCTAGCTTACTATAAAGCAGCCACCTCACCTATAATTATGAGCTTTACCTAGTCTGCGTGCGAGTAGCCGGGGGCGGATAGTAAGGCACAGCTTGCGCCCTCGACTGAGTTTCTCGTGAAACGAATATTCGAAGAAATATGCCTACCCCCTAATCAGCCGCACCTTTACTCGCCCGCCTTTATTGGCCTCACTATAGTAAGCTAGTATATATACGCAAGCTATGCATAGCAAACCCATAATTATAAGTATAACTATAGATAAACAAAATTACCTATAATTGTACTAAGGATATTGTAGACTTGAACTACAATCAAGATGACCGTACCATCTTGTTCTACCATTAAACTAATATCCCTTTTATTAAAAATAAGTATCTTTAGCTTGCACCATCGTAGGATATAGTAAGCTACTCCAGAGATGTGCGGGCGCACTAATACCTAATTTAATAATTTAACTTTATGCAGGCGCTATTTCGGCGTACTTCTACGCCGAAATTAGGGCGCGTACGGTCGCGCAAACTAAAGCTCGTATCTCGAGCGAGCTGTATCTTTCGATGCGGGTGCTTCTGGCGCAAGCTAAAGCTCGTCGGATAGCAAAATTTTCTTCTTGTTTATAAGAGGCTAAAAATACTAGTCCGTCAAATAGAAAAAAGGATAGAAAAGTCCTAGCTTGCGGCCGCTTATTAATAACGAGCTTGCGCCTCCCGTTAAATAGGTAAAGTTCGCGTAATGTGTGTCTATATATAAGTGAGTTTTTTTCATGACAACTATAAGGGATCGAACCAAAATTTCATACAGACCCGACCGTAAGATAATATCTTTCATTCATAGGTCAAAAGGTACCTCTTTTATGAATAGATCTGTAAAAACCTAACTAATAGTAGTTGTTCATACTCCTTTCCAGGAGTATACTCGTAGTGCTAATAATCAAAGCCTAAACTAAACTGTGAAATGCCCTCCGAGTAATTCTAACGAAAGTAGGCAGATTTTCAGAAAATCTGCCAGCTCCGAGTTAGAATTACGACGGAAGTTCACAGTTTATGCCGTAGGCTAATGGAGGTGGGGCGAGACGAGGAATAAAAAAAAATATATTTTTTTTTATACGCGCCGTCTCGCAAGCTAGTAAAAAAAAATACATTTTTTTTTCGTGCCGAGACTTCGTCTACGCAAGCTCTCTAATTAGCCTCGCCTTTCTCGTACTATTAAACTGAATATAGTCAATGCACAAATTTATCTATATTTACAGATTCTATAACTATAGGCATTGAACTGTGAAGAATTCCACATATTTCTGAACATTGACCATAGAATACTCCTTCTCTATTTATGAAAACTGATACTTGGTTTAATCTACCTGGGTAAGCATCACATTTTATACCTAAAGATGGACAAGCAAAAGAATGAATAACATCACCAGATGTTATTACAAATCTTATATGTGTTAATTCAGGAACTATTACTCTGTTATCAACCTCTAACATTCTTAATCCTCCATCTTCTAAATCAGAATCTGGTACTATATAAGAATCAAATTCTATAAATTCTTCATTTGAATCTATGAAATCTGGATACTGATATGATCAATATCATTGGTGTCCCTCAGCTAAAATAGTCATAGAAGGGTCATTAACTTCATCCATTAAATATAATAATTTGAAAGAAGGGAAAGCTATTAATATTAATATAACTGCAGGAGTGATAGTTCATATTAATTCGATTAATGTCGATTCTTAAGTACTTTCATACTTAACTGGACTATATCTTACCTTATATTTATATAAGGTTTCCACGTTTAGTCTCTAAGGATCCTACTGAAATATAGGGCGGTCTTTCATAACAAGCTCGCTCTATCTATATTTGGTGGTTTCCTGCTGATAGTCCATTGTACATCCTTTAGGGTTATCACTGATAAAGCATATCTTCGTCATCTTTATAGTACCTAAAGGCTTTAGAAGTTTCCAGCATATAGTGAAATTTTACTCATAGTTTTTTTTAAGTTTAACGCTCTCCAGTAAATTTATATCTATCTTTAAATATTTCACCTGAATTTATATAAAGTCTTACAGTATTAGCACTAATATCTAAAAATTTAGCTGCTTTTCTGATTGAAACAAAACTACCTATTAATTTAAATCCTTCTGAATCACATTTTTCATGTATATAGACAAGATGACCTCTACTAGTACTCATTTTTAATAGAGTTTCTTCAGAATGCTTTCTACCTAAAGCCTTTTGTCTCATTAACTCTTTAGTAGGCGGCGTGAACGAAGTTCTCGCCGCCCCTAACGAATGAGTTTTACCAAATAATGGTGAGCTTGCGCCTTCATTAGGGCGCCCAGCTCTGTTTGAAGACATAAGAGCTTTAGTTTCTTCTGTATGAGTACGGCCATATAAAGCTGATTTTTCTTGAATATGTAGGCGGAGCCCTCCTCCTTTTAAAGAAGAGGGAACTTCGTTCGCGCCACTAATTTTTGTCTTAGTCTCTTCACTAAGCTTATGGCCTGATGAAGAACCAGCTATTTTTAAAGTATTATATCTTGGATTTAATTTATCCATGTAGTATTGTTCTCTTTCTGTTAAATTAGCTATATCGCAATATTCTAATATCTCAAGTGAAAAATTAGAATACCCATATTTAATTAAAGCTCTACTTATTACAAGAGTTTCTCTATTTTTTAAATAACTAAGGTTAAAATATCTAATAAATCTTTTAGCTAAACTTATAGATTGTCCAATGTATATATCATTCGTTATTTTATTGGTTCATTTATAAATTCCTGATTTATCTTTATTATCCTTAATAATTAACTTTCTCATTGAAAAAGCATCTTCGTAAAACTTTACGCTACTAATAGGGGAAGAGGATGTTGTACTGTAAGACCGGTGATTATAAAAAAATTTATATATGGAGTCGGCGGAGCCGCGCGCCAGCTCTAACTTAAAACACTTTTGAGTCGGCACATCTCTACCGTGATTTAAGTATTTATGTGATATTTGTGTTTTACTTGATGCAAAATTTTTCATTATAGAAAATAATATTCATCCTACAGCAAATAAAATTAAAACTAAATAGTACATAATATTATCATGAAGTTCCACTAATCCTTCCATTTGAGGAGTCGCACTGTCTTGGAAATATATACCTCAAGGCATAGGTGCATCAAAATTAATAAATGTATTAAATAAGTGTTTCATATATAAATTTTTAATATAAAATTTCTAATTATATGTGTATATATACAGCTTGTGGCCGACCTGCTGCTTATATAAGCAATACTTGTAATTAGTTATATAGCAGCTGCTGGCTATATACAGCCAGCCATGCAAAGATACAGCAGTTGCTGTAGTATAAGTATAATAGAATTGCCGCCTGTTATATAGCTAGCTTTAGCTTTTAGCTTTATATAGCTATAGCGAGGAACTTCGCACCTCGCTATAGCTAGAAATATAAAACCCTAAGAGGGGGGGGGGGGAGCGCTCGTGAACGAGAGCTCCCCCCCCCCCCCCCCCCCCCCCCCCCCCCCGGGGTGTAATTTTTT
>JAAVUH010000001.1:0-114510 GCA_014899045.1 Fusarium palustre | reverse complement strand
GGACAGCCTTGCTGGAAGGCCAAGATGGCTAAGCGTGAGGCCGAGGCCGAAGCTGAGCCTATCCCCGATCCCGTCGCTGCTCCTGAGCCCGATCCTGTTGCTGAGCCTATGCCTTGGTGCACCTGGAAGGGTCAGCCATGCTGGAAGGACAAGATGGCTAAGCGCGAGGCTAAGCCTGAACCCTGGTGCTGGTGGAAGGGACAGCCTTGCTGGAAGGCTAAGCGTGATGCCGCTCCCGAGCCTTGGTGCTGGTGGAAGGGCCAGCCATGCTGGAAGACCAAGCGCAACGCTGCTCCTGAGCCCATGCCCGAGCCTGCCAACGAGCCCAGATGGTGCTGGTGGAAGGGCCAACCTTGCTGGAAGTCCAAGGCTAAGCGTGATGCCTCTCCCGAGCCCTGGTGCTGGTGGAAGGGTCAGCCATGCTGGAAGGCCAAGCGAGATGCCAGCGAGGCTCTCACTGTCGCTCTCCATGCCACCCGCGATGTCGAGACTCGATCTGTTGCCGAAACTGAACACCTCCCACGCGACGCCGCTCACCATGCTAAGCGCTCCATTGTCGAACTCGCCAACGTCATTGCCCTCTCCGCCCGTGGAAGCCCCGAGGAGTACTTCAAGAACCTGTACCTCGAGGAGTTCTTCCCTGAGATCCCACACAACGCTACCGCCAAACGCGACGTCAAGACTCTCCAGGAGGACAAGCGCTGGTGCTGGTGGAAGGGACAACCTTGCTGGAAGGCCAAGCGCGCTGCCGAGGCTGTTCTCCACGCTGTCGATGGCGCTGATGGTGCTGGCGCTCCTGGTGGTCCCGAGGAGCACTTTGACACTTCCAACTTTAACCCCCAGAACTTTGAGGCCAAGCGCGACCTCATGGCTATCAAGGCCGCTGCTCGCAGCGTTGTCGAATCCCTTGAGGGTTAAGTAAGTTTGATTCTTGGCCCAGAGCTGATGATCATTCTAACATGTCGCTTCAAGTGTCGATGGATTGGACTCTCCGATACGACGGTTTTCGTTCTTGACAAACGCTGCCGGTGATATTTTTTTCGTCATTCTTTTGTCTATGGATATTAGCAAAAAGGGTTCGAAAGAAAAACGAGACAATGAACAGGTGGATAGGCCATGTGGGAGTATATCCCGATATCTTTTTTTCCTTTTCTTTTCTTCAGCGGCTTGAATATGCTGCACACATTTTTGAATAACGGCAGGGGACGATGAAGTCTGCTGCTCTTTTTTGGATGCGAATCTGCCTTTGGAGCATGAATCGCCGGACATGGCTGAAATAGCTGGAATAGTTTGAATTCAACTGCTTGTCTCGAATATTTACTGAATGCAATGCGATGTGATTGAATGAGATGCAAGGCTTGTATGCGGTGACTTGTTTGCTGGCATTGCTTTGCAGTATTGGACCAGGCACAGATCTGACAGCTGTTGACAGAGGCAATCAATCAAGTCAAGAGTCTGGCTTCAACATGACGAGCCTTGATATGTTCAATAATGAGTGGGGAGTCACTCAAGTCCGTACAGTCAACACTAACGCCAAGCAGCATATCATGGTTCATACCCTGGTTGATATCAATCCAGGACAGAACAAATGATCGTTGGGGTACGATGATCAAGTCGACTACGCTGGCAAAACCAGGCAAACAATCACAGCCTTGACTTTAATCAGCCCAAGCCTTCATTCACAGTAATAATAGGTATTTAAAATAAAGCATGTACGTTCAATCATTGCGCTCCTCCCCATAGCCGAGGGAAGCACCGCACCCAAGATTGTTCGCTTTTCTCTCCATTCTGTGTTCCTCTGAATCGGTGGTCTTGGGCGCAGGTCTTGCGACGCACCTCGCATCAATTATCGTGAGAGAAACATGAACGTTGTTTTTTGCGTTGTTCAATATTTGAATGAAGAGGAAAGGAAAAAAAGACCAAAATATTTTTTTAGCAAAGTTTCCTTTTGTACGCGTCTGAGATGGTGGGGCAGCTTGAATTGATGCCTTGGGCGCTAGGCCGCCATTTGGAGCTACCTACAGCACCAGGAAAGAGAAGCAAGGCAGTAGCAGATACAGGGTATCAAACCTACAGTGAGTTTGCTGCATTCGTTGACAGAACCTTTTTCGATAAAGCTTGGAGCTTTACATTCGCATGCGCACCATGATACGATTACGGATCAGTAGAAGTAATAAGAATATGATGTTTACTTTCTTGAGAAGCACTTACTGCAGCAAGCAAAGCATAATGCAACTAATACGACACAACCAACCAAAATCCCAAGAGCTTGGACTCACCAGTAGATCCACTAACAAGTCTCATTGGAGCTGCGCCAATTCGGATTGAAGTGCCGTCGAAATGCAATATCCATGTCTCATCAAGCTTAAAGGTAGCTTGGCTGTTCTTGTGGAGAATCAGTGAGCAAAGCCAAGCCATTTCCGATGGTGGCAGTGCATCACTTTATGTGTATCGATTCTTGATTCGAGCCATATAAAACAGTCTGTCTATATGTGAACAATATCCTGTTATTTTCCTTTCTTTTCTTCAGATTACTTGGTATTGATTGACCAAGTACATAATCATCCAAGCTGAGCTGAGCTGAGCTGACTGTTCCCTGCGACTGCCCCTCACATCATTGATCCGTCTCACTTATCTTTCGCATCAACATATCAAGATCAAGATGGCTGCAGATCTCGCTAATCGCCTCGGCGAACTCAATCCCTTCTCCTCCAAAAGCAAACATCTAAACGATGAAGATTACGGCGAAGAAATCGACAATAACACGGTTGCTGGCGGTGGTCACACTGGTCGGCGCATCGTAACCGACCTCAGAGTCAGCAGCGCCTTGAGAGAGTTTATCGCCAACGAAAAGATCCTCTCCAAGAAGGAAGCCGGTGCTAAATCTGATGATGCATCGCGCGCTCTGCTCGAGCTTGTTAGCAAGCCGCATATTCGCGTGCCGCCAGAGCTTACGGATAGATCGCATCCTCTGCCAGAGTATTACATCAGCTCAAGTCATAATACTTATCTCATGGCCCATCAGCTCTATGGATCTTCATGCGCGACAGCTTATGAGACTGCAATCAAGACTGGGGCGCGGTGTGTAGAGATTGACGCCTGGGATAACAGCGACAACAAAGACGAACCCAAGGTGACCCATGGCTATACTCTAGTGTCCAACATTTCCTTCCGGGCTGTGTGTGAAACCATCAGAGATTCGGTCGACCAAGAAGAACTCGACTCGAGAAAGCTCGGTTTCCGACCTTCGCCTATTTTGCTGTCATTGGAGAACCACTGTGGCGCCCATGGTCAGATGCGCCTTGTTAACATCATGCAAGAGGTATTTGGCCATCGCCTTTTGAGCAAGGCCGTGAGAGGTATTGGTCATGGCGAACAAGATGGGTCGGGAGACCATGTCCGCTTAGAGGATTTAGGTGCCAAAATCGCTGTCATCGTTGAGTACCATTTCCCAGGCGAGCCTTCAGACAGCGACTCCAGCTCGGACGACTCGTCAGATGACGAGGAGGAAAAGGCAGCGCGAAAGGAGTACAAGGAAAAGAAGAACGACGAAGTACCTACGGTCATCATACCTGAGCTCGCTGAGCTGGGTGTCTATGCGCAATCCGTCAAACCCGTCGATAACTCATGGTACGAAGAGGGCACTCTCTCTAATGGGCCTCATCACCATCTCATCAACGTTTCTGAGTCAGGCCTAGCGAAGCACCTCCCCCAACACACATCAGCCATCTCCAGACACAATGCTCAGCACCTTATGCGTGTCTTCCCCAAAGGCACCCGTATCTCGTCCACCAATCTGAAGCCCGTTCCTTACTGGGGAATCGGCGCTCAGATCTGTGCCCTCAACTTACAGAGATTTGGAGCTAGCAACCAGCTCAACGAAGCTCTCTTTAGCGGCACAGATGGCTATGTTCTCAAGCCCGCTGCTCTCCGTGCCGGTGGAAATGGAAAGCTGAGCACAGGCCGAAGCAAGCGTCTCCGTCTGCGTGTTGCAGGTGCAACGGACATTCCTCTCCATGGCGACTCCGAAGCAGACTCTATCAAGCCATATCTAACCTGCACATTGTACCATCCAGACGATCTCAAGGAAGACCCGCCAAAGCGCAAGACAGCTCCATACAAGCAGCACAAGCTTGAGTTCCTGCACCGAGGGCCAAACCCACCACCCACAGACCCAATCTGGGACGAGACCCTGACGTGGGAGTATGAAGACAACGAGCTGGTGTTCTTGCGCATGCTTATCAAGAGCGACGATAGTTGGGCACGAAACCCCATGTTTGCGGTGGCAGCAGTGCGACTACTTTATGTTGAGCCGGGCTGGAGTTTCATTCGCATGTTGGACCTCAAGGGTCATGAGACGCAGTGTTCGATCCTTGTCAACTTTGAGATCATTGATGCCTAGAAGGTGGTTTCTTATGAGTACACGAATTACATATATAGTGTGGGCCTTTTGCGTTTAATAGATTTGTCGATATTCAGTCTACGTGCGTTTGAAGTACTTATATATGAATCGCTGGTTTTCCATGGTAATTTGCAACTACGCGTACTAAGGGATTGATAATATGTCTTGTTCTACCGTGCATATGCCATAGAATCTATAGATTTTTATGATACCGAAAAGGTCCGGATGTTGTGTAGATGATCGGCTCCGAGCCGGGGTTGGAGCAGGTCCCTCCTAGCTGTGCTGCGTTGATTTTGGAGACTTCGGAGACATTTGAACCGGGATGCTTGTTTGCTATACGTATCTAGTATTATTCGTCAAGAAAGAGCAGGTTTGCGGTTAAACAGCGACATGGGTCATGGCGGATCTGAGTCCACGTCAGATCCGGCACCTGAGCTTAAGTTCCGAATGGCTTCGGATCTTAGATCAAAGGATGCCAATCATTCAAGTATAAGAACAAAGGCCGCCCCATGTCAGAGATTGCACCATACTTAACTTTGAATACACGTTATTTCTACTTCTCACAAAATAGCACTTACCACCACCTGAAATGGCCATCATGACAGCCCTCCTCGCTCCAATCCACCTCTTCTCCTTCTCAGCCCTTCTCGGTTCTCAACTCTACCAAACATTTATCGTTACAAAAGTCACCTTTCGACGCCTCCCACGTACACCTTTTATCAATCTCCAGAAACACCTTTTTCCTATTTACTTCCAAAGCCAAGCCGTGCTACTCTTTCTCACTGCTGTGACACTACCTCCGTATGGTCCTCTCTCACTGATTCAGTACAAGAGTGATTGGATACCATTTGCAGTATCAAGCGTTGTGGCGGGTTTGAATCTCATTGTTTTTGGACCAAGGACAACAAAACTGATGCTGGATCGTGTTGAACAAGGTAAATTGATGTTTTGACGTACAGTCGTACAGAGAACTAAAGTAAGACAGGAACTGCGAATGCAAAGACGGCAAGCTCGGAGGGTCCAAGTCCTGCGATACAGGTTCTGAAGAAGAGGTTTGGAACAGCACATGCTATATGCATTCATCTCAACTTGATTGGTCTTGGAGCTCATCTTTGGTATACTTGGAGATTGGCATCTCGTCTTGACATTTCTATGTAGATGGCTGAATTCAGATGTACGTCGATTTAGCTGCATCGCAAGACAAACGCTTGAATTCAAGTACTAGATCTATTGCTATACACTAAAATACTCTACTTTACGACCGCTCCCCATCGATCCCTCGATCTGGGAAGAAGAAGCTAACCTAAAGCACCATATTTCCAGTGCTATCAAGGTAGATAAACAGCCATCTCCAGTCCTCCCGCGTACGCAGTCGTTGTCGTCTTGAAACCATTCTTTGGGTCATGGATGTAATTCAAAAACTCCTTGTACAGCGGCCTTGCCATCTTTGTATTATCGGCCAGCACAATAGCACCCCTCCTCAATCGAGATTTGACAGCCTCAAGGGCTGGAAGTGCAAGCGGTGTCCAGACTATTTGATGTTAGTATCTCATCATTTTCCGCGAATTGATGGTGACTTACTGTCGATGAGCAACATGTCAACTTCCTCAGGCATACCCTCCTCCACCAGAAGCGTCTCTCTCAAATCTCCTTCTCTTAGTTCAATCCATGGCTCAACTTCTTCACCAGCCTCACTCCAATGCTTTCTCGCCCTGGCAGCTTTGGTACTCTCTTTCTCCGTCGCGATAACCTTTCCCGTAACATTCACACCCTTTGCTCTCTCCTCAGTAACATTCTGTCCCACAGCAAGAGCAAGATACATAGTTGAAACACCAAAACTTGTCCCAGCCTCGACGATGTTTTTGGCGTTGATACTCCGTACGAGGAGGTACATGAACTGGCATTTATCCTGCTCCAGAGCAACAAATTTGTCGCGCATGTGGCTGTCGCCGGAAGCAGGCCATGCTTCGCCGGTAATATAAAAGCCGTAGAGAAACTTGAAATAGAACCATAGCTGAGAATATGATTTCTCTTGAGCTTCTGATGCGGCGTGGAGGCGATCGAGGAGGTGGTGCAGGCGAGGGCTCGCCTCGATGGCTTGGAGAGCTGTTGCAGATGGAGCCATTGTGATGGTAGTTTACGACGAAGGGTCACACTAGAAGAATCTTAATACTATTTATATCCATTTGATGTGAGTCAACATCAACTGATATCTCTATGGATACGAAATTCGATCTTGGGTCTGATATCGCCGATGCCGATCTACCATGACCGAAAATGCCGGGTTGACATGCTGGAAGCCATCTGTGGCAACTTCTTGCAGATGCTGAAAATGAATTGGCCTATAGGATATTATACATATGACATACTGATCATGGAAGGTGAAGATTGACATATCATTTCTCAGTTGTCAAGTGTCGCATGGTTTCAGCTACATCATGACTGATACGTGAGTGTACATGCACGTCAAGACCTTGACTACTAAGGAATGTTGAACAACAATGCAGAAGGACTCTATGTAATTGCGTTGACGATGGAGATATGAATAGAGAATTGGTTTTGTTCTCAATACTTATAGAGACGCATTTGATGTTGTCTTCTTAAGGCCGAGGATGAAGTCCGGACTTCGGTCCCGGCCCCGGCGTTTAGCTTCCACCGTGCACGAGGTTCCGATATCTTGCCCGATTATATATATCTTGACTCACAATACTCATTCCGCTCATGCATGCAACTGATGGTATTATAACTGTATTGCCTTTGAAAACCAAGCCGCAGGGAGGCAAATCAAACCTGTATCTTTTGATTATACAAATCCTATCTACAGAAAGGAATTTGCCGTCATCTACTATCACAACAAGAGACGGGTAAGGCTAGTCAATACCGATAGAGCGGCCCGACTCCGTTGCCCGTATCCAACTCTATGAATTAATTTTAACGATTGCTTCAACGTATCTACAGTAGCTGCTATAGTACTGAATGTAAAAGCGGTCAAGCGCTCTTAGTGAGCATGCCGATACTGTAGACACCACTAAACCATCAGCCACGTCGCAAGTCAAAGTAAAATAGCCCAGCAAAAAGTAAAATGAAACACTAGAACAATGCTTCGAGAAACACGAACTAACCCTTAGTCTAACTAGACCGTCGAAACTCCACTCGAATGCCTTCGGAAATATTCATCCTGCATCCTTAAGCTAAGGTATCGTGCCCCTCCGGAAGCCATTCCACGATAGTCAAGCCTCTCGCTTCACTCAGCCAATATAAGGAAAGCCTTCCACGTTTTTGGTAGTAGACCACCCGTTTAGCGAAAGCGAAAAGAGAGAAAAACCGGTGCGGCCGACCATGTGGCCGGCAGTGGCATTACATTTTCCTTGTCATTTATCTACATTCTGGAGAAAGCCACAAGAGACTACTTCTATAACTCACAAACACCTGGTACAAGGAGTTGTTTTCTGATGACAAGATAACGGACAATAAAACCTTGTTCTCCACTTGGGGCTGGAATTAACACGGACTGATTTTCAAACTCAGCTGAACAGGAAAAAGAAAAGAAAAAACCAGTAAAATTCTAGACGAGGAGGGGGAAGACAGAAAATGCGTCTACACAGTAACGGGTGGATAGGCGAGTCAGGTTTTTCGGGCCGGGCCCAGAAGGAAGACGGGCATAATAAGGAAAGGGATCCATACCTTCCGTGATGCACTAATGTATGCATCAAGGGGCATCACTGCATCAATCACAAGTTTGACCGATCTATCTTACAGAATATCGCAAACGGGGTTAGTTAGTTGGTCGGTCAATCATTCTTAAAAGCACGAACAAAGTCTAGTCGCTACATGTGGACAAACATTGGATATCATCAACTGACAATGAATTCTGATCTATTAACGAGCTAAAGCCAAGCCAAAGACACATCACGCCTTTCATTATGGTATCATCATTTTGCAGACAAAGCCAGGCAGGAATACTTCACTCAACACAATTATACTCTTTTTACGAACCTCACTCGGCTCCAAGTCCTGCCCCGTACCGTCCCTAAGCTCTAGCCTCTAAACTTAGAAGCTACAGTAATCCGTATAATACCGGGTAGAATACAAAAAGAAAACACCAGACATTGAACCTAGTATGCTGGAATCTCATCTCAAAAACGCCAAACCGTGCGTACTGGGCTCAACGACCCTAAACTGGACAAAGCGCAATGCAGGTGATACAGCATCATGCAAAACCTCAAAACCAAAGCTCCAGTGTGCTCCCACCATGCGATGATCCATCGTGAGGGATCTGCTCCCGGTTTCATAATGCGTTATTGTACAGTGTTGTGAAATGCAAATGTTTTTACTCTGCCCTAAAAGGCGAGTTCAAGTAACTGCGCTGTCAAAGCGCGGGTATCATGCCCACACGAGGGCCCCAAAAAGTCGCGGATCCCAAATATAATATCGAATGCTTCTAAAGGGTACATCTAGACGAGTCTAGACGTTGGAAATGGTGAACGATTGTGGTCGAATCTGTCCAGGGTGTTTTTTTGTTTTTGTTATGCCCCGCAGTCGAGTTCCTAAACAACTTATTTCTTGCGTTGACTACTTGTGGCTGTGATTTTGCTAGTGCTCATCAAGTCGCCAATGTACTTTTGCAAAAACTTGTTGTTGTTATCAAGCTTATCGTGCTCTTCGCGAACGGCTTCGATGCGGTTGAAGATGGTAAGAAGAGAATCCTGTAGCGCTTTCGCGTGTCTGTCAAGGTTAGCGTCCGAGCCATATTCATCGGGGCAGAGTATGTACCTTCTCATCTCTTCCCGAGCAGCCTTTCCAATTCTGTCAAGATCCTCGCTCGTTCTCCTGGGGCTCATCGCCCTGACGTCATCAGGACCAAAATCGGGCTCGTGAGGACCGACTGCTGAGCTATCGCGAGGAACAACTAACGGACCACTGCTTTTTCTCTGAGGAAGTCCAGGTCGAATGGGTACGGGCTGATGAATGATGGGCTCCTCGTTCTCGTGATCGTGGTCATTGTGATCGGAAGGGCTTGATGATGTAGAAGAGTCCGATCGGGCAATGTGATGAGGGTGGTGCTCCGAAGGGGCATTGGGGAGTTCGTTAACTGCCATGATGGTAGGATGTACGACTGTGGCTTAATCGTTTCTTGAATATTGCAAGATCGTCACTGTCGCGCGAAAGGTTACTTGTACACAGGAATGTGTACAGCGACAGTGATTAGAGGGCGTCGAATATCGAGCTGGCCGTTTACTTCAATAGGTAAACTTGTCGGTCAAGGTGTCGCAAGTAATCGCGTAGATTGCTCTTCGAACTATGGAGAGGGGAGAGTCGAGACCAAATAGTTCCACGTGGTTTCCAAGTCTCCAAGTTGGATTATGCAAGTTTGAGGGAAGCGATCTGGATCCACTAGGGGTGTGATGAGGCTGGCGATTTGTTCTAGACGGCGTCCAGAAGGCTAAGCCGACACGCGGAGAGACCGATTAGACTAGCCACAAATAACTTCGAAACGGATCGTGATTGAGTCGTAGCTTAAAAGAGAAATATCACGCTGGTTAACACCCTTTTTTCCAGGAGTGATGAAGTCGGCGGCTGACGTCGTAGTTTACAACGAAGCGAGAAGTGGGTGTGGTTGAGTTGGAAAAGTGTTCGTGTCGAAGTTCAAGTCGCTGGTCGCAGGTGGCGGTCAGAGAAGCAACTAGCCTGGTTTGCTAATGGATTGAGGCAGTAGTTGAAGGTTTGTTGAGTTGAGTTGCGGAGGTAAAATGCCCCTACACAGAAAGCCAAATGCGCATGTCAGCAAATGAGTTTAAAGGAGAACAGGCAGAATGGATTTTGTAATGGCAAGAGCAAAGCAGAACAGCACGCAGTAGTAAAAAAGCAAAAGGTAGCACTGGCAACGTCACACTCAGGGATTGACTCGACAAGAGGGGACAACTAACAGGTTGATAATACGACTGGTAAATAATAACCGAAAGAAGATACGAAGAACGAATAGTAATGAAGATGAAAAAAAAAGTTGAATAAAAGAAGAAAGAACGAACCAAAACGTTAATTGAACGAATCTCTCAAAAGGGATATGACGAATAAGTCAAGTCAATCAAGAATGACCAATCCCGGCAGTGGCAACAAGTTCCAAGGCGCAAACGATAGGATAGAATCATGAAAGTTTAAAGAGGCAATAGACAGCAAACGGTTGCAGGCAGGAGGACCCTTCTTTTGAAATGGCGAGACAGGGCAGGATGTTGGGTCGGGTTCGGAGTGGGAATGGCAGGTGGCAGGTGGCAGGAAGGAAGAACCCGGCCAGCACAAGAAGGAGCGAACCCAGAACAGAAAAAAAGCAAGAGACAAAAGAGGGGAAGGGGTATGGACGAAATGGGGATGGGAATGTTAAAGTGGATTTCAAGTCAATTTGATAATTTCGTTGGAGCTGGAGCTGACCGTAGGGGACAGTACAGTACAGTGCACTCCATGCCAACTCGCAGCAGGTACCACTTAATGCTCCGTACCTAGGTGCCTGTAGGGCCAGGTCAGACCAGACAGGTAATCCGGCAGTCGAACAAGAGAAGCGTTTTGGAAAAGAAAAGGGAAAAAACTACAGTGTCATCGCGTCCCAAGGAAGAGAGGTATGGGAGACCCTTGAAAAGATACAATGGACTTGGACGGGTCCTAGAGAGGAAAGTGGCGACAGGACAGGGAGTCATGAGACTTGCGATCGACATGCTTGGTACTACATGAACCATCTGTGCACAAGTATCTTTTACTATCAGATACAGGCAGGCTATACCTCAACGAGTAGCTGTCATCTTGTATTCTGACCCAGGCCACTAATGTCTCGCTCCAGGGGAGAAAACAGCTTTTGTCCACCGACTGGGCTGGATTGGAAGACAACACCCCAGTAAAGGACCACTAATACTGACACTAACTTGCTTCTACTGCTTCCACGCAACTCGGCAGCCCTCAAAAGGAAACTTGTGGAAAGAGCACTGCCCATTCAGTTCAGACGCTTTCCCCATCGTGACTACATGCATTGATGTCATTGTTATCGGGATTGCCAACAACGATTTTCAACACCAACGGGAGGAACTCACGATAAGAGAAAAACGGAAAGTAAGCAAAAACAAAAATCACTCACCAAGAAAAACCCTCCCTCCCTATTTCACCATTATGATGACAATCAAATCACCTTCACCCTGCCTAATTAGAAAAACAAACAACGCCCCCGCCGCTAGGTCGGCCAAGACTTTAGACGACAATAGGGAAACCATCCGAGCCTCAGAAGCCCCCAAGACCAAGCCTCCTATGGTCGATCAACACTCAGTCGTGACGCAATTGCTGGCCCTTGCAGACCACGGTTGAGGCCCGCTCCTTGGTCAACATCCCTGTCCCATACAATGAACGGCTCTCAGAAGCCTATCAACCAACCAGCCTTGAGTGGACTTAGGGGGCTCGGAGCTCTTTCAACGGAGGCGCAACCCTCTAAAATCCAGTGACTCGTCCACTACTCTGTACCCGCAGGTCGTTGCTGTGCTCACAGCACTGTTCTTTTTTCCAACCCTCGGTTCTGCCTCCGGCTTCGTCCTCTTTATTTGCTAGAGATCGTCGGTTTCTCAGTCCGGCGTCAACAACCCGTCTCTAATACGCTACTACCATTGGGCGCTAGTCGCCCGTTTCCCGTTATTCTTGGACCCTCCATCCCACCGAATACGTCGCATGTTGATGAACGCAACTGCAACAAAATTCTCAACACCCGTCGACCATTATAATACAGTGTTTCCTACTGTCTGCTCGGTTGGTTGCGCTGACCCTTGAGCGGCGGTGTCGGTCAAGAAACCAAGTTCGGTACTGATTTTCCAACTCTTGTGACTTGACCTGCAAATCTTTTACTGAAGCGTCACCTCACTGACCTTTTTGGGAACTTGAACCGAAAGATCACTACCGGTCAACGACTGAGCTGAAAGCCTTACATTTAGTGTACTGACTTGAGGAAACGCTATTTTACTGTCTAGCACGATGCAGTGGTTCACTTATACCGTTTATGCGGCTCTTTAAGTTATTGGCTATTTGTTTAGCTTTCGAAAAACCATGTCCCGGGGTACAGAAGCCTTACATGTTGTATGTACTTCGCGTATCGACAAGGCTTATCCTCACTGTCCTGTCATCAATCTGCTTCATCCATCCCTCAACTCACTGGTCCTGGGGTTGCATCTTCCGCCGCTGTCGGAAACACAAAGCATCGCCCAGCGGCTAGGGTCCAGGTACATCTACCTACCCCTTCAACTGGGCTGATGTCATGGATCTACAGAGTACAGTACAGTCCTCCGCGTCTACTTCCTTACAGAGTCCTGCACTCGAGTGCGAAACATGGGCCTTGAAGATCAGAAGGCAGCGAAACGGTGACCGTCTTTCGAAACCTCAATGAATGCCTATCACTCGTCACTCTTACGCTTACCAGGACCGCACAGTCCAAGACGGTCGCTTGTACCGTTACTCCCGCAGCCCCTCAGATTGTGATATGCGGGCCTGGTCATAGATATGATGATCACTATCTTTTCGTCATTCCTCGCACCGTCCAGTGCCTCTGTCTACAAGGGTATCGCTATCATTGTGGAAGAAACGTGGAAGAAAAGTGGTTCACGGTTGTAACCGATTGAAAGGTTCTTTTCATCCTGGAGCCTGTCGTCTTAAGACAACTGTAACCAAACCCATTGCTGTCGTTTTCTCGCGTATTTTCCCCTGTAACGAGAACTGCCGAACCTGTCAGAAGTGAAGTCATCGTGAGAGGTCTCCATCAAAAGAGAGGGCCACGAAGCAGCGGCGATACGCTCAATGTCACAGCAAATGTTGTTCATGGCAGTGGTCTCATCATGTCGTGAGCCGAACCTGATTTTTCACCATCACGTTGCCTTGAAAACCTTTCGCTTAACATCGCAGTACGCGTCGTGGCCGAGCATTCGGAGACACTCATTCGGCCGAGCGGTTGTTTAATAGGGGTCCTTTTATATCGCTACGGACAAAAACTGGGTGTTATGGGTCGAAACCCAACATGTCAGACTCGTTTCGGACGCATTGGGCAGCGATTGCAAGTGACAGGTAGTATCGCCTTGACTGTTGCCCTCTTCTCGTCGAGTGAGCTGTCTGCTGCTGTATGAGGATGTTCACGATGATTCAGAGAGAGGATAGAAACACCGAAAAGTCCAGGACTTGTGGTTCTCCCAACAAAGAGTGTTGTTCGTGTTGATTGCAACCTTCTTCTAGTGGACGAAAGTCCTTTGGTCGGCCTTGTGCGCACCTCTGATCCTGTTCTCAACCGCTGCTGATCCCTCCTACCTCTTGTTTCCGTTTGTTGTTCATCCCGCGACTTGGAGTTTTCTCGCGGAGATCTTTGTCCTTTTGAGTCTTAATATCCACTCCTTCGACTCTTGGCAATTCCGCCCCTCTCACACTTCTTGGCTTAGGCCTCTTGAGAAAGGAACGCCAATCTAGCGGTGGACATGCCACTATCCATACGCAAAACAGTGAGCTTGTCTCAGCCCCAAAGCTGAATTTGTCTGTCTCATCGGGTGGCTAATGCCGGTTATCTTGGTTCCTGTTGATGCGTTTCACCAATTGAACTATCAATAATGCCACAGTTCCAATCACTTTTACCAAGTTGCGTGTGTCTGTGTAATTTCAACCTCAATGGTGGCCCTTTTGACGATACAACGTTTATCAGTAGGCGTGCAACTCAGGTTTATGAAGATCTTAACACACAACATATTACAGAGTACCCTTAACGCTTCTTCATTTGACAGACCCCCACTGCCCCGTCTACCCGTCACTCTACAGAGTCGTAGTCTACCTGCATAACTGATCAGAAGTACCATCGGCCACTTGTGAAATGCAAACGGCATTATCGGCATCCAAGACCTCGGGTTCATGTTTCAGCCTCTGGTCTACTGTATGAATCCAAATGCAGTGTCTTAGATACTCGTGACGGCGTCTGTCCGACCTCAGTGTACGGGCGATTCGTTTTCATATCGGTCTGGCTGTTGTGCAACACCTCCCCCGCCTCTTCGGCATCTTGGTGACTATCTATTCCAATACCATACGCCCTGTTTCGGTTTACAAAGTGACTAGCCGCGCGATCGACGGTTGTTATGGGGAATTGTATGAGACTGAGAGGAATACCTTGGTCACCAAAACCTTCAAGCTGTCACCATGTCTTATTCGTCCGCTTTATATCCCTGGGAAAACTCACTAGTTTAGTTTATGTCGCTGCCACGGCATGAAACAACTCAGTCAAACATGGGGTTTTTGGTAGGGTCCGAATGAATTCATTGGATACTTTGATATGCATTACCCTTTGATGCAACTCAACATCGAACTCTAGTTTCCCCATGACCCTTTGAGCGTCTTGGTCAAAGTCTCCGAGTGGGCGTTCAACATGGAGTCACAGAGACCTCGTGAGCGCAGATCTCAATCCTGCATATCTCACCGTGATTTCTTATCAATTTCTCCAACGCCAACTGGTAGCAGTCTGTGTTGATTCACTCAAGGGACTACTAAGGTTATCTCCTCGAGACCAAGAGAAACCCTAAAATAGACACATATTTTCGCATGTCAAGTCTATACCCCTGTTGGTCACTAGCATATGAATTATGAGCTGGGATGAATGCAACTTTGGGCTGCTGTAAACGACGGAGGCATTTTATGAACCACTACAAGGTAATTAATTATAGTTCTTATTAATCCTGTAGAACATTCTTGATTTTTCTAGTACTCTTGGCGTTGCATTTCTGCCTAAAGGCACGGCCTGTACAGCATGAGCCGCGCTCTCCCACATCCGAGTCAACAATGGGCCCTGAAAGTCTCGCTGACTTTGATCAATTTACCAAAGCATCCCCTTCTAAGAAGCCAAGCTATTACGAGAGACTCCCGATTGCCTCCCTGAAGTAATCAACGTAGAATTGCTCTGTTTTTGGCAGGAGAATTCGGGAGTTGCCTGGTTTGTCATGGTCAGCTTACAAATGATATCATTACGATGCCGTTATTCAAGTGAATGGCTTCAACAGGAGGATTTAAGGCAGAGGAGGCAATACCAGTCAGATACCCTACATTTATCGTGCAACAATACAAGTCATAATTAGATACATATCACTCTTCACAATGGAGCAATTCGAATTCCACCCCGCAGCCACATCCTACAACCGCACCTGGTCCTCTATCGAACCAGGCGTAGACGAGCTCGTCCTCAACGAGGACAAGCAGACAGGCCGACGCACCACGCTGCAGAGATGGCAGCCCGGCGCGCGCAACCAGCAGGACGTCTTTATCCATGACTATGTCGAGGAGATTTTCATGGCTGAGGGTGACTTGTACGACGAGAAGCTGCAGCAGGGCTGGTCCAAGGGCGCCTATGCGTACCGGAAACCCGGGATGCGGCATGGTCCGTTTAGAAGCGAGGGTGGGTGTTTGATGTTTATTGTATGTATCCCTGTGGAAGAGCAGGGGAAGAACGAAGTTGGCGAGAAGGTGTAGGGGATTGCATTTTGTTATCAACGTTTTCGTTTTGTAGCTTGGGGGGATGTAGTTGAGTGAGGATGGCAAGGTCAGATCTGGTTTTCGGATTGTTAGTGGACACTGTATTTCTCACCGTACCTGTTATTTACGGTACATTACACTGCCTATTAAGAAACTTCGAAATGTTGAGATGAGAACTAGTCTTGGCTGGTTCAACGACGGGTGGTTGGTAATAGCTCATGAAAGATTCGTAGTACACGAGGCATGAACAATTGCCATTCAAACTCAACATTAAAAACCCATCATCTAAACGCCTTGAAATCTAAGCAACTATCCTTCCCCTATCCCGATTAGGTTCCTCACTCTCCAACACTAAAGGCCCTCCTCCTGGCCCGCTTGCATCCAAGCTAATAGTCACACCCTTCCTCTCACACACAGCCCGTATCGATTCGCCCAGGTTTCTAAAGTCCAACTCGCACGTCTGCGCCTGATTCTCAACTCCATCCTTGACCTCCCGGATCTCAACAATAGGGTAAGGCAGCCAGCTTTCCCGTAGAGGAACCAAGATGAGAGGAACTTGAGCTTCTGTGTCGGATGACGAGGAGAGAGGCTCGCGTTTCGAGCCAGGGATGACAAAGTGACCTTTGCGACGACCACCGAGAAGCCATGTATCGGCTGGGGCGGAAACTTCGTAGCTGTATTCAACATCTTTCTTGTGCTGCATCTCTGTATCCCAGATCTGCGTCCACTTTAGGTGAAGGGTAGCCGTGAGCATCTGGTTGATAGCTACAGTAGGTACTACGCCAGGCTTCTGATCGAGCAATTCTGCCACTGGAGTTTGGAGTTGTATATCGGCTGTGTGAAGAATAGGCAGTGAAGGTATCTCGACTGGGATGAGAAGAGTGCATGGCTCATCAGGTTGTGCTGTCGAGAGCGGGACTTGAGCGTTTGCGGCTTGCCAGGTCTTGATGGCAGAAGAGATTTTGTCCGTTGCGTCCTCCTCAGTGCCGGGAACTCTCCCAATACCAGCAAAATGCTTATCCCATTGAATCTCGGCTAGGAAATCAGTAGATACGGCTCCTAGAAGCGCAGCTCGTTCAAGATCAATGGGCTGCAATGCCTTTGTCTCCCTAACAACCACTGCCCGAACAAGCTTTGAGAATGAAGCCAGACTAGGGTCATTGAGGGCATCGAATATCGATTTCACAAGAGCCTCCTCAATCTCTGTTTGGAGGACATTGTAGTAAAGCTTAAGATACATGGTCCGCGCAGCTCGCTTGCTTGATCTGACATCTGTCTTTCTCTTGATACGATATAGGAGTGTAGCTGGTTGCTTCGAGAACACAATCGTTGAGTTGGTAGGTGGGACTCCAAAATCAGACTCGAACAAGTCTGCCTCCATAAGCTCACTTTTATAAAGTCGTAGAGGGCTGTGGGTCGCCGTAGAGACGTTGAATCGAGAGTACAGAGCTTGATGCTTGAAAACGTCTTGAACATTGACACCCAGAGCAAGGGAAATGGGGATCACAATCGACTTGGCAAAACTGTACTTCTCGCCCGACTCAACTGTGTAAGCGACGTCGACCTTGGCTGAGACATCGGCCATGTCTTGCTCGACCGAATAGGGGAATCGCAAGGTGACGGTCGTTTCGGCCTCAATCTCGTTGAAATGGATGACACCACCGGACTCGGGCTTCTTCGCAAACTCGACAGACGAATCGACTACTTTGGCTTCAATAGTCAAAAGTCTGAGGCCACCTGTGGTTGGCTTGATTCGAATCTCGCACTTCTTTATGGAATTCCAACCCGGATGGAGAACTAGATCCAGAGTGTTATTCTTGTCTAGGGCAGTATGTTTTGTAGCTATAAGCTGAACATCCAAAGCACCGTCGCGCTGAAAGATGACTACCTCGGGATGCCTGAAGATGTCAGTTGTTGGCGATGGTGCCGTGTTGAAATCCCTGTCGAAGTGAAGGAGGAGGTTGCTAGAAGATAACCCAAGATGATCAATCTTGTATTTCCCAGGAACAACGGACTAAAATTGTTAGCACGGTCGCATAGAATACATCAAGAAAACTTACCGTGCAATCAACTTGGATGCTGTTTTGACCAGGATGCAACACAATGTCTCCTGTTCTTGAAAAGCGCAACTCTCTAGTAGGCCCGGTCTCGATCGCCGTTATTCGCGCGGTGATTCCATCGAGTTTGATATCGTCAGGCAAAAGACTCCAAAGATTGATAGTTAGGGAACATTTGTCCTCTTCTTCGAAATACTCAGGAGCACCAGCAAGTTCGACGTTTGTGAAAAACTTTGAAAGGTGAACTTTAACTTGCGAGGATAAAGAAGAAGCCAGGTCAAACAAATTACCAACCACGCCCTTCATCGACATGGCGTCTGCAGGCTCGGGCTTTCCGATAGTTGACACTCTCTTTGAGCGTTGCTCCAGTCTCTCGAGTTCAGCAGCGCATGACTTAGTCAATAACTTGAGAGCGACTCTGACATAGTCATCCTTTGACTTCATCTCGCGGAGACAATGCAGATACATGACAAGCATGGATAGTTCGAGCGAGGTCCATCCGCTTTCACCAAAGAAAGGCGTTGCCCTGTAGAAGTAAGAAGCGGCAGCCCCAAAGTCCTTGAGGGAGAACTTGAGTACGGCGAGATCTGCCATACTGGCCTGCACAGCGTGATCGTGGTTCGCGACAGTGTAGTGCCGAAGTGCCTTATCAGTGAGAATCTCATAAAGACGGTAAAAGTTCTCCGCGCTATCGATTGCAGTCTGAAGAAGACTGTTGTTCACGCCCATATCCAGGGGTGGGATATCATCTGAAGCAGTGGCATCTGTCGAAGGTGGGGCATCCAAACTTATCTCTTCAAAGTCTGCCTCGGCTTCTGCAATGACAGGCGCTTCTTTCCAGCCATCGCTCCATCCGCGCTTCTTACCGAGGCCACCAAGAATGCTTCGAGAAAGCATGTAAAGCTCAGCTCGTCTAGCGGCCAAGTCTTCAAGGCCTGCCTTGAGAAAGAGGGCCTCCTGATCATTGCTGACTTGTGGCATACCAGGGCCGGGGAAAACGCCAGGGCTAAGTGGAGGACGAGATCCAGGTGCTTGTCCTGTTTGAACATGAAGTGACGTGGTTCGCGCAGGGTGCATCATGGTTTTTGGCTCAGGGATAGACGTCTTTTGCTCCTCGCTCTGAGGAGGGGCGAGGGTTGACGGAGGAATGGGCAAAGACTTTGATGCTGTTTGGGCCAGAATCTGCTGAGCAACAGAAAAGGCAAACGAGGCGACCACATTGTCCATAACCTCGGACAGGTTAGGATCTATAGGTGAATCGTCCTCATCAGACTTGTCAGCTGCCACGGCAGTGAGGATATCTCGGCGCATAATCTGGGACACAGTTGGAATAAACTGCAGAGTCCTTCGGCATATCTCACCAAGGCTAGCCAGGTTTTCCACCTCTTCAGTCTGCTTTGGAGGGGGCGCCAGAGGGGCGACTCCATGCAAGACAGATTCTTGTTGTTCTTTGAGCTTGGCTAACAGATCATCTCGTGACGACCAGGCATTTCCAAGTCGCAACAACAGTGCTACTTGTCGCGCAAAGATATAACACCTAAAGTCAAACACGGAAACGTCGTTGGCAAGAATCTTGTCTCTGTAAGCCTTCTTGGTTGCATTGATGGGTATTTCATCAAACTGTTCCTTGATCGTCTCGTTCGACTGAAGATCCACAGCCTCTTCATCCGCTGTGTCGCCTCCAGGTGATTTAGCAAGAGCAGCATTGACAATATTCTTGAGTTCTTCGGTGTAGCTGAGCATTGTGCCCCCGTGCCTAGTAGGCGACCCTTCATCGGCCTGCTCATTGACGACGGAGTCAAGCCCAACACTGAGCTCATCATATCCGACCAGTGCATCTTCTACAAGACCGACACTCTCAAAGCCTCTTGCCAAACCCTCTTTGAGGATGAAAAAGGTACAAAAGTTCCATCCGGGCAGACTACGCTGGCCGTCTTTTTCTTTGATATCTTCTTCGTACTGAGTCACTCGCAAATCGAACGAGGTAAGGATAAGGCTCTTTAGCTTCGCAATAAGCTCTCCCCAAGCGTTCTCGGCATCGTGCTCGTCTTCCAAGTACCCTGTCGGTACCGCAGGAACGACTCTCGGAAGTTGATCATAAGGGAGGTCGTTGATTCCGATTCTAATCTGAGCAACTCGATCCGGCGCTGTTTTTCCAAGACCAGAGAAATCTGTGCGAAGCTTCTCGAAAAGAGGTGTCGACCCAGTGCGCCATCGTGGACCGCTTTTTTCCGAAGTGCTCTCAGAACGCCCGCTGGTTCTGGGCTGCGTCGAGGCCACTGTGTTGGGAAGGACGACATGCAAGATCATATAATCAAAGGCATCGTGCTTCTCTTGTTTGCTGTTCCGTTTCGGGTTGGTCGACGAAGGTATCTGTTCCCTGATCCATTCTCGAATCTCGGCCCGAACTGAAGTTTTGTATGATTCATTGTCGTCGCATCTTACTAGTAATACCTTGAGATAAGGCGTCCGTCGCAGACCAGGAATTTGATGTCGTCGCTGACTTCCAATTGCCCTCGATGGCAGAGCTTGGGTATCTATCTGATCGGCCGATGGTGCTTGGATGCCACTTCCAAAGTTCTGTTGCTGAAAACCATCATCTACTGTGCTCCCTGATCGTCGAAGGGTATAAGGAGATGGATCTGTCTCAGGGTCATCCCCCTTGAGGAGCTCGACATGAAGTCTATCGATAGATCGTAGAGGTCCAGCATGCGACTGCCAGTTGAGGTTTCGTAGAGGTAGTCTTGGGATCAAGCCAGGGGCGAGGAGCTTGTAAACATCGTGAGGATCGAAGTACTCGACTTGCGACGAGGAGTTGTGTTAGCGGTGACATGACAAGACAAGGGAGGCCTTGAAGTATGAGGCGCATAACAGTAGGTTCAGTCTTACCGGTCACTTTTGACGTCGAGAATGGCTGTTCCATGGCAAACAGCTCGAATGCGCACTTGTCATTGCTGTTTGTTCAATTACAAGTACAAGCACGAGCAGCCCCGGCGATTATGTCGAGAGCGTTGAATCCGCTAAAGGCTAATGCTGTCCCGAACGAGCTCCAGTGGGCTACGTTACAGTACAGACCCCTGTTGACGCAAGGAGCTCCCCTTAGCCTTAGCTCATCTTGTTGCGCCGGAAGCGGCATTTGTCCGGTCCCAGGCGGTGAATCCACGTGTTACACTTGATTGGCTATTCACAATGACGCTATCGATGTCCTAATGGTGGGGTGCCGGCAGAATCTTGGAGGGGCAACATTTTGGGTGAAGAGTTGGGCATGAGAATAGTATCAAACCTCTTTTTTCCACTTTTCTGCTCGGATTCTTTTTGAGTTATACAACGAGTCTCATCATGTCAACTCTTCAGGCTGTCAAGTACACTCGCGGTCAGCTACAGGTCCTCGACCAGCTCCGTCTTCCCCACGAGTTTCACTACGATGATGTCTCCAACCGAACGGAGGCTTTCGACAACATCGCAACGATGCGAGTACGAGGTGCCCCAGCTATCGCCATCGTTGCAGCCCTTGGATTGGCTGTAGAGCTCCAAAACGGAAGTATCACAGCTTCAGATGCCGAAGGCACTATCTCCCAGATTGATGAGGCTCTGGATTACCTCAAGGAGAGTCGACCTACTGCTGTTGATTTGACCAACGCCATCAACCAACTCAAGGCGACAATAAGGGCGGTTGGAAGCTCCGCAACAAAGGACCAAGTCATCAATGCTTTTATCGAGGAGGCCGAGAGGATTTTTGAAAAGGACCTTCAGACCAACCTCTCCATTGGCGATCATGGTGCTGAGTGGCTCCGATCACAGGCTGGTGCCTCTCCTGACCAGAAGATCTCGGTTCTTACCCACTGCAACACTGGATCCCTCGCGACGTCTGGTCACGGTACCGCTCTGGGTATCATTCGAACCCTCCAATCCAAGGATCTCCTTCAGCACGCGTTCTGCACGGAGACTCGACCCTACAACCAGGGAAGCCGACTCACTGCTTTCGAACTGGTCTTTGAGAAAATCCCCAGCACACTCATCACCGACTCAATGGCTGCATCTCTCTTCCGCACTCGCAAGCAAGAGAAGAACATCGCCGCTGTCATTGTAGGCGCTGACCGTGTTGTTCGCAACGGTGATGCCGCCAACAAGATTGGTACATACCAACTCGCTGTTCTAGCCAAGTACCACGGTATCAAGTTCATTGTCGCTGCTCCTACTACCAGCATTGATCTGGAGACGGAGACTGGTGATGGCATCAAGATTGAGGAGCGAAAGTCGGAGGAACTCACCCAAGTCACCGGAGCTGTGATCAAGCCCGACGGCTCGGTTGACGAAAGTAGCAAGGTACGAGTTGCTACCGCTGACCAGCGAATCAACGTGTGGAACCCTGCCTTTGATGTCACCCCAGCAGAGCTCATTGACGCTGTGGTCACCGAGAAGGGCGCCATTGAGAAGGGAGCGGACGGAAACTTTGATTTCAGCACGATCCTGCCAGAGCGATGGGCCAAAATTATCGGTGCCTAAGTAAGCTCTCGATTCACGATGTCATGTTTCTTTTCAGCGCAAGACTACTATATCATATCATATTATTTCGTACTATATCATCCCACATAGACTAGAGAAACGGAAGCTCGAGGCTTTTATCAGGCCATGCTGGCTATTGCTTCAATGCATGAAGAATCAGTTTCTGGTAACCCTCGACGGCTGTCTCAAGATCGGCCACAGTCAGGTTTTCGCGCGCGCCGTGTGCCACAAGAATGTTTCCAGGACCGTACAGGTATCTTGTGTGGTCGCCCTTGAGGTTGGGGATGTCAGTTCCATAGTTGACGGTGATTTTCTCAAAACCTAAATATGTTAGCAGATGACTTGTCGGCAGATTTCGATGAACATACCATCAACGTCACAGTTAGCTTCCACGGGACCATAACCGTGGGTGCAGTCGAAAATGAAGGCGTCCTTGTCGACCTCGTCAAAGATGGCCTGGATCTTGTCATGAACGGCAATGTGTCCATCGTCTTGCTTTCCACTGGCGACACGGACAGCTAATCCGACCTTGGCCTCTTCAGGAATGACATTGGCCGCCACTCCACCACTGTATCGACCAACATTGACAGTAGTGTTGCCAAACAGCTCACTGCTTCCGAGATCTGTTTCGAAAACCTTGGCGAATGCTCGAATCATGAGCTCGTTGGCTGACTTGCCCAGCCATGGGTAACCGCTGTGACCAGGGAAGCCCTTTGTGGTGACATCGCAACCCAGCATGCCCTTGTGTCCACAAGCAAGCTTGAGCTCCGTTGGTTCACCAAAAATGACGGCGTCGAGGCTGTATGGAAGCTCCTTCTCCTCGAGAGCAGTACTAAAACGGCGCATACCGTCGCCCTTGACCTCCTCTCCAACGACGAATACGAGGAGAATCTTGTGGGGGTCGATCTTGTCGTGCTTTATAAGGTGCTCAACAGCGGTGATCTGAGTAGCGACACTACCCTTGGCATCCACGCTTCCTCGACCAGTGATCATGGTCTCCTTGGTGATCTCGCCATCGTCGATTCCATAGGGAATATGCGGTGGAACAACATCAATGTGGCTGCTCACAGCAACCTTGGGATTGAAAGTCTTCTCTCCATCTTGTCGCCATGCCAGGATGTTGAACCGCGGCTTTCCGTCGGGTGTGTTGTCAAATGCCTCAAGTTCCTGACGCGCAGTAGTATAGCCTTTCTTCTCGAGGTAACACTTAAGCCAAACGCCAACATCATGCTCAGTTCCCGAAATCGAAGTGGTCTCGATGAGAGACTTGTGCAAGCTCAGCAACTCGGATCGGTACGACGGAGCATCGGACTCGGTGGAGACAGCAGAAGAAGGCGCGCGACTATCAGATGTTCCAAGAACCTGTTGCCAATCAAAAGCAATGGCCAGAGAGGCCGAGGCCAACAAATTGGCGGCTGTTGCGACGCGCATTGTGGAGAAAATTGTGTTGAAGCTTAAGGGTGCTTCTAGCTGTTGCGCTGGGTCTGGAATTTGAGTTGGAAGCTCGGGTCAACTGAATTATTGAGCTATGGGGTTTTGTGGAGTAGCGCGGGATGACGCAAGGGGCTGGAGCTGAAGTCGGGGGAGAGTCGGTCAGTACCTTGATAGATAAGAGGTTGAAGATATATACAAATTTCGTCTTATATCCCGTATCTGGCAGGGAATGCCTGTAATGGGAAGGTGAATGTTCATTCTTGATTATACGATATCAAATTACAGGTACCATTTCAGAGTCTTCGAGTCACTCCCTCACACCTTGTTCTTGTCGTTATATCCATTTCAGACTTTCTATTACTCGAGACATTTACGATACAACGCATTTCATAAAGCCATGTTTCTTGGATACAACGATCGCCGGTCCGTGGTCCGTCAGGTCCGTCGAGTCGGCTTCACTTTCCGATCCAAGCCGACTGATAGTCATTATGGAGTTCTGGAAGATAGCGAAATGCGGGGTTGATAAGTTGTTTGTCTAGCAATCTTGGGTTCAGCAAGCAAGATATGCTATCTGTTCTCTCTCAAATACCTAATTTACAGAGGGTAATGGCTATGAAACTACAAGGACATAGGCACTGAACTTTCGGCCGAATCGAGATCATCAAAAGTTCCAGAGACGGGTTGAAGCGGGATTGTCCTAAGCGATCAGCGCTAGGGCCTCTCCATAGTCTTTGAACTACTTACTATGTGAGTTTTGTTAACACGATCGACCGACAAATTCATTCTTCTCGAAATCCATGCAAGCATTTTCTGACATGGTCCTTAACATCGACTAGTCGAGCTCGATAAGAAAATCCCTTTCTTGAAGTGAATTTTGATGAGTGTCAATATTCACAAGAGCCATAATCAGCACAAAGTACCACTCTGCCACCAATATCTCTTCAACTCAAAACCAGTAATGGGTTCACTACAAGAAACGATATGGACAGGCACAGCCTACGTTCAAGGTAGAGCCTCAGCCAAGCTCCTCACAAGCAACCTTGAGTTGAGCTTCTGGGGAGGCGTCGACCCTCAGACAAGCGAGGTTATAGACCGACATCATCCGCTGAGTAGACAACTTCTTCAAAATACTGTTCTCGCTATACCAGGAGGTCGAGGATCATGCACCGGTAGCGGAGTTATGCTCGAGCTCCTTCTAAATGGAAAAGCCCCTGAAGCCATCATCTTTGAAAGACGAGAAGACATTCTTACTCTGGGTGTTATGATCGCTGAAGAGGTTTTTCAACAATCTATCCCAGTGGTTGTGCTAAACAAGAAAGATTTCGAACAGCTTCTTCAGCTGGATGGGGAAATAATTTACGTGGATGAT
This sequence comes from Fusarium palustre, assembly GCA_014899045.1. NCBI lineage: Eukaryota > Fungi > Ascomycota > Sordariomycetes > Hypocreales > Nectriaceae > Fusarium > Fusarium palustre. The sequence continues at coordinate 89,234 of JAAVUH010000001.1, read as the reverse complement.
GGCCATATTTCTACCGCCCCTATCCTACCTAAGCAAACAGACTCGGCCACAGACCCGGAAAGTGGCCTCATCCTCGAGGCTGCGCCCGCCCTAGAAGGTATAAAGCTGTCAACCCTTGATCAAGAACTCCTCAGGGGGGACTACGGCGAAGCGTCCCGCGTGGCATTCCGCATAGTCCTTCGCATGGCGCATCTCCTCGGCGCAACACGTCTCATGGACATAACTCAAGTCCATGTTGACGGCTGTGTCTACACAGGTCCTGCAACACTCGCCCTTGCAGAAAGACTCCGTGACTTGGGCGGCAAAGTGCGCGTCCCAACAACACTCAACTCCATATCGGTCGACCAAAAGCGATGGCGAGCGTTGGGTGTTGACACTGCTTTTGGAGAAGCGGCTGATGCGCTAGGAAAGGCGTATGTCGACATGGGAGCGAAACCTACTTATACTTGCGCACCGTACCAGCTTGAAAGTGCGCCCAAACTGGGCGAGCAGGTTGCTTGGGCGGAGAGTAATGCTGTTGTCTATGCGAATAGTGTTTTGGGAGCGAGGACGATGAAGTATCCCGACTTTCTCGACATATCTATTGCTTTGACGGGGAGAGCGCCAAAGGGAGGGCCTCATATCAATACCAATCGACTGGCTTCTGTCCGTGTCGATATTGTCGGGATGGAGAATGTACCAGATCTTGACGACTCTTTCCCTCCTCTGTTAGGCTATTATGTTGGGACTTTATCGAAAAGCCGCATTCCTGTACTGACAGGTCTTGAAACATATAGCCTCTCGACCGATGACTTGAAAGCCTTTGGTGCTGCATTCGCAACTGTCTCAAGTGCTCCGATGTTTCACATTGTTGGCGTAACACCAGAGGCAACCACACTCGAGAATGTCGTCTGTTCTGAGCTCACCACTTTCAAAGTGAAGCCTAGTGATCTGGTCAATTCCTGGGATAAACTCAACAGCGCACCAATAAACCAACATATCGATTTAATATCCCTCGGCAACCCACACTTTTCACTCTCCGAAATACGAAAGCTTGCAAATTTATGTCGAGGGCGGAGAAAGGCCAAGAACGTTGCCATCGTGGTTACGTGTGGACGGTCCATACACAAATTAGCAGAGCAAGCAGGTTATACAAGTCAGCTGGAGGAGTTTGGAGTACAGGTTTTGACCGACACATGTTGGTGCATGGTAACAGAGCCTGTCATACCGCGAGCAGCAAAGACCATCATGACGAATTCGGGAAAGTATGCTCATTATGGCCCGGGACTTACAGGGAGAGGAATGTATTTTGGGAGTTTGGCTGCGTGTCTTGATGCTGCTTGCCAGGGGAGGTATGATACCGAGAGACCGCGATGGCTTCAAGTTGGACCAGATATGTGAAGTTCGACGAGTTTTCTTTGCTTCTATTTGAGTTATTCGACGACGGTAAAAGATGCAGTTGTGCAACAATAGGCTGTCTGGTGAAATGTAGTGCGTTAGTGTTGTTGTGGTTGACATAAAAGTCGAAACACAAGAACAACTCCAGGGTAAATTATCCGTACCAAGTGCACGAGTCGCAGGCAACTGCGTGCGCTAAACAACTTCCTGCTTACACCTGCGGTTTTATATTCACTCGACATACTTGGCCTTTCGTATCTTGCAGAAATCAATTCGAATATAAATATCCATACTCACCCTGGAGGGCTTCTCAACTTGAACCTCCCTCCACAACGAATGAAATGGTCAAATGCAATCACACTTCACTGTACAACGACTGCAGCCCTGCCGCTCAAGATGCAGGCTTTACAAGACCGCCGATGAACAAGCTTTTAGCAGCGATTTCGCAAAGTGGGAAACGTCCTAGAAATCCCGTGCTTCAACAAAATGCCATGAAGAACCCGTGGACATTTCCTGGGCCTTTGGTGCTTCCAGACGACGAACTAGCAGTGGATCCCGATGATGATGGACAAACATTCAAGGAATGGCTTGACATGGCATCAGAAGAGGAAAGAAACCAAGTCACGACAGAAAAGAAGCATATCTATGTCATCTTACCGCCTACCATTCCTCAAGATTTAGAAGAGACGATGAAAGATTGGCACAAGCCTGTTCTACCTGGAACGTCAGTCCGAGACTTGGATAAGTGGACATCTTCATCGCCTCGAGTCAGCGATTTGATCAGTTATCTAGGCGCCTTTTATCATGGCATGGATGTTGTGCAGTATCCTGGGACTTTTACGTGGCGATCCTGGCATGAGAGGCCAAAAGCAAAAGCTAAAGCACGCCCAAAAACATCAAAAATCGGCCTGGAAACACCCGGCGAACCAGAAGTATGGGACGTTAGGTGTCGTCAATCTCTTGACGGGCGTGCTAGGATGCAAGTCAACTTGGACGACGTTGCAGACGCCCTTCTCCAGAGAATACCTAATAATGCACACGCTGTCATCATGCTCACCGACTACGACTTGTATGAGGATGAGGATGATGATTTTACGGTTGGAAGGGCATGGGGAGGGAGCAGAGTCTGCATTGTTTCCTCATTTCGATACAATCCTGCTTTGGATGCTCCGGCTGGTACAGATCGAGCACATATGTGGCCCAACTCTCATTGCAAAGCATTCGTGGATAACGAGTGCAGAGCTGCTGCCGAAGAAGAAGAAGAACCAAGACTTGCGAAAGAAACAAAAAGATCAAGTAGCGCAGCGTATGGAAAACCACCATCCGACTCTGCGCTCGGCCTTGCTGTCCAAACAGCAAAACGAGTTCCAAAACTCACAACAAGAGATGAACTCGCGAGCTACTGGTTCGCACGTCTAGCCGTAACGGTATCACACGAACTAGGCCATTGTTTCGGCTTCGCACACTGTCCTTATTACGCATGTGTCATGCAAGGTGTGAATAGTGTCCGACAAGATGGCCAAGTACCGCCTTACCTTTGTCCAGTGTGTTCAGCCAAGTTAGCTTGGGAACTTGGACCGTTGTTGGATGGCAGTGGAAGTCGGGCTGAGAAACAAGAGGTTTGGGTTAGAGAGCAGATTATTGCTTTGAAGGGGTTTTGTGGGAGATGGAGTCATGTTGCTCAGTTTGCGGGCTTCGAAGCTTGGTTGGGGAAGAGGTTGGATGGTGTGAAGGGGAAAAGTGAAGAGAATTAAAAGGTTTTATATTGGTGAATATATATGAGGTGAGTAGACAATGTTATACTATCTGACTATGTGGCAACTGTTGAGGTGGCATTGGTTGTAGTAGGAATAAAACTATTCGTATCTTGGAGTATATAACATGTCGATCGATCTAAATCAATCAGAAACCACGCTTCAAAAGTTCGTCAACTTATTCTGTGAATCAACTGCCTTATTGGGAGCCTTATCATCATCCCGGGTTCCGGCTTCGGCATGTCGTGCTACTGCCTCTCGCCCTCGTACTAATTCCCTTATTCCCCGCTCCGTTATAAATCAAACCTCTCAAAACAACAACAGCACAATCTTTGATTTTCCCTACCATTCATTAATTGAAAGATGGTGCTTAAATCATCATCAATTGCTGTGCTCACCACAGTCGTTGGGGCGTCAGGTTTTGTACTGGGTCCTTTTGGGAGTTCACAGAAGCCAATTGGTGGCCAAGACATCACCACCAACGACTTTACATGCAACCTCCCACCGGTTCTTACACCAAAGAATGATGGACTTCCTGATGCCAGCAGTCTTTTTTCTTCCAAAGAGGCTTTTGATACACAAGTAAAAAGGCATCAGGCGATTGTTCGTGTTCCGTCCATCTGTTATGATGATCTCGGTGATGTAGATAAAGACGAGCGGTGGGCCCCATTTTACGATTTACATGATGTTTTGGCCAAGACGTATCCTGCTATGTAAGTCATTCATCCCATGCCTCTTTTCCTATTCAAAATTACTCATGTAACATAATGAAGACACAAGCATGCAAAGCTTGAAAAGATCAACAAGTTTGGTCTTGTCTACACATTAGCTGGGAGCGACTCTTCACTCAAGCCCTATCTCCTCGCAGCTCATCAAGATGTCGTTCCCGTGCCGGACCCTTCAACCTGGACTCATCCTCCTTTTGATGCCTACTTTGACGGCGAGTGGCTATGGGGTCGCGGCTCATCAGACGACAAGAATAGTCTTACAGCTCTCATGTCAGCCATCGAGACACTGCTCACCAAAACTGAATGGTCGCCTAAGCGCACTTTGATCCTAGCATTTGGTTTCGACGAAGAGTGCTCCGGTCCTCGCGGCGCTGCCAAGATTGGCGAGTTCCTGACGGAACGATATGGCGACAACGGAATTCCCTTCATTCTTGATGAGGGAGGTTCGGGAGTTCACCTCATCGACGACACGCTCTACGTTCTTCCCTCAGTGCAGGAGAAAGGCGCCATCGATATCTGGGCTGAGCTCCGTGTCAAGGGTGGCCACAGCTCTATTCCTCACCCACACACAGGCATCGGCATCATGTCCGAAATTGTCACTGCCCTCGAAGCGAACCCCTACTCACCTGCTATTCTCAAGGGCAGTCCCGTGTACAACCACCTTGTGTGTCTGGCACGCCACTCGCCAGATGCCCATTCCAAACTCAGTGAACTTCTCAAAAAGGACGACCTGGAAAAGCTGACCGCTGAGCTCATCCGTCTCGACCCAAGTGCAGAGTTCACAATCCAGACAACGCAGGCCGTTGATATCATCAGCGGAGGTCAAAAGATCAACGCCATGCCTGAGATTGTCAACTTGGGCGTGAACTACCGCGTTGCGCCCCAGGATAGCCATGAGAAAGTGCAGAAGCAATTCCTCGAGAGCATCGATTCTGTCGTGCACAAGTACAATCTCAGTGTGAGTGCGTACGAGGGTGACGAAAAGTACCATGCATTTTCCAACGTTGATAGCGAGTCGGGATACGACTACGATGGTCATCTTAAACTCACAGCCATTAGAAACTCGGTCGTCACACCTGTTTCGCCAACAAGCGGACCTATCTGGGATATCTTTTCAGGAACAATCCAGCATAGCTTTGCCTTTGACGGCGGAAAAGTTGTGCCTGTGGGTGAAATCATGACTGGCAACACCGACACCAGACATTACCTGAGTGAGTAAAAGAGTTTTGTCGATATGAACAGCCATGCTAACGAATCTAGACCTTTCACCAAACATCTATCGATGGACTCCGAGCCGACAGCGGGGTTCGGAGAACATCCATACAGTGGATGAGAGAATCAGGATAGACTCGCATATTGACATTGTCAAGTTCTACTACGACTTAATCCGCAACTTTGACGCGGCAGAATTTTAGGGGGGACATGCATATCATAGAATTCTAGGGTATCTCATTACATCTGAATCCGAGCTCGACGACTTGATCATCAGACCTTTTGTGCAAACATAATCTGTGCATCTTGCCCAAACATGGCCTGACTCGGTTACTCCTCATGCCCGCATCAACACAATTGAGGAGCAGCCCTTTCCTTGACCGTCTCTGCTTGCATGTGCTATTAACCTGTCCCGGCGCCTTGTCCGAGTAACCCCCACGCTTCCCCGCATGTCGGACGCTTTATGAATATCCCCACAGTTTCCTCAAATTGAGGGTCAGAGGGTGTCTGGCGTAGGGTCTGGGCGTGCATTGCCGAGTGGTCTGGCGGCCTCAAAATCGCTTGCCTTTACTGTCTTCCCATCTCTTGTGCCGGTGTCCCAATCCTTATTTAACAAAAGTCCGATTGTTCGCGATGCTGCAACTCCCAGCGTCGCAGGGGCTGGATGCGACGCACGTCGGATTCGGGGCCGTCTGGTGCGGCAGAAATAGTAGTTCAATCCAGTGGAAAAGATTGAATACATGGTAGAATAAAATCATAACTTTTGGGTATCGTTTTGTGACTTATGTGAAGTAGATGTTGTTCTCACGGAAAGCCAAGATAAGCTTCAAAAAGTCATTCTCATCACACTTGACGGCTCGTGCCTCGGCGAGTTCGGTGGTCTCGAGGACATGCTCGATCTTGGTTCGGATCAAGTTCTTGAGAGATGCTTTGCTGACAGGTACACCACACACGGTCTGCTTGGAGTCGGCTGCCTTGTCCGAGGTGTCCATGCTATCGCGGAGCAGGTCGAGATCCTTCTCGCTGACCTTATCAGGGTACATGGACGTCCATGTGATCCAGTTGCGCTCGCAAATCTCATGCGAGTCGAGGAAACTAGCTCGCAGAGTCTTGTTCTTTCGTGAGAAGCAGATGCGCAACACGCCGTCCAGCTCCTCAAGACCAACAGCTGGGACGTCTGTTCGAGGCTCTATCCTCACCACGACGGACTCGACCTCGGGTGGAGGGGAGAAGTTGTTCTTGCCGACCTTGGCGACCATGGAGACCTTGGAAGTGAACTGAGTGTTGACCGAAAGACGAGAGTATAGCGAATCACCGGCGCGAGCGCACAATCGCAGTCCGAATTCTCGCTGAACCATAAGAATGCTGACGCGCGGGGGCTTGGGCATGGAGATGAGCTTAGAGACGATGATGGACGAAATTTGGTAAGGGGTGTTGCTAATGCAGACGTCGATAGGGGGTAGAGCTTGTACAACGTCGAGTTTGGCGAAATCGCCCATGATGATTTCGAGCTTCTGCTGCAGAGGCCCGCCCTGGACTCGTTTCGTCAATTCAGCAGCCATTCTGGTATCGAGTTCGACAGCCTTGACAGCCTTGGCTTGCTCCAAGATTCTCGTAGTGAGAACACCAGTTCCGGGACCGATTTCGAGGACGGTGTCTGTAGGCTTAAGGTGTGCCTTTGCGACGATTGTGTCTGCGATACCAGGGTTCTTCAAGATATGCTGGCCGATGTTGGTGTTGAACTTGAAGACCCGGTTTGCGGCGGGCTTCTCGTAGGGGGCCTTTCGGGGGCCGGCATTTTTGCCTTTTGTCGCTTTGGGCATTTTTGCGCTGGGGATATTTCGATATAGATCGGCAATTTGGGTTAACGATTTTCACAACTTTTTTTTTGGTGGTTTCGTCTGGAGAAAATCGTCGGTGGGGCAGAAATGCTAGGCGGTGACCATCTTTTTTCTTGGAGGGGCATTGAGTCGGACTAATTATAGTTCCGGTCGGGCATGTCAGAGCCTCTATAATGGATGTAAGACCACTGGAGGGCCCTATAACATGGGAGACACCATTGCTTATACTTGCTTCAATTGACGGTCAACACTGTCACACAACTATTTTGGAATGACTTCCACCGATGAGTATGTATCGCGATAGAAGCTGATTACATTGATACTTTCCCATTGGACAGTCTCGGCTCCCACGTCACAGAACAACAATGTTTATCGGATCAACTCCTCACTCAACTTTGTGAGACCTGCATATCATAGAAAAAGTAGTCCTCCAAATGCGGAAATGTCAGACGTGCCTGGGCACCAATCCAATTGACCACGAGACCCCCTATGCTTGTTATTGTGATCTATCCAATCCTTTTCTTCTCCGATTCCCGAAATATACATAATACCGTTAAAGAATGCAGCCAAATTCGTCACACGACATGCGTGGGATATGGCCACTTTGCGGGGAACGGTAGTTTCCATGGGGTAAAAATACGCAGAGAAGGGAAGTACCGATTACAAATATATCTGTAATAACTATTCATTATGGTATATTGCATGCTAGTATAGGTAATTATGTACTACAGCAGCATGTCAGAATTAGAACCGTACATCTGTGTACAGTACCCCCAACGCCCCAACACCATCTCGTGCTTGAAAATCATGTATCGTCATCATCATCAGCCGCTATGCAAACCTGCTTTTTGTTTTGTCTTTGCCCCGTCAAAACATTCTTTTTGCTTCCCCAATCATAGCGTTGTCTCAAGTTCCATCACTTCTTGGAATCCAAGAGCGATGGTATCCAGATCCTTCTGAGACGGCGCAACGCATGGTCGTCGAGGCTCGCCTCCATAACCACCAAAGTGCCCTAGCGCTGCTTTGACTCCTACAAAACCAGTCTTGATCGCCGTCCAGTCTGCCTTGGCTACTTTGGCCTGTAGTTGTCGGGCTTCCTTCCAGTTTCCTTCGTTGGCAAGCTCTGTGATTCGGACACATGCTCGTGGGCAAAGGTTCGCTAGACCAGAGATGGTACCGTTGCCGCCCACTGCATGACCCTGCAGGATGAAATCTGCACTTCCGCCACCAACGAAGAAGCCTTCGGGACAGTCGGCCACGATGCGAGCAAGCTTTCCAGTGTTGCCGCATGTTAACTTGACACCCACAACGTTGGGATGCTTGGCGATGCTGAGAATCGTATCCGAGGAGAGATCCCGTCCAGCTGCGGCGCCGGGAAAGTTGTACACGAGAAGAGGGATGGGGCTCTTGTCAGCAACAGCGTAGAAATGCTGAATGATGAGATCATCGGGAAGAAGACCACCGTAATAGCTGGGAGGTAGCACAAGAGCATGAGTGGCGCCGGCCTTGCCAGCATCTTCGCACAGCTCAGTTGTTTCTCGTGTACTCTGAGCGCCACAACCAGCGATGAGTGGAACACGAGTGCCGCTGGCTTCATTGATGATGGTATCTCTAGCAACACGGATGATGGTTGTGCGTTCTGACGAGGAAAGGTGGGCACATTCGCCATTGGAGCCGTGAACAACAATGCCAGCTACTCCTGCTTCGAGCAACTTGACAATGTGTTTCTCAAGAGCTGGAACATCGACTTCGTCCTCCGGGGTGAAGAAGGCAAGGGTAGGGACGTAGACGCCATCGCCGAGGCGTAGTTGAGGTGCTTTGGGAGAACCCATTGTAGGAGTTTCAAGCAATGTCGAAGGCATAGAGGGTATAGATATGGTAGGGAAAAGGATGCACGCTGTCTTTTATACAAGCAAAGCAGACAAAAGGCAAAGGACGAGAAAGGATAGTCTGGTGGGTATTAGATCCATTGCCAAAGTGGCCGGCGTCAGCTGGTCTTTTATGTCCAACCGGAAATAGCAAGTGGCGCGCTCGTCATGAGGACGCGAATTTCTTTCCTAAGCTTTTGAAGGTTTCCCGATTCAAGCGTCCTTCAATTCATCAAGAAAAGCGTGGGGGTCAAAAAGTCAGCTAAGAGCCAAGGGTCAAGAACAAGGATTTAGCTCGGGGTCAAAAAGGCGGGGGAAGTGATTGTCTCCGGGGGTCCGTCGACTTACACTCTCACCCCCCGGCCGAGAGACTCCGGACCGAACCGGTGACCTCGCCTGATCCTGATGGAGACGCGCGAGTCAAGAGAAAAGACACGAGGGTTTATGGAGACTTGGTGGGGGTCAAGTTGTCTACTCTGTACAACAACAAATATTCATACCATGACGGATAGACAAAAGACTTGGACGGTGAAAACTACATGCACAACTTGTGTCACAGTACAAGTTAATTTTGACAGCGCCACCAAGATTCAAACAGCCAAGCAAATCGTACCCAGACAGAATGTCGAGCATATTCAGTGGTTGCCCTCCATCGTATTCACACAACCAACATCCCCGCAGAAGCAGGTACCGGTCAATGATCACAGTCGTCTGATCCCTCCACAAGCCAGTCTAAGCCTCAGAGCTTGCAATTTAGTCCGGTCAATTGGGGAAAGTCTTGTAGTACCCCCCACGCTATACACGACCAATGATGCTTCTGAATTGTGATGTAACGTGAGAGGGGAATGAAACGGACAGTAGAGGAGGGGAGACAGTCCACCGGGTATGGAGTTCATATGTGCATCTAGAGCGTGGGGGACGACGACGATGAGGAATGTTGTGAGAATATACACCGTTCACTCACTGTTGTGTCTTTCATTAGCCAGCAAAAGTCCTATAAACCTACAAACCGAGGAAGTGAATTTACCAGTGAGGGTTATTGGCGGAAGAGATAACTGAGAAATGATTAAAGTTGATCTTCAGTACAGCTATTGACCGCCGTCATGATATAGATATTGATTGAACAATACGGGCCACTGCAGACCATTTTCCTCACGTGCGTTTAGAGCGTGGGGGTGCCATTTTATGACAGCTTGTACCATGACACTATGAAAGTTATGTAGCCTCAATAAATGAACCCCATCTACTTATGCTTGTGGATCTATTTACATCGTGGTTTATTTCCGAGTCAGGCATGCGACAGCTTGCCTCTTCCATCCAGTTACAACTTGCCAACATGCCTATAATAACGTTGGTCAATCTAAAGCAGTTTGGAATAGTTTTCATACTACGTAGTAGATATTACAGATGCAGTCTTGAAAGTATGGTAATAACATATCGTAGCCCAGCTAAACTCGTCCTCCAAGTCGAGTTTTCCACACAAGGTATCCAGCATATCCAACAACACCAGTCAAAGCCAATCTTCCTACACCAGCAAGCAAGTTCTGGTTTGCTCTCTCCTTGCTCTTCTTCTTCATGACCTGGCTATTCTGACGAAACGTCTCGCCATCGTTGAGGTGGGGAAACGGCGCAACAACCATTTTACCAGTCTCTGGATCCTCAACCTCGGGCACGGGAACATCCAAATACTCGCACAGCGGCTCCCATCCTTCAGTGATGGTGTACTCAAAGCGGCGCTCTTCAGGGATACGGTCACGAAACTCTTGGTATTGCGCCCTGTACCACTCCAGTGCCTTGTCCTTCTCATTACCGTGATCGTACTTTTGCACCAGCGATTTCATAGATTTGCTATACTTTGCCATGTACTGAATGTTTGAATCAAGAAAAAAGCAGTAAATCATGCTCAACTTGCCCCAGATGTCTTTGGGGGACGTCAACAGGTAAATGCTGTTGAGCACGCTCTCGTACCACTTCTCAGGGTCACGGTTGAGGATGATGACTTTGGCTTCCGGGTAGAGCTCCGCTAATTCGGCGCCGAAGAAAGCAGCTGGAACGTCGCATACGGCTTGGCAGTCGCCGAGAAGACGGTCCCAGTCAGCACGGGTGAAGGAGCCGCGTCCGGCGTACTTTGCTTCGAAAGCACGGATCCATTCTGGGGCACGAGATGGGTCCTTGATGAGTGTTTGCATGTGGTAGCAGTCGTGGAAACCAAGCCGCCAGAGGGCGTTTCTAATACCTGCGCGCACGTATCAACAAGTGTTTCAGCTATTTGGTGGCAGGGTATATTTGGCAGGATTCGTCTAGATACGAGATGAGTTTGATGGAAACATACTCAGCGTGCCTGTGCGATGAACGCCACAGACGATGACGCGCATAGGTACAATGCGATCGGGGTTCGCGTGTGTAGACACGGACCCCTGAGTGGATTTTGAAGAAGAGGCCATTGTTTGGCGAGATGATGATGGAAAGGAATGAGATTATTGATGCCCAGATAGTCAAGGGTTTGGGCAAGAGAATGCAACTGAACAGGCTTAACCTATTTCGCTTGACGGGCGCGCTTGAGCGTTTATCTCTTTTGCATTGATTCACCTTGTTCCTTTGGTGTTTTGGGGTGGATGTAGGTAGCTTCGACAGGGGAGAGGAAACCAAGACCCAGTAAAAGAGAAGAGTCGAGACTCGATTACTCAGGACTCTGCACTAACCAATATTGTACAGCCAGCACCTTGACCATGTTGATATCGAGATCAACATACCCATTGTATACAGCATGTTGCTTTATTATTTTGCTCTTCGATCAAGGTGTAGTATAGAAACCAACTAAGTAAAAAATTGTTCACGTACGTTGCAAGCTGACAATCTATAATATTCTGTGTAATACCCTATTATTCATTTCATTTGAGAATGGACGTTTGCCTTTGTCGAGTGCTTGTTGAAATACAAAAGTATCTAGAATTATAGGGTAACATGCCGTTGATGGTCTTTCGCATCAACGGTAATAAGAGACGAAAATGGACATTTGTTTTATCAGGGCCTATTGAACCTGTATCTTAACACTCGAGATGTATGAAAACCTGAAACTCCAAAACCAACATGACAGAAATGTACCGTCAAGTCTGGGGTCTAGTGGCCGCTATAATGATCCACTAAATATGACACCCCATCCCCACGTCTCAAGTCTTTCTACCCCTAGAACGGATAACTCAGCATCCGATGCCTCAAGGAGTCGTTTACTGCATCAGAGTTTCCAGTTGTTTATAGAATTTGTCGATATTCCCTTCAGAATAGTTACCAAACTATGCTATTCTCGGTCGAGTTTTCCGAAAGAAATGTCAAGTTAGAAACCGTTTCATCTCAATACAACCTGAACACCAGGCATTCTTTGTGTCATCCAATCCCATTACAGTATTTGCCTGATGTGAAGCCTAGGTTTATGCCTGTCACCGCTCATGGCCAAGATGTCGGAGACTATAGCACTTCTCTAGTAAGCATCTATACAGTTGTGGTGGCTATAGCCTAATTTTCCCAACAACACCAGGGCCAATTTCGAGACGATGCCTCGGTAAGGGGGGAAATATACCAAGAGTTTCCAGACGTTTGAGGAAGCGCTGGAGAGGCATCACGGGAGAAGTCGTTTGTAAGAAAAAAGTATAAGATGCCATCGTAGGACGTCTAGTTTCGTTCTTGCTTCTTCAGTTCGATACTCAACAACATTTCAACTTACCTACTATCTTCAATTCTTCTCTCTTCCGCTGGTCGGCTGGTCTACTTTCACATCTCATATCTTCTTTACTACAAGCAAAACAAACCAAACCTCTTCTTTCAGCTTCAACAATTCAAAATGCAGTTCTCTCTCGCCACCCTTGTTTTCGGCCTCGCTGCCATCGCCTCTGCTGGCACCATGGACGTTGAAGGCGTTCGCAACGCTCCTCGCAGCGCTGTCAACGTTCGTCGCCAGAACGACAACCGACCTGTTCCCAACGGAGCATGCTGTGTCGCCAACACCAGCTTGAAGCAGGATACTTGCACAGCCGCCAACGGCCAGACCGGTCGATGCGTGCCTGGTGGAAACAACTGTAAGTAGTTGCAGTCTAATAGTGTCTACTAGTACATATGGATCGCTAACAATCACAATAGGCGGTTCTTCTCTGAGCTGTGTTGAGCAGTCCAACCTTGAGTGCGACAACAACGTCATTGAGCGTGGAAGCTCCCTTTGCCGTGCCCGAGCCGGCAACGGTGGTCTCTTTGACGGTGCCAACATCATCCAGAACCTTGGCCAGGCTTCTGTCAACTAAGAGTGGTCCATAATTGTTAGTGATTTTGGGGGATACGTGAAGGAGCTATGGGATATGAAATAGATCTACCGGGTCTGGATAGTAGGTAGTTGAAATATATAATAACCTCCAACTTGTGTTTTTCTGGTGAAGCTTTACAAGATATCTACCGCCAAGGATGGAGAATGGTACACAGCCTTTGTCTAGAGCGTCCTAGTTCAAGCTTTATCAGCGCTTGGATCCGCTCCGCTCCGAACAGCCCGGTAATGCCGGGTGGGTATATCTTGAGTCTGTTTTGAAATGGCGATAGATAAATGGATCGTTTCGCCATCCCTTGTCCTTGTTTACGAATTGGAGCCCAAGGGTCGCTACTCTAACATGTGATTGTTTATGGATCCACAGAGGAAAGAGATAACATGCAATATCAAAGTGTCTGGTGTTGCGATGAATGTCACCATCAAAGTAGCCCACTGAATTGACTCACCGTCAAGTTACGCGTCACAACACCAAGTGTCGTGCATATCATCACATCAGGTACGGACACTGTGAACTATCCAAGAGACAACCATCAGACTCATCAGTTCAGTTTGTGCTTGGTAGCTGCGGATGCACGTCAACATGCATATCTTGTCGTACCAATATAGAAACCAAGACTGTTGATCAACTGCCAGCCATGCATGCAACAACAGCAACAACGTGGATCTGATCTTGAGATGGTGTGAGACGGGAATTAATTAGTAGATACTGAACTAAAGTTTAGTAGATGAGCCTCAACATTCCTGTTCATCAAACTCGAATAGTGTCTAAACTAGAGAGTAACTAAACAAATTGCTACCCGCCCGGGGCCCGAAAAGGACGGGATCCATTGGAACTTACCGATCGCTACAGGGCTGGCAGCTGCAACCTATTGCCCAGGCCCCTGAAGCACAGGTCGCTCGACGATACCTGTTGAGGGAAAGAACCTAGCCGCTAGTGCGCTGAAGAGCACTATAACTTGAGCCTCTAATACCGGGCATGGACCTGTTAAACTAGGTAACCTAGAATATCATACCTACCGGCAGCCCGGTCCTGTACTAGCTTTATCTGTTATTTGCCACACCCTGCCCGAATAAGTAACCCGAGCTTTTTCATGGTGTCTTTGATAACGAACAGTCTCAGTTGCTTTTGTTTTCACGTCCCTTTTTATCCGAACCAATTGATACTCGCGGAATGAAACGTTGAAGCCGGACGAAGCGAGGATTGGCCTGCAAAAGAAAAGCTAAAACAGAAAGAAGGAAAGAAGGAATTCCCATGGAGGTCTCGGATAACATGTTCCCCTTTTTGCTTTTGACTTTTGCACCTATGACGAGCGCTGGAAGGTTCTGGTACATTTCCGTTGTGAGGTATGACTCGGCTTGTAAAAAAACACCAAAGAAAACATCGCCAGTCTTGACAAAAAAGAACATGCCACTGACAATTCAATGACGCCGAAAGCCAAAAGCCAAGGCAGCATACGGCTAAGAAAGTAGCACACCATCGTCATGCAATCATCACATACGTACACACTTTAAAAATAAATCGTGGGCTACCAAGGTTGTTATAGATACTGTAGTGACTGTACCTGTCCTGTCCCTAGCTGTCTCGTCTCGGGCTTGCTCTCGGCGACCCACAGGCCCTTATCACCCAAGTTTGTCGCCCCTTGGAGGGGAGTAGCCACAACACTATGAATTGTACATACAAGAAAAAGACCCAGTTTTCGTCCTCTTTTTTTTCTTGTTTTGCGCCCTGGAGCGAGTTTAGAAAAAGAATTCCAAAGCACAGAGAGAGCAGAAAAGAGTAGAAAACCGTAAATCGTCCCCCATCCCCTTCGCTCTCGCCCTCTGATCTGCAACCATGAATATCATTTCCTCCTACTCATCCTTGAGCTCAAGAAGCCCTTCAGGGCCCATTCCTTAAAGACACAGACGGTGTCCGTCTTTTCGTTTATTAAAAGCACACACGTACTGGACCCAGTGTTCACCGTGCTCCTTTTTTTACATCATATCATCCTTTATTGTTATCGCCCATCTCACTTTCGATTATCATGCCGGGCGAACAGAATGATAGCGGAAGCGGCAGCGGAAGCGGGAGTGCAAGTGGAAGCGGTGGTCATACCAGCCAGGTCCACACTCCTGCTCGCAGGGAAAAGAAGAGAGTTGGCTGGCACGCAAGTAAACAGGAAGCTGTTGGTGAAAGCAGCGGATCGTCAGCCCCTGCTCGTCGACATCCAGGTCCAGGCCAACATCCAGACGAAGTCATCTTCTCACCCGCTGGATCACCCAAACTCGCCCCTGGAGAACTACCACCAAACACACCAGATGCATACGAACTAAGTCTCGCCCTAACAAAGATCTTGTCGGCAGAGCAAGACCAGAAGCGTCAGGAGAAGCCACAAATGCTGGCGCCTGATACACCGGAAATCATGGGCCCCAAGCGACCCAGGCCAGCACTCCGGAGAAACACCAGTTATGACGACCCCGGAGAGAGGGAAAAGGCGGACCAAGCCGAGTCCAGGACCACAGAGAGACAGTACCGATCCATGGCTGATGCTCGACAAAGAGCTGATCGACTTGCTGTTTCTGTAGGAAGTTACTCCGCGCCAGGTTCTCGAAGGGGCTCAATCGATTTTGACCAAGTACCCTCTTTCGAGCCTTTGATCGAGGACTACGACGACGCCAAGATCACGCCACCGCCCAAGTTGACGACTGTCGAGGACGCAGGTTACTTTGGCCTTCGACAGCGTGCGCCGAGAGTCGATGAGGATCTCTTCATGCACCATGCCGCAGCAGAGAATCTTGTCAGGTCGCACACTCGCAAGGGAAAGAAGGACTTATATACGAAGCAACCGAATGGAGCGGGCCACGCTTCTGGTACTGCTACGCCAGTGCTCCAACAAGCTTATGCCCACGACTACGTTCCCCGACCAGAACAATACCGTGGTGGAATCCTCGGTTCACTCTTGAAGCTTTACAATGACGATAGAAACGCTCCCGGCAGTGGTGTTAACACACCAAAAGATCCAGGAACACCTCTCATCTCGCCTCGCAACTCGCCTCCTATATCGCGACCGACTTCATCCCATGGCACACCCCTCCGAACACCCCCTCGCTCCCGACCTTCCAGTGGCTTGTTCAACTACCACAAGTCCCGTCACTCTAGTTCCTCTCTTGCTCTCACAGAGCTCATGAAGTCATCGTCCATGTTTGCTGCTCCCGCATCGGCAAACATGGCGGGCAAATGGGCCGAGAATGCCAAGCAACAACCCCCACCAACAAAGAAGCGAGACAAGACTCGCATCACCATCCATATCGCTGGAATCATCCAGCGTCACCGATATCTCCTCAAGCTCTGCCGAGCGCTCATGATGTATGGCGCTCCTACCCATCGACTGGAGGAGTACATGACCATGTCGTCGCGCGTTCTCGAGATCGAGGCTCAGTTTTTATATCTTCCTGGATGCATGATCATCAGCTTCGACGATAGCACTACACATACCACCGAGGTCAAGCTCGTTCGTGTTCCGCAGGGTATTGATCTCGGACGTCTTCGTGATGTTCACAACATCTACAAGGAGGTTGTCCATGATAAGATTGGCGTTGAGGAAGCTACACAACGACTCGATGAGGTCAACGAACGTAAAGCAAAGTTCAACGTCTGGATTCGAGTATTCCTATACGGTGTCGCATCAGCTTGTGTGGCGCCTTTTGCTTTCCAGGGGCGGTTCATTGATCTTCCTATTGCATTCTTTCTTGGGTCCATTGTAGGCGTTCTTCAACTCGTCTTGGCTCCTAGTAACGAGCTTTACGCCCACGTGTTTGAAGTTTCCGCCGCTGTCATCACATCCTTTTTCGCGCGAGCCTTTGGTTCGATCCAGGGAGGCAACCTATTTTGTTTCAGCGCTCTGGCGCAGAGCAGTATCGCCCTGATCCTTCCAGGTTACATGGTTCTCTGCAGTTCACTCGAACTCCAAAGTCATAACATTGTGGCTGGTAGTGTTCGCATGGTGCACGCTCTCATCTACACGCTATTCCTTGGATATGGCATCACCATCGGCGCTTCTCTTTACGGAATGATTGACAGCAATGCTTCAAGTCGATCAACCTGCAACATGCCACTTCAGCGAGGCTGGTACTTTCTTTTCGTGCCGGCATTCACCATGTGTCTCTGTCTTATCAACCAGGCCAAGTGGAAGCAATCCCCCGTTATGGTCGGGATGGCTGTTGCTGGCTGGTCGGTCAACAGTTACAGCGCCGACTACTTTGGCGGAAACGGGCAAATTTCCAACATGCTTGGTGCCTTGACGGTTGGTATTCTTGCCAACCTGTACTCGCGTATGGGAAGGCATGTCGAAAATGGCTGGCTGGACTTGGTAGACTGGTGGAAGCTCAGGATGCGACCGCGCTACACCAGAAAGAAGCTCGAGTCGGACTCGTCGTGGTCTCTCCCGACGCTTACGGATCCAGAGTCGAGGCCTGGTACACCCGAGAAGGGCCAAGGGCCGGAGAAGAAGCCTCGCAAGGTCGGATACAGTCTTGCAGCTGCGGCTATGCTTCCTGCTATCTTTGTGCAAGTGCCGTCTGGTCTTGCAGCTGGTGGTTCTCTCCTGGCCAGTATCACCATGGCTGACGAGATTACCAAGAACGGAACCAAGGTTTCGACTGATATGAACACCATGGGCAATCTCGAAGGAACTGCCTTTAATGTCTTGTTCAAAGTGATCCAAGTTGCTATTGGAATCAGTGTCGGTCTATTCATGAGCGCGCTGATTGTTTACCCATTGGGTAAGAGAAGAAGTGGATTGTTCAGTTTCTAAGAGTTGGTCTACAAATCTCTTTCTTTTTGTTTTCCTTTGTTTGTTTTCCCCTCATTCCTCTGAAACAGGTTCAGGGTGGTTGTCAAAGGTGGTTATACAAAAGCAACAACTAAGTTTTTTATGTTTGTCTTTGTTTGGTTTATTTGGTTTATTTGGTTTATACTGGGATCAGGCTGAAGCGATTGGCGCAAAGCGAGCGTGTATGGGGTTTCATTTTTGTTTTATACAGGTTAGACAAATACTATTATAGAGATACGGAACGGTAATGACCGGGATGAAATGAGAAACACAGTACTACAGGAAATAATATTATAAGAATTTTATTTATAAGTAATTATCCTTCTTGACATGTGATGTTGCACAAGTCTTGGTATCGCAGGGAATCTCGATGCTCATTTTTTATGACACAGTGACGTCAGATAAACAGACATCTCACTCTGCGCCTCGACCTTTTCTTCCCGTTCCATCCACCAAGAACTTGGCCAATACATAAACAACCAGTCACAAATATACCAGGATCCTGAGTTTTCTTTACTGATCAAAGCGGAACCTAAACCACGAATTCAGCATCATCCAGAATCCCTCGCTATGAAGATTCGTTCTTCTCGTATCTCGATCTCAATAGCAAAGGCAATATGCCAACGTCACGGCTCGTCAAAAATTGGCCTCATCAAAGCCATCAACGCCTTCTTCCGCCTCTTCAAACTCTTCCTCTCCCGCTATCGCTCCGTCGATTTTCTTGCTCTGAGGAAAGAAGTCTGGCAGATTGACGAAGACGAGTATCACGTTTCATTCGAGGTCGACACCAAGGACTCGCTCGTGCCCATCGGAGATCTGGGATACAGTGGTTCAACATTTTTCACCACAGGAAATGAGAAGTATCTCATAAAGTCACTGCCCAGACGCTTTGAGCATGATTTCTTCGCAAAGGAACTGCTGGACCCGTATGTTGGACACATGAAGCATCAGCCGCACAGTTTGCTCGTCCGTATCATGGATCTTGTCTATGCACCGCACAAGTCTATAGGTGGTATGCTCGGCGCTGCGCCTACGCATCACATTGTCATGGAGAATTTACTCTACGGAAAGCCACATGGTGAACAAGGCAAGACGTGGGAAACGTACGATCTCAAGCCGAACGACTACTTCTTCCCTGAACGAGATATCGCAAACGGCGCTCTCGTGCCGGATAGTGTGATAGAGCGTCTTGTTGACGAATTCCCCGATAAAGTCCGCGTCACACGCCAGGCCAAAGAGGAGCTTGTCTCCCTCCTCTTTGCTGATTCAGCACTTCTAGCCTCACACAACGCAGTCGACTACTCGCTCTTTCTCGTGCGGTACCCCAGGGGCAGCGAGGTACCTGTCGTGGAATCCGACGCGGGAAATTGGCGACGAGGAGTGGATGATGTGGAGGGGAAGTGGACGTACCGGTGTGTCCTGCTGGACTTTTTCTGGACAAAACATGCGTTTCAGGCGCGAGCGTTGACAAAGGTAGTCAAGATATTCAACAAGATTGCTCACAAGGGGCCTATGAGCATTACTGCGGATCCGGCCGAGTATAGGGAGAGGTTTCTGAAGATGGTGGACGAGATGGTTGTCGTGGGGTGATACCACCATTTACCACTTCAACGGAATTCTTTTATGATGGCTACAAAAAGCACGGAGTAGGGCAAGACTTTCTTCTTTTTCATTGATACCTAGTGTTCTCTGGGATCCAAGATAATGATTCAAGATAATTGGAATGACTCATATACCTTTCTATCCAAGATTTGCTTATTGAAGCTAAGTGTCGATATATTAGTTGATAGGGGGATAGCCTCACGACACAGACCGCAGATTTTCATAATACAAACCCAAAAGGCGTAAAACTCTTGATTCAATGAGCCTTTTTGTCAATTAGAATTATCGGCGCAATGACTGACCTCTATCTGCAGTGTTGCCTAAATGCCTGGAGACTTACACACATTTATACCGTTAGACTTTGTCACATCATTACTCGAACTCAAACATCGGGTTTAGAAGATCCATTGATCCTCAAAGCTCTACAAACCTTCAAACGAAGTAGTGAACCTGATGATTGAGTGACGTTGGGGAGGTAACCCTCGATCAAACAGAATCTCTTTGGCACTGCCTGCCAGTGCAACAGAAGTGGCAGAACCTTCACTTACACGGCCTTCCAAACAACACCAGAAGGTTAACCATAAACAATAAACTCGAGAGTCAAAGTTTCAGTTCAGGAAATCATTACATTCACTTCTTGTATAGCCTCTGGGAAGATCAAACTTTGACTGCCTAGCATAGCAACTGCGCACATTTTCCCAAACGTTAACTCTATAAAACATCGTAGAACAATAGAAAGACTCATTTAACTCTGTAAAATAGGTGCATGCAAACAAAGCTTCTCCGCTCGTTTTCGTTTGTGAAGCTATATAATGATCCGCCTGTTCACATTTATCCCATCTTCTTTATTGTTCGGGTATTACCATTTGCTACTCACATTGCATCGCGCTATTGCTCAACCATTGCATCTTCATTGTCAGTCTTTCTGACTACTGCATTATTCTTCACTCAAACCTGCTACTACTTTCTTCGAGAAAGTCTTTACCTTCTACAGGCTCTTGATATTCTCTACACTCTCTCAAGCCTCTTCCTGGTATACTCCTGCGAAAAGCATCTTCATTGCCAGTCTTTCTGACTACTACATTCTTCTTCGCTCAAGGCTTGCTTTTGACTTATTTTTTCAAGCATCCCTCTACCTTTTACATATTTCTCGTCTTGTCGATATTCTCTTCTACCTCTCCCTGATATCGTTCTGCGAAAAGCATCTTCATTCTGCACACATTTTCCAGACGTTCATTACTCTATCAGAGAAGGACCATCATCGAGACGATTTATATCTGCATCTATTTGCATCGTTACCAAACTCTACTTCTGTTTCTTCGGCCATATTCATCGGTTTTCCTCAGAAGAACACAACCATCGAGAATTTCTTTATACTCTCATTGGTAACGACATCACAATCCTCTACTCGACATATACCGGATTCTATCATCACGAATACCGTCGCTCTCGCTATACCACTTTACAATATAACCATAACAACCACCTTTCGCATCATTCACAATGCCTCGCTTCTACTCCCTACCAGCCGAGATCCAGGACATGATTCTCCATCTCGTTGCTGAACCTTCCACAACCTCCTCCACACCCCATACTACATCCTCTCTCCCTGCGAAACCCAATTTGGCTCCGTACGCCTGCGTCGATAAGTTCTGGAACTCATTTTTCGAGTCAAGAACATTCAGCAACCTCACCATCACGCAAGACGACATCCCCGCTCTCTCCAGCATCATGGGCTACCAAAGACGCCCATTGCTCAAGCACCTCTGGCTTCGCATCGAACTGCCCAAGTACCTGACCCCACCGACAAAACAGGACGAAAGTCCCAAGGTCCTCTGGAAACTGGATTCTGTTTTTACACAGTCCATTTCCTCCCTCTGGGACATCCTTTCGAAATGGGACAGCACTGGACAAGAGGGCATGACCCTCGAGCTTAGCGCTTCTTCGCCGAGTGACTGGGTAGGATTCCTTCTTCGTGACTGTTCTATCGAAAAGGATGTCGAGCTCTACAAGAAGTATCTCGCATCTGGCTCGACAGAGCAGTATGAGGCCACCGGTGATGTACACATGCCGTACATCAAACTATACATCGCTCTAGGCACACTAAGCGGGTATATCACCAACGAGACGCGCGACCGGTATTGGTTCGCGACAGTCAACAACCTACTCGGTTGGAAGCCGCTCGAGTTCTTCGACGACGCCGCGGGGTTGCCCCCAGTCTCGGTGGTGACCAAGTTCCTCATCCGACGACAGCAGTTCCGGGAGATCTATCCCACTGCCCTGAACAAGATGCTTGGCAGTTTGACCGCTGTCCAAGACATCCACGCCGAACGCTGGCGCTGCGCAGAGTCCCGGGACGAAAAGTCATGGTGCAAGGAGGCACAGATAACCTTTGGGGTGGACCTACCACCATCGGTCAAGAGACTCAGTCTGTACGGCGACACGAGCAAGATCTTCCACTCGTGGGTGGCCAAGGATGCCACAGTGGTCAGCCTGGCCAAGACATTGCGACAATACACCAGGGATCTGGAGCACCTCTCCATTTCGCATCTGATAGATGCGAAGGAGTTCCTGCGCCCATTCTGGTCGGCCAGCTCTGAAAAGGCTACCAGATCGTTACCCGACTGGAAGAACCTGAAGAGACTGTCGCTCACGTCCGACATCTTCAACAGCGGCACTGAGAAGGACATAACCAACCTCTTGTGCGCGGCTGCTCGTGCCGCGAAGAAGATGCCCAGCCTCGAGATGCTGGAGCTATGGAACGGTGACCAGGAGACAGCCTGTGTCTTTTGCTACAGAGTGGAAGACACGGTTGGTAAGATCACTTGGCGCGGAACGCATCTCCCAGCCCTTGACAATGAAGTGGTCAGGGCTTGGGAGTTTGCTTCCATCAACAACAATCGTCCAGATGTGAGGGAGTCATTCGAGCCTATCAAGGCAGAGGACGTTGTATCTGCCAGGCAAGTCCTCAAGTACTTGGCCAGCAGAGGCCAAGTCATGCACTCCGTATCTGCCTCCAGGGCAATCGGAAAGAGAAAGAGGAATGACTCGGATGACGATGAGTTGAAGGGCAACAAACGGACGAGGAACGGTACAAATTGAGGAGGATGAATGTTGCCTGGCGCAACAGCATGAACATCGGAGTAGCATGATTTTTTGATACCCATAAGTTGCATTAGTATAGACATCACGGTACCCAGCATAAACTGCAAGTTTAGAACAAACAATAATCATAATTCATCTAACGGTTTCCAAGTTAGACTACCAACGACTCCAGTACCGTAATTATACAGTAACAAAACTAAAAACGCCTCGTGTGCATCCAGTGCCTACAAATTCCCACACAGCTTTCTTCTTAAGCCATAACCGACTCGACTCTTGAGTCTTCTCCAGAGTGAGTATCGCTGTTCCTGCGCTTCTCGTTGCCACCTTGGAAGTGGGAATCGTCTCGCTGTTCGCGGGTGATGTATCCAGGAGGAACCCACTTGTGACTGTTCCAAGGCTTGAGACCCTCCTGGCCGTACATGAGGTCGACGTTCTCCAGACTGAGGGCGCGAGATTCGAAGAGGAAGAACCAAACGAGGGCAGCGGCAGCCAGGTTGGTTCCGACAAAGACAAAACCGTAACCGTAGGAGATACCGTCGGTAGCGAGAGGAGTAAGGAAAGCAATCATGACTAAAAGACGGG
Organism: Fusarium palustre; assembly: GCA_014899045.1. Lineage (NCBI taxonomy): Eukaryota > Fungi > Ascomycota > Sordariomycetes > Hypocreales > Nectriaceae > Fusarium > Fusarium palustre. Next base: position 66,045 of record JAAVUH010000001.1, on the reverse strand, counting down.
TTAGTGTTGGAAGGCACATAATGACAGTAAAGAAACTTACAGTTTCCAAGCCAGTTACCGGCTGTAGCAATAGAAGCTTGCTTCGCACGAGTACGGAGAGGGAAACTCTCGCCGATAACGACCCAAGCCATGGGACCCCAAGTACTGGCGAAAGAAGCGATGAACATGCAAGCGCAGACAATGAGAACGACACCGACGGCCTTGCTCTCCTCAGGGTTGATAGCAGTACCGATGGCGGCAAAGACAGCGAGCCATCCAGCTTGCCAGAGAGCACCGATGAATAGGGGCCAGCGACGACCAAACCGTTCGACGAACCAGAGACCCATAAAGGTAGTGGCGACGTTGACAGCACCCAGGATAAGCTGTGTCTGGATAGGGTCCTCGATACCAGCGGACTCGAAGATGGAGGCACCATAGTAGAAGAAGTAGTTGACACCAGTCCACTGTTGAAGGAAGTGGATGAAGAAGCCGAGGAATGTTCGCCAGACGAGCTTGGGAATTCCGCTGTTGGGGTTGAAGCACTCGGCCCAGCTACCCTGGCCGACTTGTCGTTCCTTCTCGAGAATGTCCTTCATTTCCTTCAGGTCGTCCTGGACGAGGGGGTGGTCGAGGTTGTGCTTCATGCCACGGAGTCGGCCCAATGCTATCTGGGCGCCCTCCCAGTCGCCTCGAGAAGCAAGCCATCTAGGAGACTCGGGGACGATGAGGATACCGATACCGAGGGGAAGAGAGAAAAGGATACCAAGACCGATGACGATTCTCCAAGAGGCGCTGTTGGTATCCATCTTCTTGAAACCAAGACATGCTATGTTGGAAATAAGGATACCGATGGTGATCATGAGCTGGTAAGAGGCGACAACAGCACCACGGATCTCTCGAGGGGCGCATTCGGACTGGAACATGGGAACACCGACGGAAAGGTTACCGACACCAAGACCAGCGACGAATCGACCCATCATCATATGAACCCAGGACTCCATCGCCGTAATCTGAATGACATTACCAATGATGAAGATGGCGACTCCGAATGTCATACTCTTTCGTCGACCCCACCAATCAGCAGTACTAGAGTTGTTAGCTGGAGGTTGTAGAAGATGGTTTAGGAGCAACATACTAAGCACCAGAGAGAGCACCGAGCAAACTTCCAATACTCATGAGACTAACAAGAATGGACTGGATGATAGGGTCCCATTCTTTAGCGCCTTCAGGGCCTTGGGCGAATCGATCCTTGAAGTCGGAGAACAGGAGCATAGAACTAATCTGACCCGTATCGTAACCGAAGAGAAAGCCTCCAATGGATGTAATCACACCCAAGAGGATGGCTTCGATACCGCAGTCGGCGCCATTGACCTTGATAGATCTAGAAGGGGGGGACAGTTAGTATTGACAAGAGACGAATAGAGTGACAGGAGAGAGTGTGCATACTTTTGGCCCAACATGATGAAGTACAACTGCCTGGCAGATGACAGAAGTATTGTTTGGGTAAGGGAAAAGGGATTAAAACTGAAGTGAAGATCTGTTTCCAAAAAGCATGAAAGGGCGGGAGGACGAGGGTCTTTTATTCTCCAAGACCCGGCGGGTAGACCTGGGTCTGGGTAGCGGAGATTTGAGTCGTATCACAGAAACAACGGGAGAGACAGAAAATGGTTCTGCCCCATAAACGCATCCCGATCCATCACGCTAGAAGGAAGTACGGACGGACAGTAGGAAGGAATAGGCAATCGGGGGGGCCGTTGCAAGCAAGAGCAGGTGTCCTGGCCCATCCTTCCGTTTCTGATGATGATGAATGGGGCATCATTTGCTAAACTTGGCAGTCGTCATGGGGGGAAGCGAGAAACTATCATGGGCAACCAAGTTCAAGTCAGCCGTTGCGCCAAATGCAGATCACTTCATTAGTGTACTGGTCTTGTATTGTTATTCTGCGGTAAAGTCGTCAAAAGGAAGGTGGTCCATGTTGTTGGGCATTATTCTCTAATGGGTTTAAGAATTAAAGGACCGATGTCAGTGGTGTTTGTATAGAAAGAATCCTTCTTTGATCTGGGGTTTCTCCAATATTTCGTGTCTCTCATGCAGAGAGTGCTCTCTGTGTGCGTCTCTCTCTCTCTCTCTCACTGTATGGGCAAGGCGAACAAGACAATCTTGGCAATGGCCTACCTGGGGCTGGGGGTGTCGTTGTCGTTGCGGGTTATCCACGGGGAACGAGTCAAGAAAGTACAGGGGTCGCGTCTGTTACTGACTGACACTGATTGGATTTTCTGGAAAAATGTGGATGTCATTTTCCCCTTGGCGCAGGCACATAAAGTTTTCTGGGGTACGTACCTTACTGAGTTCTTTACTCTGAAGCAGGTGGAAACTTGGCCTTGGCCAGCCTTGGCCCTGAGATTGAGAATTCTGATGGTGTTGCCGTTGATGTTTAAAGAGTGGCCATGACGTAACTGTCAAGGTAAGCTTAAACCCCAGTGTGTGGCCCAATTTGAAGACCCAACATTGACCAATCTCTGGGCTTACGGCATAGTTCTCGGTGCGATAACAAAACACAGACTCCACGTCGATCACGGGGTCAGGGATGAATTACGCATGAGACAGAACAAGAGAATTGAATGCATCCCATCCCTTCTCCATCTCTCCAGCTTCTGTCAAAAAATGCCACCGAAGAAAAACCTTGATAGAGTAGCGAGATTCTGGGGAATTCTGCGGAGAGCCGAATCCCAAGAAATCTATCTCTTGCATCACTCTGCTTTATCTTCTCTTCAAGGTTTTGGTTCTTGCGTATCACTCATCGCCAAGGAAAACAAGAAGAACATGTGGAGCTTGGTTCACGATGATTTCTTGGCTCAAGTACCGGCATATTAATCAAAGTCTCTAACACGCTAAACCAGAAAAAACTCTTCCGGGCTTCTCAGCTCATCGATGTTTTTCCTTACGTGACTTTGCCTACACTTACAGTCATACAAACTCCCTAAGCCGCCTACACTGCATTGATCAAAGCCTAAACATGAAAAATCTACTCCGGACCCGCATCATTTCGGAATCTCCTATACCAAAGGGGCCCCACCCGGAGCCGTGGAGAAGCCGGCCGTTTACTCGGAGCTTCATGCCTGTCGCTGGGGAACGGACAGACGTTTTCAACGTCGACCGTCCACAATCACAGAATAAACGGCCCGTTTGTCGCATGAGGCCCCCCTATTCCCTATCTTCGACTTCCCCGAACGAATAGAGGCTCGTCAATGTCCCCCAAAAGCCCCCATCTCTCCCCAATATCTCCCCCACGACCCAGCAAATGCACAAACTCCAGAGTTTTTATCAAGAGAATCCGGGTCAACATTCTGGGGACTCCTCATTCCAACTCCGCGTTCATCACCCAGAAATGGCGGAGATGAAGGAGTGGTGAAACACCAGCTGACTGTGAACGGGCCCTATAAATCGGCGGTAATTCGGCGCTGCCATGCCAGACCGCAGGTGAGTTGTCGTGGATAGTTTAACTTGTCACCCGTATTTTCTTCTTCGACATCCGACTTTTGTAGAACTACGGAGTATTCTATATACTCTTTACGTATTGTTTTCCGGAACGAAAAAGAATTCTCGCTCCTAGATTTCCTAGATCCTCTCGGTGAACCGGTGAGCGGGAGAATCAGGCCGCAGAGCATTGTATCGTGCCCAAACACCAAAAAAGGAAAATGTTCCAGCCATACAACGGGGCTCATTCAAGTTTGGGATCACGAAAAGGCTCAATTACCCTTTTGGTTATGAATGCATAGCCAGCCAGCTGTTAGCCAAGATATACGCGGTGGAGAAGAGTGAAAGTTTGTAATCCAAGGGGGCTCTGGCTGAGAGACTCTGACCCAACCGTTGTCACAACTTTACAATCGAACCACAGACATTCATGCGAAATGTGTGCTTACCAACAGTCGAGTTTGATGCATGGTTGATGTCTCTTATCGATCGAGGCTTGCTATAACAAGATCGACTGTTGCAAGGATCCCAAGCATCACACCATCATATCCTTTTCATCTCGACCTTCCATATTGCGACTTTCATGGTATGAACAAAAGTACAAGTTCTCCCGTCATTGTCCTGCAAATCGGAACTTTAATATGAATGAATAGTTGACGGGCAAAGATCAAATATCGGATGTCCGATCTTTCGATATGCATATGTGCCATGCAGTCTAGGCTGCACAATACACGCTTATTTCCGAAGATACGGTCGGGATTCTAAATTCGGAAACCCGGATGTCTATCAAAATAGATTTTGTTAGGCAGGTGATCGAGTTCGAACTCTCACCGCGAGACTAAGAAGCGAGTAGTCACTGGAGCGGAATCACTTTGGTCATGTGAATAGCGTGCTGAGTTGCAGAAACTCAGGGTCTTTTCAACCGTGTTCTCCTACATGATCCCAGAATCACGTTTGTTTGATATCCTTGTAATCGTCGCTGGGACTGAGCACGGATTTCGTCGACACGATGGCGATCCTGTTAACAGCATGGATGACTATGTGTACTCACTGTAGGGCGATAAACATTAGGTAAAAATAAAAATAAAAATGTACAAAATGTTACTATCCCAGGTGAATACATCAAAAGATTAATTGACATCCTAACTAGTCATAATGGTTTGTCGCTGAACAATAGGGTAGTTAGTTGATTGGGGCCCTGTAAGTGTTATCCACTCGCCCTGACTATCTCAGGGTCCAATTCCCCATCAATTACCTTGTTTGAGGAGCTCGGTTTGTATGCGAAGAAAACTACAAACATGTTGTTAGTTAATTAAGGAATTTCTCTGAGAGCTGATATTCAGACATTGAGCACCACTACCGCAACGTGATAATAAACTTTATAATGAAACTATATTTGATCTAATCTCGGCAAGGACGGACCAGCTCTCACAGTCTATCAGCCACGTTAGCAACAACCTCAATCTCCCTTGAATTACGGATAGGGGACTGAGCTGTCGAACTGAATCGAATGATCTAAACAATAAAATTCTCATCAAGACCTAGTATCATGAGTTATTACTGCCCTGACTGTGACAGGCTCTGCTACTCGGGGAGGAAAGCTCGTGATCAACACTGTCGAGCAACGGGCCAGGCTCTCCCACAATTCGAATGCGACGCGTGCAGTTTCTGCTTCGACCATGAGGTATGACCGTTGCGAACACATGAACCTCGAGCAGCACTGGGCTGAGAATGCGCCAGAGTGTAGGTTGTGTTATTTTCGCGCTGCGACCAAGACTGAGGTTACGAAGCATGAGATTGAGCTTCATAACTACTGCGGTGGGCGTCAGTTTTCGAATCTGAATTGCATTCAACAGGTGAGTCTTGCCATTTCTATTGTACAAAGTAGATTCTTACAAGATGTAGCATTTAAATGGAAAGATTCATCGCGTATCATCGGTGAATTGTCCCTTTTGCAAAGCAAGATGCGGCACAGCGACTGGTCTGTCGTATCATCTTGAACGAGGCTCCTGTCCACGCGTTCCAATGAATCGGCACAAGCTCTACAAGTATATCAGGAACTGCGATCCTGCTGGTGTCATCGCGAACAAACGTCTCGCGTGGCAAGGAGACAAGACGTACGAGATCAACCCCAGGCTAGCATGGAACCACTGGGAGAAAGCTTACGAATGTTATTTCTGCCATAAGCTCCATTCTTCGCTGCGTGGCTTGAAACTGCATCTCGAATCGCCAAAGCACCAACAGAAGCTGTACCATTGCTTGAATACAGCTTGTCGGAGGAAGTTTTCAACGTTGGCCGCGATCATCAATCATCTTGAGAGTGAAACCTGCAAGATAATGCGATTTCAGCAGATACAGAGGACCATTTCGAATCTTGTTGATCCTAATCGGATGATTTCCCACTAAAGAGTGCTTTTATAAGAGTTTCGGTCGTCAGTTTGGGTTGGTATGTATAATAGAGTGACCAGAGACTGGGAGTTTTGGGGAATACTGGCTTCGGTGATCCCTCTCATATGGTGTTTAGGTCAACGGTTTACGGTGTCACTTGGGATATTATTCACTAGGTATTTTACAAGGTTGCTAGACATAATTCGGATACTTGACTGTTCAAAAATACTGAGGAAGCGCCTTGCCCATATGTCGTGAGCACGATACCTCAACGTTGCACCTCGCATAGGTAGTAGGTACATAGTTGGGATTAAGCACAAGGAATGGATCATATCTGGAAAGGAAGGCTGAGCTCATAGGTGGTCAAGTTCACACCTACTAGGCAAGAACCTTCCAATTTCTCTGGATTTTATGAACCACGGCCATCACGTGCCTGCATCTTTAACTGGCAACTTCCTTTCACTTTCCAACTTCTCCATCTCCCTCCTCTGCAGAACTTCCACATCTAAACGTTCATCTTGCATCGCAGAATTCATCCGATTTTGACAGGTCAGCTCTGCTATAAAATGACCTATTCGTGTGGGACTTGCTAGAAACAGTTTCCAGCGGGCTGGAGGGCTCGAGAAAGGCACTGTGATGACACAGGACATTATCGGCCGAACTGGGAGTGCGAACTCTGCTTCATGGGCTTTGACTGCTACGAAAGCTGCAATTATCATGAGCTAAACGAGTGCCTCTATTGTTCAGAATGTGAAGAGGAGTTCTTCAGCCCGGAGGATATGGACGAGGTATGTTTCTCACCACCATTTGGACTTGTGTCGCTGATATTGCAAGCATTTGGATTGCTTCGAACACCAAGGATCGGGATATATCCCCCATTACCAAAACAAGGGATGTGCTGTTTCCTACTACCACAACCAGAGGGGTGCTATTTCTTATCGTCAAGGCAAAGGGGTTGCATGCCCTTTCTGTGGAGCGAACTATCGAGCCGCCAGCGGTGTTGGTCACCATCTCGAACGTGGATGTTGCCCCTATGCACCCTTGGATCGAGATACGATGTACCAAGAAGTCAGGCGACGGGACCCAGATGGACTTATCACCAACCAGTTTCTCGAATGGGAATGTACCATTCACTATCAAGCGACAGAACTTGCCTACAACCCGCATTACGGCCAATACGAATGCTATATCTGCCACGACCTGTTCCGACATTTGTCAAGCCTGAACCAGCACCTTGAATCACCCCGACATCAGCAGAATTTGTATCACTGCCCAAACAGATCCTGCTTCAAAGAGTTTACGACACTGGCCGGACTTGTCAATCACCTGGAAAGCGAATCGTGTCGTTTTATGCGGTTCCAGGCCATTCAGAATGGTATGCTAGGACTTGTCTCCTCGTCTCGAAGGATTGGATTTTACTAAGACACAGAAAATTTGGTCGGTATCGGTATTGAGAAGAATGACTACCCTGACTTCTTGATGGATGACTTGAGAGCCGACACAGGCAAAGTGTCATAATAACGACAAGACTTTTGGGAGCCAGAGACACAACACATGTTCGAAACCAGTCCGATTGTTCTACATCGCATTTTTAAGGGGAGACACTGTTTTTGAGGAGTGTTTGAATCATATGCAGTACCTACACTTGGCCCAGGGGAAAAGACAATCACAAGAACGGAATCATATGATAGATTAAAAATTAGTTGGCTTCTATTAGGTCGAATTAGAAAATTAAGATCCAGTCATTTTCACATCCGAGAAGTGTTTTCTTTGGAACACCTCAGACGTTCTACCAATGTCTCACTTGCTATTTCCTGCTCAGATGACTATTCTCGCCATCAAAATTTGACTTGTATCACGCGATGTGAGCAATCGTAAAAAATACCACCTCATTAAAAACTGATAAACTGAGGCTGACCAGTGTATATACTAACCGTTAGTGGTCAACTATACATGTGTTAGTTGCGCTTTGACAGTCGTTGGCTAAAGGGTCTGGCAACCCCCTAACTCGAACCGCTTAGCTGCCTGTAGCTACAGAGGGTCTCTATTATACGATTGTGGATTCGTGGCCGTAGGGGAAAAGATATTGACAAACTAGCTGATTGAGGTAGCCTAGGGCCTCATGAAGAAGTTGAGGCGAGTCTGGGACTTTTGTAGTCTAGATTGAAACGGATTGACTGATCTAACTTGAAATATTGCTCTTACATATATGGATTTAAGAGAATTCTTGCAGTTACTGTTCAGGTAGTGGACGGGAGAGACATTTGCAAAATAACAAAGGAACCGTACAATGTCGAGGCTCTCAACTGTGCACGGTGGTCAAGGTCTGTCCAATTTGAGACCCGTAGTTAGTGCTCAATGTCATGGTGATTTTACGCGTAACTCGTAAACTTGTTGGAAAACTCTTGCTAGGTCTCAGGGTATCAAAAGAAATGGCCGCTCGAGTTATAGGTGACACATTTAGTGCGCCAGCTTATGACACTCAGACTACGGGCTTAGTTTATTTATTTTGGCATCCTAAAGCTTAGGGGTCATTTTTTCTGCCACCCACTAGCTAGGGACTCGGGAGATGATCCGGTCCACTAAACCAAGTGCAAAGAGCTAACCAACGCCGTTCCCGCACGTTAGGATTCTCTAATTTAGCGCCGGCAAGGTTTCACAAAAAAGTTGAGGAAGAATTCCATGGGAATAGTTGACCGAGTGCTGAACCCGGGTGGCATGTAACTAAGAGACAACTAGGTAAAGGTTAAAGAACGCTGAGTCAGAATGCCATGTTGAGTTGTAAATCAGAGTGTTTACTTCATGGTCTATTCTATATGTGAATATCTATCTATATGTCTATGGATTAAGCATACTTGTTAATCATCTTGAGGATGGCCTGGTTAATTTCCTTGGGGTTAGTGGCGCTCAGGTAATGACCACCTCCCTCAACAAACTCGAGAGTAGCTTCAGGGCTGGAAGTAAAGAGTTTAATATGCTCAGTGGGAACAGTAGTGCCAAAGACCGGATCCGCAGTGCCCTAAAATGAAACAATGGTTAGCTTTGGGACGTAGACTACATCCCTGATTGTGTTGCGTCACTCACCTGAAGCCAGTAAACGGGACACTTAACATCCCGCAAGCGAAGCAAGAGTCCGTCTCGCTCGAAAAGGTTAACGACGGCAATGCGGAGTTTCTTACGGCCCTCGTCTCCGCTGTACACCTGCTTGAGTGTCTCGTCCCAGAAGGCGAGAAGCTCAGGGGATGGGTCGGTGCCGAAGCCTACGGACGAAACAAGGCCGCGCCAAACCTCGGGGACGACAAAGTCTGGAGTGGGAGTCGGGCTACTCCAGCTCTCGTAGAAGGGGCCAAGCTGAGTCTTGGGATCCCAGCAGCCCTTCTCGCGAGATTCGGCGGACTCGTAATCCATTGAGGTGCCAAGAGGCAGTACGCCGAGAATCTATGAGAATGAAATGTCATCAGCCAAGGGTTCTTGTGTTTTAACTGCATTGGGTATGCGAGGTGGCCAGACTAGTTAGTCTAGTGTCTGGTGAGACTAGTCCTCCTGGGCGTACCGGATTTACCGGCGTGTCACCAGCGACCAGGAACAAAGCAAAGTACATAGTGTGCGTAGAGCAAAAAAGAAAACGTACCTTTTCAGGGGCAAGAAGAGCCATGCGAACAACGATCCAGCCACCTGCGCTGGTTCCTAGAGTAAAAGCCTTGTCAACGCCAAGAGCTTCCATGACCTGCAGGTTCATGATGGCTGAGTCCCAGTAGGTGAAATGCTCTGACTTGACGCTGGTGGCGCCGTGGCCAAGAGGCTCGATGGCGAGAAGGTTGACGGCATCTGTGAGCTCCCTTGCACCGAACTGAGACTCAAAGAGTGAAGACGTGGTGCACATGGAATTGACGAGGACGAGGGTGGGCTTTGAGGTGTCGATTCCGGCACCGGAGACTCGATAGCCAGCATCGATACCTCCCAGGTGGGGAACTCTGATAGTAGTTTTGGCAGCCATTTTTTTTTTGTTTTTTGAGACACGGCACGATAGTATCAATATGATAGGAGATCTTTTTTCGAGGGTGAATAGAGGTCTTGGGTGCAGAAACTGTATTCCTTCAGGTCGAATGCCACCTATGTACCTTTTTTCAGCTTTCAGAAATGATGGGACCTAGGCGACGATCAAGGGGGCCCGCGAACGGGGGGTCGATGATGATCGAGTATCCATCATGAGTGGTAAGTTGGTCCGCAAGGGGATAGTTCTCCGGGAGATGGACGGCGCCGTTCCGCGCGGACTCGGAGTCAACTCCAGCTGAAGTTAACTGAAGTGGACGGCCGCTTTACTAAGGTCAGGTTTTTGCGAACAGACTTATTCAACGGGCCGGACCGTTGTAGGTTGGTTATTGGAGTCTCAAGGTTTACGTATTCAGCTTTTTCGTACGTTCAAACAATTGTATTGTATTGTCTGTATTTGAAGGGTGCGGAATGTCGTGCTTCATTTACCACGTGGTTATGTGTCAGATTTCTCTCGGCAAGAGATGGTCCACACTTTATCGAGGTCCCTGCCCCTGTAAGTTGCTCTGTACCAGGAGTGCATGTCACCTACAGGGGATGATTCAACACCAAGACCACGGTACAGGAACCAGATCAGCACATCATTGATGGGCACATAACACAGAAAAAGAAAAGAAAAAAGCAAAGAAAATCTGAGAAACAATAATTGAGAGACATAAATCCCATATTCTAAAGAAGAAATTTTCAATAATTCATGAATCATACATAACATTGCTCCTGTCAAGGCCTTGGCTGCTGTCCAATCGGAATGTGAACCCCTTGGAGGCTTCTTAGTGTTCAACTCCAAACAAGACCAAAAAATCCCCTGTTTTGTTTGATCAACACACCTCGGATCCGTGTCGACCAGACTTTTGAGCCTTCTCTTCTTGATTCTGCGGGAATAACGATCACCACTGTCACATCTGCCAGGTCTCAATGTCTATCTCTCAGAAGCGAGCCCTGAGTTAGCCGAGACGATGAATCAAGAAGTGCCAGAGACACTCTAGTCTAGTTAAACCCAGCCCTGGCTAGGTATACTGAGCCATGTTATATTCTCCTTTGGGCTTCGCTTGAACTTGTCATATGAGTTTTGACCATCCCCCGGGTCTTCGGATCAGTCGGTTTTGTTGCTCCACAAGCTAGCCCGGGGGGTAGGGCAGTGTCGAATGTTATCTCGAACGAACCAAGAAGCAGGCGTTTTCATTTCCTCGTATCAAGTATTTTGTTCAGGATGCTTTATATCCGCACTAGTCCTTCTCTTCTTGTTTTACTTTGACTGTGTCTTACGTTTTGTTCTTTTCTTCTTCGCTCCTTCAGCCAGTTCTAGCGGTTCCCTTCTTTTACAAATCATGTCGGACGAGTCTCAACTCCCTGGCCTTCCTGGCTTTGACAGGAACAATATTCAACCATGGACCGTCGAAGTAGTTGTTTCCATGACTGTTCTGGCCTTGGTGTCGTGTGTTTTGAGGTTATATAGTCGACACCTAAAAGCGCAGAACCTATGGTGGGATGATTATGTGATTTTATTTTCCATGGTAGGTAACACTTCTTCATACATTCGCTACAGCAAAATCTGACAACTCGCAGGCTTGGAATTTGATCGTCGTCGGCTTCATCTTTGCCATGCACTCCAGTGGTATGGGTCTTCACGCCGACAAGGTCCCTCTAGACCAGATCGTCATGATAGCAAAGTGGCTCGTCGTTGCAGAAGTCCTCTATGCTTGGAACCTGGGATGGACCAAGCTGAGTCTTTTGCTCATGTACTACCGCATCTTTCGCGTGCCCTACTTCAAGAGGATGGCCTGGATCGTCGGCTCTTTTGTCTTTGCTTGGGTCATCACCATCACGTTCCTCTTCATCTTCATCTGTGTCCCTGTTGCCAAACTGTGGTATCCTGATCTTCCCGGCCACTGCATCAACCAGGTCGGTACCTGGATCGCCAACGCCGCCTCGACGATTTTTACCGACATCGTCATCCTGTGTCTTCCCATCCCGCCTATCTGGAAACTTCAACTTGGCAAGTCTGAGAAACTCGGTCTTACAGCTGCCTTTGCCATTGGTTCTTTCGTCGTCTTCGCCTCGGCATATCGAACGAGCGTGCTGTTCACCTACACCGCTACCGATCCGAGTTACACCCTTGCCCCGACCGTGGGATGGACCGAGATTGAAATGTCGGCAGGTATCGTTTCTGCAAATCTTCCAACCATGTTGCCCGTTCTCCGTCTCGTCGCCAAGTTTACCGGTTTGAGTAGCTTCGCATCAACCATCCGCAGTGGTCAGCGCTCCAAAGGCGAGCAATCGACCAAGGGACTCAAATCCAACGACAATCACAAGACACACATAAGTAACAACTCTGGCTCCGTGTCATCCAACAATTTCTACAGACTCAATGATGAGAATGACTCTACGGGTCTCATCAAGGGTGTGAACTTTACCGAGTCAACTGCTCCTGCAGACGCCAACTTACGACCCGATATTCAGGGGTATGAACTTACAACGAAGACTTACAACGCCAGGGTAGATGGTAATAATAGCAGCAGCGAAGAGATCCTGCAGGGGATTAGAGTGCACAGAGAGTTTCACCAGTCAACGACTCAAAGATGAAATTCGACAGAAAAAGACAATCATGATATAACTTGAATATGGAATATTAGCAACAATGACAGCGTTTTTCTCTTGTTCAGGATACAATACCCAATAGACTGTTTAATCTTTATCGCATTTATTGCGACACAACATATGCAATTCTTGTTTCTTACGCTTGAAGCCATGTGCCGTAAAGTAGATGTTATCCCATTTAACCCCTAGCTACGCCAAGAACACTGTATGGTATTCCGACCTTTCATCCAACATTCTAACGAAAACCTAACTTGCTGTATTCCCGAGGGGATCCCGTAAGGCGTTTAGATTGGGTCCAGAGCACCTCTAACTCAAAGCAGAGACGCAGGGTCTTTTCTAACACACTGTGGTGGAATCATTCCAGAACGCGAGTCAATGCTGAATTTCGGAGATAGTAAAAGGCTATACACATTCCCGTGATACCACAACCAACAACCTTTTCTATTGCAGGGGAATGCTTGGTGCTGTTGGTTGTTGACACTGGCACTTGGCCTAAGCGCTGTAAGGCTGACGAGGGACTTAACCGACTGGGTGTTTTAAACATTGATGTGGCTTATATCCACTCGTGCAAAACGGCTTCAACTATTGATATTGTGGTCCATATATTCAGGCTTCATCAGTTCCTGTAGTTGTTCATTAGAATATCATGGAGATGTTCCGTACCGGGGCTGTTCACAGTCTTGTCCTCACATTGAGATCCAACAGTCTTACATATGATTCACTTCTATAGTTTTTAATGAACTAATAAGACAATTTATGAGAGTTAAAGACCAAATATAACAAAAAGTAAACCCACACAGAATTTATTCTTTGTGTGATAAATACAGATGAGCTTCAACACGCACCAGCGTCACTTCAATTGGAATGACGTTCATGATCAAGCACCTAGATATGCAAGCAGTACGACTTGATTATGAAGAGATGGAATAAATAAATAAAGAGCCAATTCTTCATATAAAAAAGAGGAAATAAGGATCAATCAATGGCGGCATGGTTTTACATCTACCTATATAGACTAGTAGACAAAGCCGGCGTAAGGTATAGGGTAGCCGCATCACCCGCACGTGATCTTCTGCACCGCTCTTTGACTCCATTGATGCCCCTGGAAAGACGAGTCGAGATCGCGCCGCTCCTTGCTGCTGTTGCGCATTTCTTAAGCTGTCGGATATTTCCTTTGTTGCTTGAGCTCTACCGCACTCAGAGGAATACCCGACAGAGCTCATCCTCCATTCGCTAGTTTGTCTCTCAACAATTGTTTGTTCTGTCTTTGTTCAGCGCAAGCGGCTTCCCCTTCGCTCCTCCACAGACACGTCACGAAACGAAGCTCCCACCAAAACTTCATTCCGCCCCTCCCCCGCCGTTTTCTCCACGGAACCAGCCATAACAAAGCGACACCTCAGAAACACCCGTTTATCACGACCAATATACCATCTAAACCATTTGCAACACCATAAGACATCCTGGAAAATTAGTCCTCCTTCGAGCTGAGAGGACCCGCACTACACCGCCATCATGAGCCGGACGTTGACGAGCCGGCAGGCTGAGGAGCTGTTCGTACAGGGGAGCTTCAGAAGCTTATGATTTGCCTATCTGACCGTGCTGCAGGCATAAATCCATCATCGCCTACCTCGCCGCAAATAACCTGCAGGATAGCGCCAATGCCATGAGGACGGAGCTTGGTCTTGGAGAGGATACCTTCGATGCGGCCACCGCCAAGAAGTACGAGACCCTGCTGGAGAAGAAATGGACCAGTGTTGTGCGCCTACAAAAAAAGGTATGCTGTCGAATGCGCGTCACTGTATAGACCTTGGCTAACTGGGGGATATCATAGATCATGGATCTAGAAGCGCAGACCCAGAACCTTCAGACAGAACTTAATAGCGCTACACCGACATCTAATCGCAGAGGAGATCCCTCATCCTGGCTCCCAGCTGGCCCTCCACGACACGTCCTTCAATCGCATCGAACGCCAATCAACTGCGTCGCTTTCCACCCTATTTTCTCTTCTATCGCGTCCGGAGACGAAGATGCTACCATCAAGATTTGGGATTGGGAGTTTGGCGAGCTTGAAAGGACGGTCAAAGGCCACACCAAAGCGGTTCTCGATCTCGATTACGGTGGCCCAAAAGGTCACACACTACTTGCCTCTTGCAGTTCTGATTTGACTATCAAGCTTTGGGATCCTTCGAACGAGTACCAAAACATTCGAACACTACCTGGTCACGACCATAGCGTAAGCGCCGTCCGATTTATACCCTCTGGAGCACCAGGAGCTCCGTTATCCGGAAACCTGCTTGCGAGCGCCAGTCGAGATGTCACAGTGAGGATATGGGATGTTACGACAGGATACTGCGTCAAGACGATAAGAGGACATGCCGATTGGATCCGTGATGTTTCGCCCTCGTTGGATGGAAAATACCTACTATCGACCGGTAACGACCGAACAGTGAGGCTTTGGGATGTTTCTGTACCGAACCCCGAAGCCAAGCTTGTCATGATTGGACACGAGCATTTCGTCGAGTGTTGCACCTTTGCGCCTCCAGCAGCGTATTCGCACTTGGCTACTCTCGCTGGCGTCAAGAAGCCACCTCCAGCTAGCAGCACGGCCGAGTTTATGGCAAGTGGTGGAAGAGATAAGACGATCAGGCTATGGGATGGTCGAGGAAACTGCATCAAGACCTTGGTAGGTCACGATAATTGGGTTCGAGGACTGGTGTTCCACCCAAGCGGCAAATTTCTCCTCTCGGTATCCGACGACAAGACAATTCGGTGCTGGGATCTCAGCCAAGAAGGAAAATGCGTCAAGACTGTTGAGGGATCCCACGAGCATTTCATTACGAGCTTGAGATGGGCGCCGCCAATCATCAAGGATAAGGGTCCGGGTGAAGAGGCCAACGGCGACGTTGGTACTCCGAAGAAGGTGGGAGCGACGGCACCTCAAGATGTGCAGATCCGTTGCGTGATTGCTACCGGAAGTGTTGATATGTCTCTTCGAATCTTTTCACGATAGTTGGATATCCACAAGCGAGATTGGACATGAAGAAAACCCAAGTGAGGTACTGATGGGTCGAATGGCTCGACTTCTCAGCCATGCAGGTCGAAATCAGTGCCGATGCAAGTTCGCCCCGAGGTCTTGTCGACACATTGACGACCATGCCTCAATTCTAGACAGAGATTCTCTTCTTTCGAACGGTCAAAATAGCCTGGAAACCCCAACCAACCAACAAAACGACCGTATCGAGCATGGAGTATGGTTCCGAGGCGGTTTACAGAAACAACGCCTACATGGGAACCTACCTACCTACCTACCTACTATCTTACTATAACAAAACACACAAAGACACAAAGACAAACAAAAACTCTCAACTCCTTTCTACCGATGGTCCCGCCCGTCAAGTTGCGTCGTGGATGATTTTGCTGCATGGGGATTTTACGAATAATGTTTGATACCCAAGCGAGGGATGGGATGTTGAAACAATACGTCGATCTGAGAATTCGATGTCTGTTTTTATCTGGCGGAAGAAAAGACTGACAGGGCGGGGGAAACTTTTTCTTTTTGACAGAAAGAGGGGAAAAGAGAGAATGAAAAGGATGGCATAGACGTTAGGGGCATCATAGAAGGGAATTTTACGTATTCATTTTAATTCACCTATTGAGCGAACTTGATGGGCCAATGGCGCTGAGATGGATTGTGTGACGTTTTCAATGAGAAGTCATATTGGCTATCCTATTCCCGAGTTGAAGCTTATATCCATTGGGTATTCTCTTTGTTGCGAGATACATCGTATCCCAGACTCTAGTATACCTGTCCTCGTATTTCAAGAAGCACTATCCTCTATAATCTGATCTAATGTTTGCCCTATTTGGTGTCGATACTGTTTCTTATTCCCGGTGGCTTGGACTTGCAACAAAAATGCTCTAGTAATTCAGCAGCGATGATGACAGTGGTCGATTGCACGTACGCATCAATGACGCCACGATCAATAAAAAGTTCCACTGTTGAAATCACTGAGCAGCGCGATCATTTTGAGCTCAGAAACAAAACAACGTCATCATTCCAATTGACTTGAAGCTCTGTAATAAATAGCTTTCTTTGGAGACTCCAAGCTCCCTACTCAAGCTCTGTGCAACATAAACAACAAAACAAACCCCGCCACGAAACCAAAACAGAATCACCATCATCTTCATCATGTCTGCTCGCATCGTTCGATCTTCTCTGGCTTTGAGGTCCTCTACCATGCCCGCTATCCAGCGCGGCTTTCGTACAACAGCTCTGTCGAGACACAATGAGAGTGAACCCATTGGTCCCAAGTCCTCTGATAAGCCTGAGAGCAAGGGCTCAAGGTGAGTCTAAATCTCCTACTAATACCTACATAAAATCAATATGCTAATAGAGAATTTTCGTAGCTCGCAAATGATCATGTTTGGCGGAGTCGGCCTTGCTATTGGCGCTGGCTTCTTCTTGCTCATGTCGCGACCGGACGTGGCAAAGGATCAACCTGTCGACGGCGTCACGAAGAAGGCCGTGAGCCCCAAATAAGGAAGGGAAAAGGATGAAATCATGATAATTTTCCGTCGAGGGTTTAATGCACGATGGCGTAAGCGATGAGGTTTATTTAAAAATGGGATTCATAACCAGACACGATAACGTCTAAGAGTCTGATCAATAACAATTCAGTTAGTCTTCATCCTACGTGCATGTCTATTCCTATCAACAGGGGAAGGTCGTCACATTACGGCGTAGTCAATCTGCGAACCTATCATTCTCAAGAACAAATCCCTGCACTGTCGCAGTAGGTTTAGTTTACAGCCTCGATGGAGGCCGCCAAGCAAAAGCTGAGCCTCTATTGAATGTGATGGGATCGAGGGACCGCGTAATCTGCACACGACGCCTTTTCTATTGCGTGTATTCAGCCTTACCCGTATAGGGCGTTTTTTTCGTATGTTCAGCCCTACAAACTTGGTTTAGTTCAGGCAGTGAGATTTTGGGATGGAAGGTTGACAGAAAGATAGAGATATATATATATCTTGGGCAGGAGCCAGCACTTTCTCCACCAAGTCAATCCCCCACATCAGACGAACCTACTCATTAGACTACCGTAACTGAATCTCCACAAACATGGACCGAGACGGCTTCTCGGTTATCTCTCTCACTTCGCTCGGCTCGACTATTTCTCACCGTTTATTATCAAGCGCTGAAGAGCTGAATGAGCTAAACACTTCACTCGATGCTCCCGACGAGCGATTGGCCACTTTCGCGAGTAGACTGTATCAACTGCATCAGCATGTCGGTTATCTTGAAGCAGCGCTGAACAATGCGAGTGCCATCTCGGTGCGCTTCCAGACCACTTTGAGTCAAAGTCTTGGATCATGCGATGTTGTTAGTACCGTGTTGAACAAACAGGTTATGCGCTTGCAGGCCGAGACGCTGGCCTCGTTGGATGAGGTATTTTTGATGGTTTACAGTGATGTTTTGTTGGCTTATACACGACTCTTTGTCTTTTTTGCCAATGTCCTTTCTTTGTAAGTCATTATGCTGAATATGTATTTGCACCCCCAACTAACTAGTAGCCAGGAGGAGTCGGGATGAGCAAGATGTAACTCTTGACACCAAGAATGGTAGAGAGGTCTTTGGTCACGTTGACAAGGCCTGCCAAAAGGCTTCGCAGACCAAAGATATACTTACTGCTACTTCACCAGATTATTCTTACGCATCATCTAGCAAGGGACCTCTTCCGGGTGATCTAGAGCCACCCCCATACGAACCAGCCCGGGCGTCCTCTTCCCAGTCGCCAGGCCTCGAACCACCAACCTCACCTTTTACCAAGGGTCTGTCGTCATTGACAAACTCTTTCAAGGCCATGACATCGGGTCTCTGGGCGAAACCTGATCCCCTGTCCACAGCTCTCTGTCAGGCCGCTCTCCGTGGCGATGTCCAGCAGATGAGTGGACTACTCGCCCAAGGCGCCAACATCAACGGCCGCAATGGAGAAGGCAATTCACCTCTGAGCTGCGCTATCCTGGCCAACCAGGAAGATGCTGTTCGGTTCCTCATCGGTTCCGGTGCAGACGTCAATTCCAAGGATATGAAGATCCCGCCAGTGTTCCTGGCTGCATCCGTCGGAAGCATCGGTGTTGCCAAAATGCTCATCGCCCGAGGAACCTGTAACCCCAACGCAGCCAGCTGGTCTGGTCAGGCCTACTTTGTCGATGTGTGCAATAGCGAGAACCTAGAGGGCATTCAGCTTCTTCTCGAGAATGGCGCCAAGCCGAACACGACAAATATCTCGGGACGACCGGTGCTTGCGCAAGCTGTCAAAAAGGGCAATATTGAACTCGTGAGGTTACTCCTCAAGCACGGCGCGAACCCTGACACCAGCGATCTCTCGGGCAACTCTCTCCTTTCGATAGCAGCGAGCCAGGATCGTATGGATATGATGAAGCTTCTTCTGGAAAGTGGCACAAACGCGAGCTCCAAGAATTTGAGCGGGTTGTCGGTGCTGGCAGATGCCATCAGCAAGAGGAAACTAGACATGGCGCAGCTTCTCCTCGATCACGGAGCCAATGCGAGCGCCAAGGATCTCGTCGGTCATCCAGTTCTCGTGCTTGCTCTGCGCGACAGTAAACTCTCACAGAACGATAAGATCCGAGCCGTCAAGATGCTTCTTGACCACGGAGCTTCTCCCAACGTGTCGGATGGCACATGGGGCGTTGCAGCCGTCTGCTTTGCCATGGAGACGGGTAGCACGGAACTTGTCAAGATGATGGTGCAGGCTGGGTCCAACACGAAGAAGAAGATGAATAACGGCGAGACGCTTCTCCTGTATGCTATTGACCGTGGGAGACGGGACCAGGCGAAGATCCTTCTTGAAGGGGGCGCTGATGCCAACGCGGCGGATAAGAAGGGCAGGACGCCGTTGATGCAGGCTATCTCGAGGAGAGATACCGAGTTGATCAAGTTGCTCAAGGCGAATGGTGCGGATTTGAATGTCGGAGGGTGCATTTCGCCTGCCGAGCTGGCACAGTCGATGGGTGATCTTGAGATTTTACAGATTCTTGGTTTTGGATCGTCGCCTTCGCAGGGACGACAGACTGCACGAGCACATTCACCACCACCTGGATACGAGACAGCGATGGGCAAAGTATGAAAGTTGAATAATGATGGCAAATACGAAGTAGATACCCCTAATTAATGATTTTATTTTCTTTCCAATAACGCCGTCTATCTGTATGCCCCTGGTATCTAAATCTATTGTTGTTTAAGAATTTCCTTTATCCACCAAATATGTATACGCTCATCCTTTGTCAACTCTGGGTGGAAACTAGTCCCCAGCACATTTCCCTGTCTAACAGCGACGATATCGCCAGAGTCATCTTTTGTGTTGGCTTGTGAGACTCCAGACTTCATTTTGTCCACACGGCCTGGTAGTTTTGCAAGAACTTCGACTGGTTGTCTTTCATCAGTGGATGATGCCCCAATGACTTGCTCCACGACAGGCGCGCGGATAAAGACGCCAGGGAAAGGCTTCTCGTCGTTTAAGAAGGGGAGGTTCATGTCAGCTTCAAAGCTTTCTGTTTGACGACCAAAGTGATTGCGGTGAACACGGACAGCGAGACCACCGATGAGTTCCTGGCCACCTTTCTTGGTAGCGTTGGCCTCGTCTGAGAGTAGAATTAGGCCAGCACAAGTTCCCCAAACGGGCCTCTTTTGAACCCTGGGATATTGTAAGTATCGTGTATGATTGAGGGTTTGGTTTGACATACTTTACGAAATCTCTAAGTGGTTCTAGTAGACCAGACTGAGCAGCGACGAACGAGATTGTAGTGCTCTCACCACCTGGAATGATGAGAGCGCTGCATTGGTTCAGCTCTTCCTTTGTACGGACCTCGATGCATTGGATCTTGTTCTTGGAGATGTTTTCTGTGCAAGAGATGGACTCTGCGGCCTTGCGAACGAGATCAATGTGTTCTGAGAAGCCACCTTGAAGGGCCAAGACACCAACAGTAAGACTGATCATGTTGGAAGATGTTTAGTGGAACAATTCGACTTGCACAGTCAATGATAGAAAGAATGACAGAGTAGAATAAAAAGGAGCGATAACGGAGAATGACAGTTTATTCGGAGTCATGATCCGAAGGCAAAAAAAGAAAAAGTCATGGCTTCTAATGGTTTCCCCAGATTCTGGTGATGTACCGGAGTGACCCAAAGAGGATAAAATCGTGCATTAGCGTAATGCATGGTTTATGCAAGACGGGCACGTAGTTTTTCCACTCGAGAAGATAAACCTCCGGACTACCCCGATTATGGTACAGCTCCGGCGTCAGTAGAGGTACTGTAGTGTACCTTGATAGAACAATAGAGAAGGGATTAAGAAAGAAAGGCTAATCGAGTCAGATGATGGAAAAGCCAATTGGAATATTCACTAGAATGTTTTGCTAGTAATTGTGTTGGATGGAACAATAGGGACAAGACTCAGTGGCAAAAAGTTGATGCAAGATAAAAGATTCCATTCCATGATATCACAAGCATCTAGAACGATGCAAATGCAAATGCAATGCAATGTAATGCAATGCAGGGCCCCTCATGCTCATCCTGCTTATCTCCCTTTTGGAATCTCCTCTGATCACTTGCAGTCACACACAACTTGAGCCTCGTCTTCCCGACACATGCCGCCTTTTTACGCAATAGACCGCGGCACATGTCTTGACTCTTGTCCAATAGCATCTCCCGTCTAACCGGTAGAGAGGGCGCCTCTAATGCAAGCTCCGGAGCTCAATGCCGGGATGATTGTTTCTAGTGGGAGGCAAAAGGACCCTTAACCTTTGGCTAACAACAAACTCCGCTATGACACGGCGCCGCGCACCGGGGGCGGAGGCCGGAGTAGTCTATACTGGAAAGCACACATATTAGACAGTCTAGACAGTCCCCGTTTTATGAGTTTCTCTGGCGTAATCTATTATTCATTCTATATAGCTTCCTTCTTCTTTGAGAAAAAGTACATAAATACGTACATACTGTCTGGTCCTGTCATTGACTTTTGTGAGTCAGCACAAATAAACTTAAAGACCGACTATCTCCCCTCCCATCTCAGATTTGCCTCTTTCTTTTACTCCAAAGCTCTTTCTATTCTCCATTACTCTACATACCTCACAAACCCTCCACAATGACCAACGACAACTCCAACAATGCCGGCGCCTCCAACGGCGAGGCCAAGTCCTCCTTCACCGTCAAGGCTGGCCTCGCTCAGATGCTCAAGGGCGGTGTCATTATGGACGTCGTAAATGCTGAGCAGGCTCGCATTGCTGAAGAAGCCGGTGCCTGCGCCGTCATGGCTCTTGAGCGTGTCCCCGCCGACATCCGCAAGGACGGTGGTGTCGCTCGCATGTCCGACCCCGCCATGATCAAGGAGATTCAAGACGCCGTCACCATCCCCGTCATGGCCAAGGCCCGTATCGGCCATTTCGTCGAGTGCCAGATCCTCGAGGCGCTCGGCGTTGACTACATCGACGAGTCCGAGGTCCTCACCCCCGCCGACGACGAGAGCCACGTCGAGAAGAGCCCCTTCAGCGTCCCTTTTGTCTGCGGATGCCGAAACCTGGGTGAAGCCCTCCGCCGAATTGCCGAAGGCGCTGCTATGATCCGAACAAAGGGCGAGGCCGGCACCGGAGACGTTGTCGAGGCCGTGCGACACATGAAGACTGTCAACAGAGACATTGCCGCAGCCAAGGCCGCTCTCGCCGAGGGAGGCATCGTGCGCATCCGCGAGATGGCGCGCAAGCTGGAGGTCGATGCGGAGCTGCTCCGCCAAACCGCCGAGCTGGGCCGTCTCCCTGTGGTCAACTTTGCCGCCGGTGGAGTTGCCACGCCCGCCGATGCGGCGCTCATGATGCAGCTCGGCTGTGACGGTGTCTTTGTTGGTAGCGGAATCTTCAAGTCTGGCGACCCTGCCAAGCGGGCCAAGGCCATCGTGCGAGCCACGACACACTTCAGGGATGCCAAGGTTCTTGCTGAGACTAGCACAGGACTTGGTGAGGCCATGGTTGGAATTAACTGCGACAGCATGAAGCCCGAGGAGAAGCTTGCTGGACGAGGATGGTAAAGAAGAGAAAAATTGTTTATTGGCGTTGTAGGAGAGGGTTTATTCAACATGAAAAGGAAATGAATGGTTAAAGAAAATATCGGAGGATACAGCATCTCTGGTGCATGTGCATTAGTATTAGCGGGTGTATTGCACCGTAATAAAATACCCTTTAAATGATGAATCTTGACAACTACCAGTGAATGGACCATCAGTCATATCTCGGCCCATCATCTGGCTATAAATACATGACAACTTGTCTCATCAACTACTAGCAAATGTACCCCTCGTCATACCAAAACATTCAGACATGCTATTTTACATGCTCAAGCAAATCCCTGTACATCCACGCATCGTCGCAAATCCACCATACATACTCGGTAAATGCCATCAAATTCTCGTTCGAGGGTTAAATCCGGGCACGCTTCTGCTTGCCACCACCCTGTTCATTCGAAGCTCTCTTCCGTCCCTTCTCAACCTGCTCGATGAGAGTTCGCTTGCGATCATTACCAGCTTTATTCTGATCTTTGCGCTATATCTCAAGTCAGTATCGCTGTCTCAAACACGGCCAATAAACTTACACGAGTCTCTGAGAATGGAGAGTTTGTGATTCGTGAGATCCAAGAAGCTCGAAGAGCAGAATGGATCAAGACTTTGTTGAGCTTATCATGTTAGAAGAAAGCTGTATAGAATCAATAGGAAACCTACTCGAAAGGCATTCAGAATGCGGCTCTAGCGCTGTCCGAAACTGTCAAACTCTTCCCACTGTGTTTCGCTGTTGCTCCACAGAGGGATGAAGTTTCGACCCTCCTGGGCAAGCATGGCTTCATTCTACAGAGAGTCAGTTGTGTTATACGGATAAATGAACCGACAACTTACCAAGACTTTGGCGCAGAGAAGTTCAATCTCGATATCAGACAGACGACGATGAATGACATTCTTCCACTGCTCTTCAACAGGAGGCATCGCGCTTGCAGGAGGAGCCAGATCCTCGTCGGTGAGATCACTCATCTTGATTGACAAGCCGCGACTCTGACGCTCTCTTTTGACTTTCTCGATCCACTGCGCTGCCATGGTATGACCCATCTTTGCGCGCCATTCGCGGGGACTGGACCAGTCACATATGGCCTCAAACATTTGTCGAACGCGGTTACGATACTCTTGCGATGTTCGGGGGAAACTCATATCGATGGTGTGACTAGTGACCGTGGCAGTCTCGGGCGGATGAGATAGAGAGAGGAATACGTTTTCTATCCCTTTAGCTGCGTTGGGTGTGCTGATGTAGCCTTGGTACTGGCGCGTAAAGTGCTCCAGCTTGGGAACCAGCCATGCTTGGTGGTTGTTTTGCGCCGTGGGTTGAGGAGGGGTGCGATATTTCTTGGGAGGTTGCTCGATGGCTGGACGAGATGGTTGGGGGGGATTCGGGTTGAAGGGGGGCATCACGGATGGGAAGTGATACTGAGACTGCGGCTGAGTTTGAGGCGGATCAGATTGAGCAGACATGATCCCCTGAGGGTGAAAGTTCAGCGGCTGGAAATTTCCCTGTATATACTGATTGGTGTGGGTGTATGATTGATGGAGGAGGGGCTGGTAAGGAAGTGCTTGAGTCTGGAGGTGGCCATCAAACTGAGTCTGAGTGTGATCCTGTACACGGACTGGGAGTTGATACTGGCTCTGGACCTGAGGCTGAAGCTGGTAAGGATCCTGAGAAAAGGCTTGGGGTTGGTAGTGGCTCTGGGCTTGAGTCTTGACCGGCTGACTCTCTTGATGGTACTCTGCCAGAGTAGGTTTCATGCTGGTAATTTGAAGAGACTGAGTAGCAGGGGTAAGGACAGTAGAAACAGAATCCCCGAGAACCCCTTCTTCAATGTTACCCCCTCCACTCCCATCCTGTCCAGCGATACCATCATTCCCAAGGCCGATAAAGTCGTACATCTCTGGAGACTCAGTCTTGGCGGTCACAGACTGATCAGATCCCGCAGCCGGGGCAACAGAAGACTCAGGCGCCATAGTAGGACTCATCAAATGGGCCAAATCGCAATCGTCAAAACACTCCTCAGGATCACCGAGACGATCGAAGTAATCCTCCGGGTTGTAAATTCTCTCGAGAGGGTTCATGTCTGTCAGGTCGTATTTTGAGGTAGATTCGTGGAAATACTCATCTATCCACTGGTTAAAGTTGATGTGCTTAGCGTAGGATAGGACAAGTCTGCGGTCGTATGCTCCGGTCATGATGGGAATGAACAGATATAGTGATGCAAAGGGGAGATGGGTATGTGATGGACATTTATAGTGTGGAAAAACGTATGACTTACCACATGGGCTATAAATAAATGACGAGGTTCCTGCGATGACCTTGTTCAAGTTGAGTTGTAAGATGAACCAGCCTGGCTGTAGGTATTGTTGAAGACAAGGCTACACGCAAGGTGTATTGTAGAAACAGATACTAGACAGGGTAAACAAAACAAAACAGCTTGGTACTGAAAAGGACCAATCAAGGGGATAAAGACAAATTGTGACGTCCCTTTGGTGCTTTGATGTACAGGCAGGCAGACTATCGAGTTGTCGAGTCTACCGCATGGTCGGTATGATTGTGGGTTCTGTTTAAAGCGTGGAAAAGACGTGCATTTGAACGGTATAAACAAAGAAAAAGAATATGTAGAATGACCTGTCAGGGATATAGGGGTAGCATTTATTGTTTCAGAAGCATGCGCCAGGCAACCTGATTGTTCTTTACTCATCTAGATTGTATTCAAGCCAAGCTGCCCGCAAGCATTGTCTTTCTATTGTTGCGTTATAAAAAGAGACTATTGTCAGTTATGACTTGAAGTGACACGAATAAGGAACTGTCCCAGAAGATCGGTTCAAATGTATATGAAAACCAAGACTACCCTTTCGTATGTTTCTAATGCTGCAAGAAATAACAATCTAGGCTATGAAAACGTGTTTGAGCCTGCTGATGCATCTACCCGCTCATTAAAGAACAAATTAATACCACACAAGCTCTTAAAAAACAAACCTTCATCACTCCCCGGAATCCGAAGCTTTGTTCATGTTCTAGGCAGCTCACAGCCTGATTAACCCGGAAACGGGCTCCTTGATGGACACATTGTCGGTATCCGCCTTCATCCACTTATAGGAACTCCATAGTCCTGGCATCCTCCAAAACACCACCTGTCACTCTTTTTCAAAAGCGTAAATGCATTCACACCATGATGCGTAGCCTGTCCGTTAATCTCCACCACAAAAGGCGCCCATACCAAAGCCAGGTCCCCATGCTTTCGCACCTGAGCGTGGTGGAGTTTCTCCTGCATGGTGACGCCCCCCTTGATCATGTTTTGAAGACGTCGGATGGACTGCTCCAAGGTCATGGGCGCTGGCTCAGAGGGTGGACGGTACAGAGTCACGCCCGCGTCGGGGAGGAACCATTGCTTCAGGGTATCCCAGTCCGGGTGGGAAAAGTCGTCCAGGAGTGCGTTGATGGGCTTCATGATGTCCTGCTCGAGATGGGATTCATCCGTTGGGTTTGGGATCTCGATGGATCGTTCTGTCGAGGCAAGACCTGATACTTTCCATCGTCCTTGGGTGAATGCTAGACCAACCAGACCCTTCTTGTGGCTTATTATAGAACCGTCGTCTGCACGAATAGACCAGCCCGTCCACACAGCGGCGAGTTTCTCATGGATGAATATCTCCTGCGGTTCATCTATTGCCCAGTCGATTTGTTGTCTTTGTGAGTTTTGGTCTGAGAATAAATCTCCAAGAGTTGTCTTTTCCAATGTGTTGGGCGACGATTGAATGACGTAAGAATCTTCGATTAGATAATCGTGCGCATATTGACGAGGTTGATGATGCTTGGAGGAGAGATTGAAGAATTCGGTTATAGCAGACAATATCTCATATTTTGTATCCTGAGAGGCGCTCATTTTCTTTACCGACAAATAGAGGAATACTTCGATGACTGAATAATGATGAATGATGAGATAAATGTTGAGTCAAGTTACATTCTAAGGAATGCTACCTGACATGGCAACCAATAGTGATCAAGCCGGATATATGCATTTACATTTATTCTAGGTATAACTAATTAACTTTCTATTTATCCCTCAAAGACTCGAGTAAGCATTAAGAGCCAATTGTCCTCCCAAATGAGCATAAAGCACATTTCCACCCTCAATCTTGCCCGTCTTGATCAAATCCATCATGCCCGCCAGACTCTTGCCTTCGTACACAGGATCCGTGATGAAAGCTTCGGTCGCAGCTCCAAACTTCATGGCCTCGAGCGTCGTCTCATCAGGGATACCGTACACTTTGGCGTTGTAGTTGGGGTCGAGGATCACGTCGTCGGCTGTGATGTCGTCCTCGCTGAGACCAATCTTTGCGGCCGTGTTCTTGGCGATGCGCAAAACTTGGTCAAAGGTCTGCTGCACTTTTCCTGAAGCGTCGATGCCAATGATCTTTCGCGCTGGAGAACCGTTCTTCTTTTGCGCAAGCTTGAAGCCAGCGATCATACCAGCGAATGTGGAACCTGTCACGGCGCAGACAATGATGGTATCGAAAAAGATGCCGAGTTCTTTCTCTTGCGCCTCGACCTCGAATGCCCAGCGCGCGAAACCAAGACCGCCAAGGGGATGATCTGAAGCACCTGCTGGGATGTAGTAGGGCTTCTGACCGTTGCTCTTGAGCTCGTCTGTGAGCTTGGCGAGTGTTGTCTTGTGTTCGATACCGAATGTAGAAGGGTCAAGTCTCACATCGCCGCCCATGAGCCGCGAGAGTTGAATGTTGCCGACCTTTTCATAGCCTGGGTCTTCCCAGTCAACCCAATGCTCTTGGACTGTGGCGGCTTTGAGACCGAGCTTTGAAGCAACGGCTGTTACGGCGCGGGTGTGGTTGGATTGGACGCCGCCGATTGAGACGAGGGTATCGCATCCTTGGGCTTGGGCCTCAGCAGCGAGGTATCTAGAGCAAAAGTTAGCCAGTGTTTTGTCGTTTTGGACAAGGGTATCAACATACTCTAGCTTTCGGACCTTGTTTCCACCATAAGCAAGACCAGAGTTACAGTCTTCGCGCTTTGCGTAAACATTGACCTTTCCACCAAGAGCAGCGGATATTCTAGGAAGGGGTTGAAGAGGTGATGCTCCAAAGAGAAAGTTCTCTCTAGGGATGCTCGCAAAGGGTTCGGGAAGAGTGACGACAGTCATTTTGAATATGTTTGAGTATAGATGAATGACCAAGAAGAATAATCCAGCTCAAATCGGAGGACATGGGGATATTAAAGTATTCCTCATGTCTCCTCCGTTGCCGGTGATTGATCATGAGAGCTATCGCGGGGCACGAATAACATGGTCCACATGGCGGGCCAAGACTCGAGGCATTGACAAGGTTGATTGGATGAGTGACATTGTAGGGCGCAAGGTACACGAGGGGTAAAGTTGAATGTCATGATGGAGAATCCTACAAGACGAGTCAGTGTATAAATCGGTAGTAGATGTAGCTTCCGAACCGATATGCCGCTTCACTAAAGCTATCTTTGGCTATCCACTGTCTATCCGGGGGAGATAAGCTATAATGGGGATGAAGTGATAAGAGATTAGAAAGCGGTCTTTTCGTGGGGATCAAGGTCCACTATGGAAATGTGTTAGTTTAGTTGTTGCTGATTAGTATGGAGATGGGAATAAGAACAGTTGTTCTGAGGGTTAGTGGAGAACACAGCCCATGCCCAGTCTAGGCACTATAGTTTATCTGCTTCCTTGTAGCTTTCGAGAAAAGGCTGCACAAATGTAAGATACTGTATTGTTCGAGCCATTCGTTATAGCAAATCGTACAAGCCGGCACTATGTGTTCAAAGCAGCCACGCTTGTTCCTTTTGATCCCAGCTCTCAAGGACCAGCGTGACATCTAGGACAAAGACTCGGATTTAACTGAGAGCGAATTTCCCAGATCCACCTTCAATAAAGTAAAACCGCACCCTTTACTATCCATGTCTGCGTATTACCATCTGTCAGATAAATCTGGTTACCATCTTGTATAGAGCTTCTAATTGGCCATGATGCTACTCTGAACGCCAAGATTTGTGCAACTTCCTATTTGGGGTTGCTTCGAGATCAAGAATGTCAAGTTAGACCAGATGAGGGACAGCATGTCTTTTGCATTTCACATCGATACTCAATATATAGTAGTTTAATTAATTCATTCGGGTATCTATTCATAACTCATTCATCTCTTAGTCAACAACCGTCAGCATCTCATACGCCTTGTGGCTGATCGCCTTTTGTACAATCTTGAGAGGCGACATCTTGACCTTTTTGACTCTTTGCGTCACATTGCCCTCGGCATCCTTCTCAACAACCACTTCCTCTTCCTCCTCCTCTTCATCGAAGCCTCCTCCGTCCAAAAATACCTTCAGCAGACCCTGAGAGTATCCACTGACGAGACATGTTCCATTCTCATCAGATTGAACAGGCTTGGGTGCAACTGGATCTCCAGAAGTTTGACCATATCCTGCCCTGCCTCCCGCAAGGTTCCAAAATATCAGCTCAGGCATGTCGTATCCCGCTGCTTCAAACTTGGCCTTGATGCGCTCATAAGAGGTATCCCAATCTCCTTCATCGCCCGACTTTGGAGCATTGGACCAACTAGGTGTAGAATATATCGAGTCAGACGAATCGCACGCCTCATTGAACTGCATGTCACTAAAGACAAACACCCGCTTGACCATATCTTCATTCTTGATGTTGTTCTTGGTAGCCATTGGAAGAATCAAGTCCTCAAATACTGAAACGAAATTGGTGCTCATACCCCACGACGAACTATCCATGATGCTGACCTTTTCCGCTAGAGTCTTGGATAAATCAACTTTCTCAACTGTTGGATGGGAGCTGAATGTGATAAAGGCACCAGCAAACGGAGGCTTGGCCACTTCAGCAACAAGGAGAGAGAGGCCAATTGCGGAGTCCATCGGCGTAGTCTTGTCAGAGAAGATAGGGTAGGACATGCTCCCGGAAACATCACAAACCGCAATACTCGAGTTCATGGTACCAGAATCCTTGATACGCTGGACAAGCGTGTTCCATTGTCCATCAAGGACTTTGGATTCGATCTCAGCAATCTTCTGATCCAGGCGGCTTTGACCTTGGCTGCCTTGTCGTACCTTATGGATCAAGGTTGACGGCAACAGGGTGGCTCCCGAGATGTTTG
The DNA here is from genome assembly GCA_014899045.1 of Fusarium palustre. Lineage (NCBI taxonomy): Eukaryota > Fungi > Ascomycota > Sordariomycetes > Hypocreales > Nectriaceae > Fusarium > Fusarium palustre. The sequence goes on along the minus strand of JAAVUH010000001.1, from coordinate 36,277 downwards.
CCTTTCCTTCAGCAACCTTGTCAAGGTATTCGTCGAAGCGTTCAGAATCCTTCTCAATGAACAGCTTGCTGTACTGGTTCATAGCGAGCGATGGAACTTGGTCATACTTGATGTCCCCGTACCTGTTCTCCGTGATAGCGCGCTCCACAATCTCGAGATGCTTACGGAGGGCAGACGTATCCTTGCGGTACTCTTCACGAGCAAATCGAAGGTAGGTCTCGTGGTTGTCGGTCGGCTTCAGCTTCTGGTTGTCGATTGACTCTCGTGGGTACATGATTTCGGCAATGGTGCTGACGATGAAAGTATGTCTGTCGTGGAAATGGTCGTGCGAAGGCGCCCACTTGCCACAGAACGAAATGGAACGCTTGGCCTTTTTGTCGTCTCCCCGGAGGACTCTGAGGTCCTTATCTAGCTGTTCAGCAAATAGACGAGCAACACTCAAGTGCAGGGCACGATATACTGGATCGTTCTTGAAGATTGTTGTCGCATTCTCATATCGTGTTGCTCTTGCTTCCCTTTTGAGATCTTTTGGATCAGTTCGAGCTTTTTCCTTCTTGTCTTCGATGTCAGAGGTCGTGTTGATTCGTCCGCTCAACACGCCTCCGCGTCCACGGCTTGCACTACCTCGGGCTCCCCGTCGACCACCGCGCTTGGCGACAGACTTCCCTCGGATGATGCCAGGATTCTCGCTGTTCAGGATATCTTTGGGATCATCAAGAACAGTAAGCTTTTTGTTGGCTCCAAGCGCAAGGATATTTAGGAGATCCTTCCAGTACCCGTGTGCGACGCCATTCCTAACATCAAACTTGGTAGTTTCGTCTTTGTTCTCGTCTTCGACAATAACGAGATCATCTTCTTCCTTCTTTTCGGCCTTTTTCTCGATAATAGGGCGGCTCAGCCATCGCAAGTTGGCGATAAGGGTCATTGGATGATTATGTGCCAGCCAGCCAGCACAGCGATAGAAGGTAATTCGTGAGCTTTTCCCTAGATGGATAGAACGAGCGTTGAAGATGATTCTAAGAGTGGCGAGGGGGTTTTCTCTCCAGGCGGCAAGTAGAAGTTCGTTCAGGCGAGGGCCAGACACGACTTCTTCGAGTTCATGGAAGAGATCGACAAGTGCGTTCTCGGTGTATCGATAAGCCAAGTCTCCATTCTCTGTCAACATCATACCTTGGGGGGTTCTTGACGATTCCTCCTTCTGGTAGTTGATCAAACCCTCCATGAAAGGATGTGATTGGGTGGGGATGTCTTCTGTTGGCTTCGACTCTGGTACTGACACGTCCATAGCCTCTACGCCCTGGCGGATTTCAGCCGAGGTAGAGTTGGAGACAAGAGTGAAGGTTTCCGACCGATCAGCGTCAGTCATGGCATAGTCCTGGCTGACTTGGGCTGTGGCGGCATTATCATGGCGCTGGGCAATCTCATTGCGGAGATAGTCATCAAACTCGGCCTGAGGCTTCCTCACAGCATCGTCGAATGGGAAGAGAACCGGATACGACGACTTGAGGAACCAAGGGACGTCTGATTCTGTGTTGGAAGCCATGCTGTTGATGTGACAGGTGGAAACTTGCTGGAAGAAGGATAGAGATGTGGGATTCCGCGGTATTATATAGTCGGTCGACTAATAATGTTACTTTTCAAACAAGGTCGGTCAGTGAGTCAGATTCTCTTTGAGTTTTAAGAGTAGCTTATTTTATCTGTAACTCCTCATACTATGTAAGCAACAAAGTTGCATGAGGCTGAGCCTGGGCCGTTGGGTGCCTAGAGGCTGGATCCACGAAAGGCAAGATCCACGTCGAAATGTGGGTATTGGTTGGTACAAGTTGGGAAATCGCCGAATAAGATGATCCAACTCTGAGCAATTGTATGTTGAGTTGAGAAGATGAAGTAATGAATGGGGCTTGCAGAGATTGTCGAAACTCGATTATTTGAACATTAGTGCCTGACCTGATAGGAGTTGCATCTTGAATATGATGATTCAAAACGTCACAATGGATAGATCTGCGCTACCTCCAGTCCCTGTCCCTGTTGAATTGGTTAATATCCTTGTCTAGTGGAAGGCTAACAGACATGATCGCGGGCAATGGTGGGGTTGAGAGTACCCCGGCTGACTCACCCCGAATTGGTCCCTCATGGGTGTAAACCAACAGCTTGTCGTTTTTTTGTATCGTCGATTGTGAATTTTGCACCACCGGTTCAGTTGAGGACTGTTGGTTGGTTACTTTCTTCTCTGCCGTGACAACTGGTATGCTTCTGTTTCTCGCAGCGCATTTGCTATGCCGTTCTTTGATGCGTCCTCGATAGCTGGGTAGTTTTGGATACATCTCGAGTGTAGAACGACATGTCTTGAGGTTTCACTTTTGAGATTGTGTTATCGTGAAGTTCGGTTGGTGTTGAGAAAGGCGTTTGAATGATGTATTGCTAACAATAGGTCAGCGTGGATCTCTCAACACGGAAAGAGCACTGGGTCTCTTCTCACGTGAGGCCGTTTCAACTTCATTCCTTCAATCCAATGAAACTACTTCTGTCGTCCTCAATCTTCCAACTCCTTTTATTGTATTTGGGTTAAAGTTCCAATCCGCAAGTTATTCTTCAGCCAAACTATCAAGTGACGTCCTCTCAGATTGATCGCCTTCCGAGTCTAGGTTCGTTCTTTGTCGCCGATTCATGAACTCATCTAATACCTTCTTTGTCTTCCACAAACCCAACCCCACGTATTCCCATTCAGTATTTATTCCTGGCCGTTCCAAGCATAAATCAACGAGCGCGGGTTTGGGCGAACGGTTTTCATGAAGTCTTTGCTGAAGGGAGCGCTTCGGAGGCCACTCGTGTTGTTTTTGTGTCTTTCGCATCTGATACGGACATGGTCAGTGACACCCTGAAAAGAATGATTTTTTCCTCCCTACCTGTCGACGGCTTGCTTGATACGTTCGAAGTTCGGCGGGCGGTTCTGTGGTAGAGATGGCATAGTGTCTTTTCCGTCAAAGCGAGTGCTTCAGGGGCTAGTCGCACCGCTTTCATGTATTGCTTTTGAATCCGGATGTATACGATTAACAGAGCTCGAAAGCGACGATCTTTTGTATATTTGGCCGTACAGGGGTTCTTGAATAGCATGAGATTCGGTAGCGGTCGCTGTGTCGTGCTTGATCTCCTGAATCGAGTGCTTCAGGGGTTTCTCGTGATTGCGTCGCGTCCAAGTGTAAAGATGATCAGCAGGAACTCAAGAAGGACAAATCTTTGCAAGTGTAGATTTGGTGTCAAGTGGTCGAGCTTTGGAGATCCGTTCAAGGGGTCTGTTGAACAATCTCTACTACCTGTTGGTTTGTGCAATTGTCGAACAAGGGGTCAGGGACGGCGAAAATGTTCAAGGTCCTCGTTGTGTTTGTTTCGTACTGGCATATTTTGAAAGTTTTTGACTTTTGTATTTGAATGAAACTCGAGAATGCGGCGGGAACAACCCGACCAGCCAATGTGTCGGTAGCGCTGAGCTGAGCCTTATCTCGCCCTCGGCTGTTCTGTGCCTTCTTCCACTCGACGCTGCGATCCATCAAGTCCCTTGAGAGGGTTTGGCTGCGACCGGACATTTATGCGGGGCGCTTCTCGATTCTGCGCCTTGGGCTATTATATTATTTGCTCATAGCCCAAAGGTGTGATGGCTTCACTTGTTGTCCATATGTCTTTGTGTTCAAGCGGGAGCCAGATGACCTTTCCATAAGGATTGAGAGTCTCGGGCTACAGTGGTGCGGTATCCGGTGCCTTTCTTTTGGATACGATGCTTTTTCAGTCATACCGGGATTTCGGTGGGCAAAGCGCCGAAAGAGTGTCCGGTCGATACTTTTGTGTCTTCTGATACGATAGACAGATCCGAGGGAGGCTTGTGGATGGTTGACGCACATCGCTAGGATGTTTCGATTCGGTAGCATTTGGCGTGTGGTAAACACCATGAGTGAAAAACAGAGATACTGACAAGGCAAAATTACGTCGACTCGGCGTTAAGATCAGTTGCATAAGTAATTAGGGAATAACTAAGACGGCGATCAGGGATGATAGTAATACGAGGAAGGAGACAGAGGACAGCTGGGGCAGAGAGCGAGAGAGAGGAAATGTTCCATCAATAGGGACTTACGGTATCTTTGATTAGTTTAGATGTTTTAATTTTATTCTTTGCGCTGAGTTGAGGTTTGGTGTAGTATGGTTAGGGCTTTAGACTCTGGTATATGCATACTTGTACCAAGAGTGCAGGCAGATGTGAGTGACAATGTAGCAGGTAAACTTGCAATGTGTCACGCCTGTATTAATGAAATATTACACAATAGGTATGGATTATAGGTAGCCAGCGTATGTATTATACATTGCCATTGTTACTCGGCCGTAGGTTATATCGATGTTTATGGGCATTGTACTCGCAGAAACTTTCATTGGTAAAGAGGAGAGTTGTTCTATTGTGAGATAGATAGGTACCTGTGTTGAGCCAGTGTCAAGTTGTGGCAGTCAATCGGGGGAGATGTCAATAGGATGGAGTGCGAGCCAAGGGTTATTCAGAACGCCATCACAATCATAACCGTGATATTGTTCTAGTACCAGTAGAAAGGTTCAGAAGTCCTTGGCTAACTAACTGGACATTTAGCCCAGTTTGGACTTTCGACAAGCTCATTAATAAATATTCTGACAAAAGGCGGAAACAAAATCTAGTCAGTATACCCCATTACGCAATCATGGGTTTGCCGTCTACTATATTTTGTCAGTACAATACCGAGCTGCTATTGTTTACTCCATTAGTAAGGTATTTAGGCCCACATGAACTTGGATATTCATCACACCCACCGACCTTGTTGTTTATTCATCGTCGTTATTGTCTAGCATATCGAGAATTTGTCAACCAATCACTAGGTACCTCAGAGATCAGAGACGAAGATGACCCAATTTACTCATGCTAATGCGACAACAGATAATGAATGACGAAATTCGGGAACGAGAAGCCGAGATCTCAGAAATGAGATCTCGGCTCCAGGCTCTTGTAAGTCAAACAGCTCTTCATTAAGCAGAAAGGCTTCAAATGGGTTTCTGATGCACATCTTAGCATGACATGGGCGACCCAGGCGTTATGGGCGCGGGCGTGATGGCCCAGGTGGCTTATCTCACCTGGGCCATCACTGAATCACAGCAAAAGCTGTGTATGCTTAGGATAACCAGCATCAAACTCGTAAGTGTTTCGTCTTGACTCCTCCAACATTACTAATACCTCCACTAAGGAGAAAAGGATCTCCTCCTCCTCCCGAGAGGAGATTCACTCCTACATCACCAAGAAGAGGGAACAGTCTGCCCTTGGCGTTGTCTTAGCGCCCAACTTTGTCACCCTGGCCCGTGACGAGAACACCCAACTCGGGTTCGACGCAATGAACCTCGATCTTTGCGCTGCCATGTCGAGGCGGGTGCTGCTGACGGGGTTACCTGGGTCGGCCACGGTCGCCCAGGTGGCTAGCGGAGTTGCTGGCCTCGGAGGAGTTCTCAATGTCTTTGTCAACCGTGACCTTCGTGCTGGAACCGAGCCCGGGCAGTTGGCTGCTATCGTCGAATTCGGAACGCCTCTCGATGCTGCACAGTACGTGCAGTTTGTCCTCACGCAGGGAATATGGTTCGAGGATTTCATAGGTCTTCATCACCAAATCTCGGCACAACACATCTTGACACCATCAAACGAAATCACCACTATACACCCTCAAAATTACGGAGTGACCAACAATGGCCTGTCTGGGAGGTGTATTCGACTCGAGGACTTTCCCCTCGGTGCGGTCTGGTCTCTCTTCAGTAACTTTGGCGTTCGACATATCGTCGGCGCAACGATCACCATTGAAGATGACTATTTCCCGTACGGACACCTTACTATAGAGTTTGCGAACCTCTTCGAGGCAGCCCGCTGCTCCAACTATCTCATCCGAGGCCACTTTCGCCCTTATCGGCCTTTCGCTCACATGGTCACGCTCGCTTTGAGCAGATGTGATCGAGACGTCCTAGAACTCGAGGTCGATGAGAATGGACTGATCCGTCATGTAGACCCCGACCACATCGAGATGGAATGGAACGTTGAACCATACAACACTGTTCCATCAACCCAGTTTGGGAAGCCCCTTGCCCGGTCCGTCGTGGGAAACAAGAAAGCACTTAACGCCAGGCGCCCTGAGATCACGATTCTAGATGATGATGGATTATGTCGACATATTCCTCTAGGACAGATCACGGCCACCATGAGAACCGACGAGACGATTTACATCCTCATTAACGAATGCATCTTTGCCCGCTCACTTGTGGAACCTTTCGACGTCTACTATCGAGTGCACAGCCAGGAACTCGCCCGCGTCAAGCAATTGTACGTCCTTCAAGACCAATGGAAAGACTTTTAGGATGAGTACTCCAAAAGTATAGGAATCAACATACGCGGTTACTACGAATATGCAATCGTTGCCGCCTTCCGACGTGAAATGAATGAGCTTCATGGCCTCCCTGACTCGAACTCGGGGGAGATGTTGGAGCAGACCGCGATCCCCGACTACATCCTCTCCTACTCTCAGCCTCACCTATTCCGCAAAGTCGTCAGCAACGTCTAGTTACATGCAGCACTATTACCACGACAAAGACCTTGGAAGAGCATGACCACGCTCGATACCGTCTTCACATCTCTGCGTTTTCTTCGCCGCTATCTATATCGAAACCAAAGACCTTGGAAGAGCTTTCACGTGCTCGATACCGTCTTGTACGCACGACACATCTCCTATTTCATCCAATATCCCTACACGACTAGCCATGATCAAGATCTTGGAAGAGCATATTTACGCTCGATACCGTCTTCACGCACGACACGTCTCCTATTTCGTCTACAATGGCCACAGCCACGATCAAGACCTTGGAAGAGTATGTATACTCGATACCGTCTTTGCATCTCGACATTTGATTAAGACCAGGCGCGACATTCAGACACTCGGACCCCTCGATATTTTATCTTTTCAGAGCACCTACACTAATTAAAACGGACGATATATTCCCGTAGACCTTTGGTCTTATCACTCCCCTTTTTCTGCTCTTCTGCGTTTTTCTTATTAATTTTTGCCGGTCCATCGATTGCCTTGAAGGCACATGCAAGACCGTGACGGAACGACACCAGACTCACAATATCTCAAAAGAGGAATCTCGTAATATCAGACGCGCATCTCCAGATATCGCAACTGCATCACAAATGGGGTAGCAATCGTTTAGATAGCAACAAGCTTTTTTGTTAATCATGGGTATCTCTAATGCTATGTTCGCCGTGAATATGAATGTCTTGTAAATAATGACTTGACGCCTCGCCAATGTAAAAAGCATCCTCCAGTATAAAGGCCTTGACCTGTCCAAACTCCAAAACCAAGCACTTTTTTACTTCCTATATGTATCATAGAAGATCTAATCCGTTTCCAACCCACGTCTTCACCCGACTCTTCTTGGTTGGTGGTTCCTCCACGATGAAAAGCTCGTCTTCGTCTTGTTCTTGCTCTTCAATCGGCGCTTTCTCGTACTGCGGCATAGCAAGCTCATCTTCCTCGAGTCCTTCAAAGGCCTCGGTGACGCTCTTGAACTGCTTCGCCGTGATACCCCATGATAGCGTCGTTTGCTTCATGGATTTCCTGGGTTTGTACGAGGGCGCCACAGGGGGTTGTGTAGCAGCAGCTGGCTTTTTTGGTTTCTCGCTCCCAGGGCGGTTTTCTCCTTCAGAGCGTTTTCTTTTGCGGTTCTTGAGATACCTGCGGACAAGTCGTTCTGGCAGGTTACTCTCAGGTTCCCATGTTGGATTCTGATCTGGAGGCCAGTCTCCTTCCCAGCGGACTTTGAAGTAGCGCACAAGACCTGCCCCTTCGGCCTCGTACATTTCCATGCCCTCTATACGCTTGACTTCCCAGTCAGGCGCCTCTGGTTCATCTGGCTCTTCTGACTCTTCTGGCTGCTTTGAAATTTGCACAGGGTCGTGTCGGGGAAGTGGTTGCGAGACTTTTGGTACCCTCGACTCCGAACTTGGTTGCTTCTCAGGTTTTGGATTTTTCAAAGATTTCTTTTTTTTCTTCTTCTGCGTTGAGGCAGCTTCCTCAATGAGCCTTGCCGTCACAGCTCTTGGTTCAAGATCAGGTGTCTCAACGCCTGAATTTGAGTAAGTCACTGTGCCTTGTGGTGACCAAACAGATTCCGAAGCTAACTCTGCATCTTGTAAGCCGTTCAATACATCATTCAGCCCTGCTTTCTTTTTAGGGTGGTCTGCTTTTCTTTTGCCTTTGGATTCTGACTTGATAGCGGTCTCTTTCGGCGTGCTTTGGCGAGACGATGTCGCTGAAGACGAGAATGACTCGAATTGTCTGACAGGGGGATGATTTTGTTTCTGCTCATGGTTCTCAGATTCGAGATCGCGAAACTGATCAGCTTGCGCACCGGCGCGGGTACTGCCAAAGCCATCCGAATCTCCTCGATCATCCGTTCCTTGGTCGTCAGTCCCAATCGACTCGCCAGTCTTCTCCCACTGCAATTGCGCGGCTGGAGTCGCATCTTCATCTGATAATCCCTCAAAGTCTTTTAATCTGTTCTTTGTCGGCGTAGCTATTGTCATAGCACCCCTCTGTACAGCATTGTCCTCATCATCCGGCACCGCAACAACAGCAGTTTCTATCTTGCTGTGTTTGGGCGGTCTTCGACGCCTTCTGGGTTTAGGCGCATCGCCAGTCTGATTTTGTTCCTTTTCGGTCTCCTGCTCCATCTGTTCCTCGGTGTTTGCGAATTCCCACTCTTCCAGCGCCCGCGGCGAGACGTATTCCAAGATGTCCATGGCAGGGACTAGTAGTTGCGCCGCAGGGAGATCATGCCACGCCACGATATATGTCATTCGTCTCGGTAAAGGGTGTCCATCTGCAGCTAAACCGGGCGAGGGCAGTATAATTCTCTCGAGGATGTAAGCTGTTGAGTCCTGCGGTGGGAGCAAGCTTATGGGTTGCAATGCTGGTCCTTTTCCAGGGACATAGTCTTTTCGTCTCGATGGAACACGAACAGCTATACGCGATTTTGTCGGTTCGTGTAGTTTTCGCTTCTTCGGGCTCGCGGGCTCAAGCTGTTGCTGAATCGACTCCATCGCGTCTTCGCTCGAGCGAGTCTTGTGACCCGCGACGCCAGTTGCAGTAAAACGTATGGGAAGTAATCGCCAATCCGAAATAAGGTGTATCGACCATTTAAAATAATATCAATAAGATTCGTCTGAAGAAGTAGTGTGTTGTCGTTTTCTTATGTCCAGTAAACTTGTGTCAACTCCCAATCCGACGCGGCATGTGTTTCTAGAGGTTGGTAGCCTGAGACTGCAGCTCTAAAGGGTATTAAACAATGACTAAGCCAACAAGGGTCTTAACAAAGGCCTTTAAGAATAGACTCTATAAAAGAAACTAAGTTATCAATAAAGAAATAGAAATATAACTATAAAATCTTCTTTTTATTTATTAAAATTAAGAATTAATAAATTAATTAATAAAATACTATAACAACTATACTCTTTATAGCTATATCCAACTTATAATATTTCCTCTATAATTTCCTTATAGCCCGACCTTTTTAGGGGGTAGGCCGGGCTAGACCTACTCTGATTGACCTTTTAAAGCGGCAGCGCTTAGCGGCGTCTAATCAAGCGCCAAACTTTTCCACCGGCCATGAGATCACGAACAGCTCTACCCGAGCTTCAGCATCCCCACGTCACACCAAAAATTGCCGACGGCACAACGACATTCTTCAATCTCCACTCCATCGTCACTTAATTAAATTTCGTCTTTTCTTCTCAATTGATTTGGCAAAACCCTTCACCATGGCTTCTCCTCTAAAGGCATTCGTCTTGCGCATGCCTGCGACAGGTCTCGTGCGATCGTCCCCGAAAGCTTCCTTCTCAACCATCTCTGCCGCTCGTCCCGCATCATGCCTCTCGCGCTCGCCATTCCGACAGCAATGCTTCACGCCCGCAATTTCTATCAACAAGTCTTTTTCTCGCGCCGTCTCGGATAAGGCTCAGCCGGAACAACCTGTCCAGAACACCACACCACCAGCTCAGTCTGCGCCCAGCAACGGCCTTCCCCCTCTGGACTGGAACAGCTTCTTCAAGCTGCGAGTCAAGCGCCGACGATACCAGATGTTGTTCTCTGTCACCAATGGAATCGTTGCCGGAGGCGCAGGAGCCATTTTTCTGTCGACGGGCAGTGCGGAACCGATTATTTCTCAGATCCCTCTCGATCCTTTCATGACGCTGGGACTTATGACGCTCGCGTTCTCTGGACTCGGATGGTTGAGCGGTCCTAGCATGGGAAACCAGGTGTTTTATATCCTAAACCGTCAATGGAAGAAGCAAATGACCCAGAAGGAGGCTATCTTCTTTGAGCGCATCAAGAAGAACCGAGTCGACCCCACCAACTCGAGCGCCAACAACCCTGGTAAGTTTTTTCCCGGCTAATTTTCTCGACAATCGAGAACTGACCAACGTCATATAGTCCCTGATTTCTACGGCGAAAAGATCTCAAGTGTATCTGGATACCGCCAATGGCTAAAAGATCAAAAGGCATTTAACAAAAAGAAGACTGCCAACTTTGTGTAATCTTAAAAAATCGCATTCCAAACTTACAAGTCTTATTGACTGGCAAAACGATGGATATAATGGCTCAGCTGACGGGTACGAATGGCCCCAGGTGTTGCAGCCCGGTTTAACGCGGGCGTTGTATGTGTATTATTAAAATCTCTTATCCAATACGACTATCCCCCTTTTCTTTCATTTTACTATTTTAGTCTGAGGGTGCTTATATGAAAGGTACAGTAGGATCGACAGTGTCTTTCCATGACTTGATTCCACCAGAAATATCGCCAATGAACCTCTCTCCATTGTTTCCTATGCCCAGAGTCTTGAGTTTCTGCGCAGCAATCTGCGAGTCGTTTCCAACTCTGCATACCAAGTATATAGGTGTAGATGGTGATAGATCGCTTGGCCAACCTTCGGGTGTGGCTTCACCACGAGCGCTCATGAAGCGACTGATGGGGATGTTGATTGAGCCTGAGATATTGCAGAGGTCGAAGTGTTCCTTTTCTCGAACATCAACCAGCAAAGCCTCCTCCCCTGACTTTGATTTCGTCTCGTATTCCTTTGCCGTCACTCGCTCGTCGGGGCTAAGTAATTGGACTGGTTGTCTGACACCACAAAACTGGATATAATCCATTGATGTCTTGAGCTCCTCCAGTGTCAATCCATTCTCATCACCACAAGCCAAGCAAGTCTTTCTTTTCCCTCTCATCCTCACAGATCGGAATGGTGTGTCGGCAGTCCCGGTAAACAGTAACAGCATGGGTGTCTTTGCCTCTCCATGAATCTCAAGGTCACCCCTCGAAATCAACTTGATTGCTTCAAGAGCTTGCAAAACGCCCATCGTGCCAACAATAGGCCCAACGATGCCACCTTCGCCACATCCTACCACACTGTCTGGGGGTGGTGGGGTAGGAAAGACGCAACGATAACAAGGGCCTTTGCCAGGAGGGTTATTGAGAATGATAAGCTGACCAGAGGTTTGGAATGCAGAGGCCGATACAAGAGGTTTTGATAGAAGAACACAAATGTCTGAAATGAGATAACGAGATGTAGGATGATCTGTACAGTCCAGCACAAGGTCATATCCAGACACTATTTCCTGGGCGTTCTGAGGTGTGACATGGGTATTGTACGCATGATAGGTTATTGTCGGGTTAAGCCTTGATTAGTTAGTCAATTGTTCTTATGCTAGAGGGCATCTCACTCTTTAAGATAGGTGATTGCGCTTTGCACCTTGCTCACGCCTACACGTCCTGTCGAATGCGCAACTTGACGATGCAGATTCGAAACCTCGACCTCATCGCCGTCCACAAGGCCAATTGTTCCGACGCCTGAGCCAGCTAGATATGCCGCGGCGGGACATCCCAAACCTCCAGCGCCAACAAGCAGTACCTTGGCCTTTCTCAAGCGTAGTTGACCTACAAGACCGTTAGTGTTATAAGACGATAGTAGTAACAAATTCTTCACCTTGGAGCCCGAAATTGGGGACAATCATTTGTCTGCTATAGCGCTCATACTCGTGGTTGTTGAGAGGCCATTTCCATGACTCTTTAGATTCAGCCTCACTAGCTGCGGATTCTGCGGCTGCAAGTTGGGAGCGTAGATTTTCAAGCTCGGCTTCTCGCTTTGCGATTTCGTTTCGGAGTTTATCAGCAGTGTCCATGGTCAGAGCCTGGCGGCGATCATGGAAAATGGTTGGATGTAAGTTGAAAGTTATGAGACATCTCGAAAAGACATGATGGACCCCACTATAGTGATGCGGTTTTATTTCATAGAACAACCAAGCAAATGATTGTATGTCAAGTGATTAGTCGATTAATTATATGACTAAAGCACTGCCCATAATATGTTTACCTATCTCAGTTATTTATCATGTCTTTCATTATACAGAACGATAGGTTTTTATGCATCAAAAATGCCCCTCCATACATCTCGGTGTACCCCACTACCTCGGTGAAGCGCCACTCACCGAAAATGTTTCATCAATTCTTCGACCTTGTCAATCCCCAATCCGAACTTGCATCACACATCTTCCAACCACAATTCAAAATGGTATATGTCTCCCATATAATGTAAACAACAACTAACATTCCCAGGCTCCTCTACCGCCAGGTCTCAAAAAGCCCTCGGCTCGAACCCTCCGCCACCAGCGCGTAACAGGCCAAATCCACCCCCAAGCGCCCCAAAAAGTCTTCCGCGACGACGCCGCCGTGACAGATTCTTTCCTCTCCAGCAAACGCGACAAGCGCCTCATTAAACACTCCTCTTTCGTATCCCGCATCCAGTCTGCGCGCATCTCAAAGTCCACCAAGCGACGCCGTCCCTCCAAAAAGCTCGCCACAACGCTTGACGGTCTAGCCGATGCGCTGCCGGAGCTGGAGGAGGCTGACGCAGAGCAGCAAGGCAAGATTCGTCACAAGAGTTTAAAGAGCAAGAAGGGTGCGCTGAAGAAGAAGGAGAAAGTTGTCAAGGGCGAGATGGAGAGGTTTGGTGTTAGCATGGCTAGGTTGACGGCGCAGGACGAGGCAAAGGCTGTGCCACAAGACGAAAAGATGGATGAGGAGGAGAAGAAGGCTGCTCCTGCGGCTACTGCTAATCGATGGGCGGCGTTGAGAGGATATATCTCTTCAACAATGGAGCAAAACCCTGCTTTTGTCGAAAAGAACTGAACCCGCTGAGAACAAGGATGTCAAAGATACCAAAAGCATTGTGATTCGAACTCGTTAGTCAAAAGGCACAGACATACATCACTACATAGAATCTGCTTGGGCGTTCAGGAGTTGGACTTTCACGTCACATTTCGAAAATTTACATTCATTCAATACCAGACATTATAAGAATCGGTCGCTGAGGCACAAGACGAATTTAGTATCACTTTATGTTGCTGAGGTCAGAATCCTTATGCTGTTTATTTTGTATCACACTTGGAGGAACTTTTCTGTCATTTACTATCCACAGACGTGTTGTGCTAAATCAGAATATCATAATTATTCTTCATAAGCTATGCTCAGCACTCGATACTGTATCTTTTCCCGTATCCTAACCAACGCCTCAATCGCTAACTCGCAAACCCCTTGCATTACTTGATATTTGGGGATAATGACAAAGCCAATAGTAAAACGTTATGAACGCGCGCACTACTTCCACGTCGCTCGCATGATAGCACATCTCCTCACTGCTTTTCGCTGCCACCAACGCCGTGTAGCAAAAGCAAATTCTTGCAGAAGCTAAACCCTCGAATAAGAAATCAGAACAAAAAAATGAAGAACTAATCGATCGTGAACGCACAGCATCCTTCGTAAATTTCATTACAGTAATGGAACAGGGACGTGCATTAGCGTGTTTGGATCACCTTGCGATTTTGAGGTGTTGTGGGGTTGGAAGGCCGTTTGCTTCGAATTTTGACAGGCGTTGAAGGAGCCGAATGGGCCCGGGGTTCTTTGGCGATTCGGTCAGACTTGATGCGAGGACCAAGTGTTGGAGCTGATCGAGGCTGCCAACCCTTGGGGCGCCCAAAATCTCTCATTCCAGTCCAAGGAGGCAGAGTTCGTTTAGGAGGAGTGGTCTTCACCGTAATCGCACCGCCTTGATTGGGGGAGGATTTCTTTGCTTCTTCCTTGACTTGGGATCTCTTCACCTGCTGGTTTGCGGTCGGTTTCGCGCGACCTTTCTCGGCAGCATTTTGTTCTTCCATAATTTGTTTCAAGAGTTCCTCGAATTCTTCGCAAGAGCCGTAGCAGTCCGTTCTCTATTCGATCCGCGGTGGTGTCTTGTTCGAAAACGGGCTGGCGCTTCTCCTATTGGATGTTAGATATATCTTGCATAGTAATCAGAAACACTTACGATCGTCTTCGCTCCCCTTCCTTACGGAGATTTTCGATTATTCGCATCATTTCTTTGCGCCCGCCATAGCTGTCAACCATCTTTCCACCCATGCTCATTGACACCTTCTCGCGGGCATTAGCGCAGAGAAGGCGCTTGACAAGGAGATGTCGCATCAAGAGGCAGACAAAGACACCGCAGTCGCTGCCGTTCTCCTGTTGAGGGCAATCCTCGAGGTTGATGAATCGCAGGGGTCGGCCGAGAATATTTGCGAGCTTGCGTGTAGCGACATTGGCTTCGGAGTAGTTGGCACCGCCAAGCGAGTCGTAGTGAAAGGCCACACCATCAAGAGTCGAGACGAGGAGTAGCGACCAATGGCTACCACCCTCAGCAACACTCACATTACGATTGTCGTTGATGGGTAAGAAGATGTGCGTGACCTTTGAGAAATCGGGCAGAGCTGATTGGATTGATCGGGTGTCCGGTTCCTTCATGAGAAGAAATGTCATGCTAGGACGAAGTAGGACAATTCGGGCTTGGGGGTACTTGGGAAGAGTTTCGCGTTCGAGATACTCTTCCCAGAAAGCGATGTTGTTGTCGGTTAACCAGTCATGCTTGAGAGCCTTGATGTCTTCGGCTGTCAAAAGAACATCATAGTAGCTGAGGTATGGCTTCTCAGGAGCGAGCTACGGATTCAAGGCGTTAGCGTCAACGCCACTGGGATAAGTCGCATTCCATGCATAACCGATCAACGCGCATCTTGACGATGATACATTAATGGCAGGCATGTGCGCATAAGTAATGCGGGGTTGCACATACCGAATCGCCAAAGTGGCGGGCCATCCTCTGACGAAACGGCATCCTGTGTTGTTTGGTACTTGTAGAGGATGTTGATGAAGTCGAAGAGGTAGAAGAGCGAGGTGTTATTTCTGTGGATAGAGTCGAGTCTGCAGGTGTTGCCTCGTAATCGGAGTTTGCGGTCAAGGTTGAGTCCGTAGTGCCAGCCGAGCTAGAGCTGCCTGGTCGTGATCGGCGGCTCCGAAAAGTGAGTAAACTGTGCAAGCGGCTACGAAGCAGGGATGTTAGATGATGATTCGTAGACGAATTGAAAGAAAGATTTTGGTACAGGGAAAGTTGCAATTTTGTGATTTGTGGAGGAGTAAAGTTTAAAGAGGGAAAGACGTTGAGCGAGAAGTAAATGATTTGCGACGAATGCAAAGTCACTGAGCGGTGGCAGCGCAGTGTAAGTGATTAAGACGAGAGTAGAGACAATGTGTAGAGGATAGAAAGGAGCGGGGTCAACAATAGCAGAAATGTCGCGGAACAATAGAAAGGGAATTTCATACACAATAGACTCTTATCAAAGAGTCGAGTGAGGGTGGTGAACCGTAGTTTATGATCGTCGATGCAAACGCGGAAAATGGTTGGGGAGTAAAAAAAAGTGAAGAGTGAGGAAGAAAAAAAAATGGAGCGAGGGCAGTGCTTCTGCTTTGCTTCTGTTCTGCGTCTCGTTTGCGCGTCCACTTCGACTGGCGGGAGGCTCAGCCCGTGCATAGAAGCGAAGCCAAGCTCGAATGCGGGGCAGGATGGACGGCACTGAGCACTAGCGTCAATGCCCTGGAGGCCCCCGACACTCCGTGTAAGCGACTGATGGCCTAGACTTAGGCTGCTGGATAGATGACAGACATGCAGACCAAAACCAGAGTCATATGACGACAATACTTTGTCACCATCACTGACTCAACAGAGACGAGAAAAATGAAAAACATTCGTTCTCAAACAAACGGAAACAGAAACAGACGAAACCAAAACGAATAAACGAAACAGTTGAAACACTTACCCGTGCCCATGCCCTTGCGTTGAAATATGCCCCGCTTCGTCAGAGTCCATCATGCCACTCAAGTTTCAAGACTGTAACAAAAAAAGAAAGTCAAAAAGAAGCGTTATCTAGTGTCGATGGTAGGGCGTGAGCAAAAAGTAAACAGCCGTTGTGCGACGTGTCAAAGCGAACAGAGAGATTATTGTAAATGATTTAATCAATGCGAAATTGTGTCCGAATATTAATCAATGTATTTTTATCGTAAAGGCTTCAGCAAGGTCTTGACTTATATATGATGCGTTCGGACTTGGGAATGACACCGTCCGCGCCACAGAGCTAGCTACGTCACCCCCTTCTGTTCTGTGTCTGTCCCTAACTGGACCACACCATCGGCGTCATCGCCAACTCCGCCCGCGTGCCATTCTCATGTACGACATCAGCCATGCGGTTCGAGGAATAATCGACGGTATCACTATAATTATCTCCAATGTTAACTGATAAGCATAAACACTTAAAAGCTGTTTCCAACTACCTTATGGTTATTTTAAATCGATAATCTAGATCTCACTCCAGCCAGTATTCGCCAAGTTTCCCACCGTCAACCTCTAGTCCAACATGATGCTTCCCTCATCCAGTCTAGCCTCAACGAAAACGGCAAAATCCCCATTCATCCGTCCATCCCCACAAGCCTGCTGTCACCGATCTCAAACCTTGTCTTGTTCCATGTCTACCTAGCCCGATATTATCATGATTCGGATTATCAAGATCGCTTCGCGGCTTGCCTAGATTGTCATGTGAACACAGTTGTCATCTTGAGAGAGTCACTTCTCAACAGAGACTGTTGTCAATTGGTCTTGTTACATGGAACTTGTCGATCTGCTAGATGTACAGAGTAAATCTTGACCCATCAACCCTTTGCATCCCTGTCTGAACCCTGATTTTCCTTTCTCCATTAATGTACCCACAGTAGCTCCATGTTTTGTCAGGCATCTCAAAAATACCCTACACTAGATAATCATAATCTCATTCCTCACTCTTCATCTCGATGCTCGGTCAGTTTTCCATGGAGAGCACGTAAACTTGTTGTCGCCTTTTGAAACAGATGACGGCGTCTTGCTATTGTCTCTTCCAATTTGCGACTGGCCTCTTCCCGAGATTCACCACGCTTGTCTAGGGTGGCTTGGATTGATTGCGAGCGGCGGACATATCTCTCAGCATCTTTCTTCCATGTTTCTCTAAGCTGCTGTTTTTCGTACGTGTAACGTCGCTCAATCTTTCCCACGGAATTGATGCCGTTCTTGCGATAAGCATCAGCCCCTCGGTAAATGGTCGCTTCCTTGGTTTGAAGATGACCAACCAAAGTCTGGGCAGAATGTCAATATCGCATTTCCTAAAATAATCATGAGTCCTACCTTGACAATTCCATGCAGTTTTTCTTCCACCTCGTCGCTTGGACCTTTGAGGCGTGTTGGTTCAGCGAGCTCTTCTTGTTCGGGAGTACTGCCATGTTCCTCGTCATGAACTTCAGGGGATGGTTCTTCTCGCACTTGCAAAGAGGCCATGATCTGAGCGTGCAGATCTTGATTGACTGCACTGACTTCATTTCGTGATCGTCTGTCATCAATTCTTTTCTGCTCCTGTAACTTCTCTTTAGTAACTTTGGTCTTGGCGGGTATTGACTCTGCAGCCGCCAGATTTGACAGATAATCTTGTTGCAGTCCTTTATACTGGGGATATGGGGACACCTAATCCGAATGACCCTGTAAGCGCTTGGATCTCCTATTTCCTGACGCCAGCTTGTTGCTTTGTGGTACTGTTGGATGTTCGATATCGTCTCTGTTTATGGAACTTGTTCCGTCAGGCAATTGAGTCGCAGCTGTTTCAAGCGGCAACGGGCTACTGGCCTGACTGATGCTGAAACTCTGCGATCGCTTCATAACTTTACGAGGCGGTATAGAGGTATCGACGACCGGATCTCTTATGGGTGGAGGTCTTTTCAGAACATTCGCTTTGGAAGTATTGCGTTGGGCAAGGGCATTAGCATCCCGCGCTGATAAAACCTCTCTTGGGCCGATCCTAATCTGCTCCCCTCGGTTGGTTCTCTTAAAGCGAGCTTCGACAGGGTTCTGAGGGTCCGCCTTGACAACTATAGTCTTCTTCTGTGAAGTAACTTGTCTCTCATCCCAGCGGACAGGGTGCATAGGCTTGGATATTCCTGGCCGTGTATCAACGACTTTTTCTTGCTTGTTTCCCACAACATCCAAAGGTTCCCCGCGGTCAACAAGCAATTGTTTTTCGGCTTGGGGAGCGGTTTCTGGGCGGGTCGTCTTTTCGGGAGAAACTTCAGTTGGGTCTGTAGCTGGAATAAACTCATCGTCATCAGATATTACAGAACTATTAGGACAGCTCGAAAGCACAATGGGATCATCGGTGGATCCTTGAGTGTTGCCGTATTTGGCTCTCTCTTGACCTTTCAAGGTTGGCAACACTGATGTCGTCTCCTCTTCTCTCAGTCTTGTTCTCATTCTCGTGGTTCTCGGTTTTATGGGCGAGAGCTTTGCTTCCGATTCCACGGGAGGAGCTGGTGAAACGCTGGTGTTTGTTTCTTTGGCTTTATCGGGGCTTTGCTGATTAGACTGACCTCTCAAAGCTGACTGCCGTGTAATTCTCTGAGTAACTTCTGGAGGTTCTCGGACGGCTTTTGGAGTGGTCTTTGAAGCAGTCTTTGGAGAAATCTTTGATGCCCTCTTTGCAACACCCTTGGGCGAAGCCTTTTTTCTAGACTTGGGGGTAGACTTCTTTGCGTTGGTATCAGGCGAGACAGAGGCATCATGAGCTTGTCTCATATTGCCCACCATGGTAGTGCGCACCGGGTTCGTCTGGGGCGGCGGAGGCTCTATGATCTGATTTGTTTTTGAATCAAATCTCAAGGGTGGTTTGGGTCTTTGTTTCCCGCGCCGCGTCTCACTCGATTTTGCCTCAGCCGCCCTAGTGACTCGCTTGGGAGATTCTTGCACTTGTTCGACGTTTTTTGCCAGTTTTTGGCCCCTCGTTACAAGTCGTTCAGACGGACGAGAAAGCTGCTCTTCCTTGACAGATCCAACTTCGTCTTGCAAAACTCTGATCGAGGCTTTGGCCTTCTCGGCAGATCTTTGGGGTGGCTTTGGCTTCGCAGCATGTTGATTTTCCTCTTTGGCAGCTTGTTCCTCTCGATCCTCTGGTACTGGAGTGGCATCATATAGCTCGTCTTCCGGTAAGTGGTCCATGGGAATCGCGAATGAGTTGGGGATGGTGCTTGGTAGTTCGGGGACAGTATTATGCTCAGGTAACTCCAAGCGCACATCACTAGCCGCTTGAGATAGTGTTGTTTGTGGTAGATAAGGCGAACTTCGCCGGGCAGTAGTTGCTGTCTCTGAAAAGTCAACCGGGGGCTGTCCGTTTGAATGTCCTGCAATAAGTTGAGACGGTAATGGCTGGGTACTAGGAAGTTTCCCCGAACCCGATCTCTGACTGGAAGAGTCGTCAAACTGCGAATCAAGAGGTGTGCTACGACGAGTCGAGGCACCCTCGGACCAAAATGCTTCTGGGACTGATTTAGTCAATCCTATCAAGTCTTCATCACCAACGCCGCCGTCATATTCATTGGTTGATTCTTGCGGCTGAGCACTAGAAGGTTCGGGGTTGTTGTCCACTTGGGGAGACTGCAAGTGCCGACTTGTCGGGGTAGTGTTGAGTTGGCCAATCTGACGCATCTGCGACAGAACTCTTGTGCGCTGATTAGGCATCCCACCCCTTCGTGTTTTCGGCATGACGGCATGCGATCTGCCAGATATCAGTGGTTGCGTTGATGCACTGTTGATTCACTAAAGTCAACTTTTGACTTATAGTCTCAGGATTGGCTATCTTTCAACATCAGCTATCGTGGACGAATAGTAGCTGAGAATTACGATAGCAAATCGTGCAAGACTCCGACCATGAAGGAGTGAATGGCCGGTTAGATGGTGAAGAAACTCAGAGATCTCAGGGAAGATTTGGCAAAGCACATCATCAGGCAGGTGGCAGGAGCGGCGAGTGGGAAAGAGCTCCCACGCCAAGGTCATTGCTGGCTGCTATCAACCTGAACAGCCACGGAGTAATTATTACATCTCGGAGCGAAGATGAAGTATTTCTTTCATTTGCACTGAAAAATGATATACGAATGTGATTCAGAGTCTCGTCATCTTCCGAAACACTCTCAGTCATGCGATGCAGCGCCAATTCAGCATCGTTCTCGCTTGAAACGACTTGGAAGCTGCCCCTTGATGATGAAACAGAGCAACTGCCAACTGCCTGCGATGGTCTAAGAAACAAGATTCAGTATATCTTACGTCTAAATTGAGCTCGACACTCGATCCCTTGTGATAAGATTGCTTTATCATCAATCATGCATTCGGTACATCGCATTGTGCGAATCCCGACGGTCCGGGATTGATCATGGTAATAGCGGACTTTGTTGCGGACTCTCGGACGAGCCAACGTACTAACCCATGTCACTACGCGTGGCATTATTCAGCAATTGGCGGGATGGACTCTATCTCCGCTCCACTTGAATCTATGACCCGCTCCATCATGATGAACAATTTCATCTATAAGCCACGAATCTCTTGAGTTGATTTCTAGTTTGTTGTTGTTCATCTCGCGCTCGCTTTACAAGTTTCATTTTCGGACATTTCACAGGACGCGATCCAGCGACACCTGAGTGCCGCATACCACCCGCTGTAAGCTGACAGCTACTGCCTCGGAGCGTCTCACCCAAGACGCCATGTCCAACCAAGTGGCTACCAGCGAAGCTGCTAACAAATCTCGACTCGCTGTCGTATTACGCAAACTCAGCACTCTCACGCAGCGGCCCGAACCGAAGAAGTACCCGCCGATTGCTTCCATTCCCTACACGTCGCCCGAACGCTTAGCGCAAGCTGCTGAAGATTACGTTGCCGATCGCGACCATCCAGCTCCAAAGACCTACCTCTACCTCGCTTATGGATCCAATCTTGCAGCTGAGACGTTCCTGGGTGTGCGTGGAATTCGTCCACTTTCGCAGGTGAACGTTTCAGTCCCGACATTGGAGCTCAAGTTCAATCTACCCGGAATCCCCTATCGAGAGCCATGCTTCGCAAATGTCGACTACCGAAAGCTTCCTGAGAAGCCAAAGCTGCCCCCAAAGGTGCCGGTTCCACCTTTCGATCCCCCACAGCCACCCCGTTCGGAGTCGATGAAATGGGATGAAGGTCTTATTGGCGTGGTGTACGAAGTCACAGAGGAGGACTACGGTACCATCATTCGCACTGAGGGTGGTGGTGCGGGCTACAAGGAGATCATTGTACCTTGCATTCCTTTACCGCCAAAGGTCTCGATCCCTGAGAAGCCATACCCAGAAATCCCCAGACCCTTTTTGTCACGAACCCTCTTTGCGCCTCAGATTCCAGATAAGGATCTACCAGATGACCCTCGCAAGAAGAAGTGGTGGTATCGATTCTTGGTTGGACCTCAGCGTGAGCCTGAGTACGCACAAGCCAGTGCGCGCTACCTCAATCTCATCAAGGATGGCGCAAAAGAACATGAACTTCCTGACGGATACCAGCGTTGGTTGCATTCCTTACAACCCTACACGATAACGACTTGGCGACAGAGGATCGGAGCCTTTTTGTTCTTGTTCTTTAGCGGCCTTTTCTTTCTCACCATTATCATGATGTCCAAGGTTTTTGCTGACAAGTCTGGCAAAGTACCCCGATGGTTAGCTGTCACCATGACCGTCATGTTCAATGTTACCTGGATGGTTTATGACAAGTTCTTTAAGCCTGTTTTTGGAAATGGTGAAAGGACTGAGGAGAAGGACACAAGAAAACTGTCTACTCGTGTTCGTTCCATGTCTGGCGGTATGCTTGATCTTTATCCATCCGCAGACGAGGAAAAGGCAGCATTGTTGAAGGGGCTGAACGGGAACAACTGAGTAGAGATATGGTTGCGAGAAGATGGATCAAGGATATTGTTGTTTTGTATTGTGCCAGACTGCAGGACAGACGTTCCATACACGACATTTCTTACTGACGTCTATTGCAAGGGAAGTGTTGAACTTAAATATCACCCAAAACCATCAATTACCCATTCGGATTGAATAATACGTATCATCTCTAATTTGCTGGCAATTCGTACTTGAACACGTGTGAAAGGGATCTGTTGGTTGGGGTAAACTGTCAGCGGCTACATGTTGTTGAGTATTCTCTAGCGTGCTTGCAACGATACATCCTCGGCAGCAATCAATATCGTGATATACGAGACCTACTCTTGGAAGCGACAACTTTAGGTCTTCATCAGTTAATTTAGACTTATTCTTTACTCTTGACATGTGCCGTCACGCGACCAGGGTCGGCCCGCGGACTTTGAATGGGGCCAGGGTTCTGGATACGTTCCTGGATTGCTGATGCATGCATTTTCGCCCCTTGTTCCGTATATCCTTGTTCGTCAAAGTTTTGTTCGACATGTGAAATCCCACTAATAAGAAATGGTACAGTTATTGCCATGTGATTAAAGGTGGAATTGAAGCCATAACATTGACCTCTTCTGTAATATTGTAATATTAGACTTTATACATACACACGTACAGCTTAGACCAGGATGGCTTCGAATTGAACTGCAGCTACTACACCAACTACTCCCATAAGCATGTGAAGAACTACCCCTCGGCGCAAACAAACACCCCCGAAAGTCGAGATTGCTTCAGCTCCATTATCACGGATATCAATGGGGTTTTGATGGGACGCTTTACCCTTCAAAGCAGGCGGTGTCACTCATATCTTTCTGCCATGCGTCATTGTGGCTTGCTCCAGGGTTCAACAACCTGGAAAGCTGCTCCAGTCCTTCGGACATCAGCTCTAGTTTGACCCCTCATAAAGCTTTCAGCTCCCACCTTTTCGCAACTATTTTCTTCTCTCGACCCCTTTTTATGTTTCGTTCACTCATCGTGCGCTCTTCTTTTGTGTTCACAAAAACATCCAGAATACCCTCTTGTACACGTACTTGCTCTTTAGCAACATCAGGCAAAATGGCGACCTTGGGCGCTCCTTCAAAGAAGCACAAGGTGACCATTGTGGGATCCGGCAACTGGTAAACACCCTTTTGGTCTCGTCACGTCAATTGACTAACAGCTTCTGATAGGGGCTCAACAATTGCCAAGATCGTCGCTGAAAACACCCGATCAAACAAAGAACTCTTTGAGGAAGATGTCCAGATGTGGGTCTACGAGGAGGACGTGACGATTCCCAAGGAATCCAAACTCTATGACGAAGCCAACGGCGATGCGCCTCAGAAGCTCACAGAGGTCATCAACAAGCACCACGAGAACGTCAAGTACCTACCAGGCATTCCTCTGCCCACAAACCTCATCGCCAACCCCGACATCCGCGACGCTGTCAAGGACTCTACCATCCTTGTTTTCAACCTGCCCCACCAGTTTATCGCAAACGTTTGCAAGCAGATCAACGGACACATTCTCCCCTTTGCTCGAGGAATCAGCTGTATCAAGGGTGTCAATGTTACGGACACGGACATTAGCTTGTTCAGCGAGTGGATTGGTGATGGACTAGGCATCTACTGCGGTGCCCTTAGTGGTGCCAACTTGGCTCGAGAGATTGCTGAGGAAAAGTGGTCGGAGACAACTATCGCTTACGATCCTCCTGCCCTTGACAACAGCAGAGCTCCTACACCCCGATCCGGCAGCCCCAACCCAACAATTGGTGAGCTTCCCGAGTCGCATTATAAGGATGTGCGTGGACGAACATCCAAGACAAAGTTGACCGCCATGCCCGCTGAATACCCCCCTCTGGACCAAGACTGCTTCCGAACGCTGTTTCACCGACCTTACTTTCACGTTCAGATGGTTGCCGACGTCGCTGGAGTATCTCTAAGCGGTGCTTTGAAGAACGTTGTTGCTCTGGCAGCTGGTTTTGTTGATGGTAGAGGCTGGGGTGACAATGCCAAGGCCGCCATCATGCGTGTAGGACTCATGGAGATGGTCAAGTTTGGCAAGGAGTTCTTTGGCGAGACTGTTCACACCGCCACCTTTACAGAGTCATCTGCTGGTGTCGCCGATCTGATCACATCCTGCTCCGGAGGTCGTAACTTCCGATGTGCAAAGATGGCTGTCCAAAAGGGCATTAGCGTTCAAGAAGTTGAAAAACAGGAACTGAACGGTCAAAAGATTCAAGGTACAACCACTGCCGAGGAGGTGAACAGTTTCCTCAAGGCTCGAGGTCTCGAGTCGGAGTACCCTCTTTTCACAGCCGTCAACGCCATTTTGAACGGCGACGCCCAGGTGGACGACATTCCTACTCTTATTCAGGATTCTTGAATTTAGATACAACAGTTTGCTAGCGATTGAGGATTGTATCATGGGACTTGAGTGGCGTTTGTATGGCTCGGTGGTTCTACTGGGTTAGCTCATCAGAGGATTACAGCGGCTGTGTTAGGTTGCTTGAAGATGAAGACGAACAGGTACAAACCAAGGATATAGAATTGCATATTTACTTATTGCAGAATTTGTTGTAGAATTCTTAGAATGACATGCCGAGAGCTTCCGATTAAAGAGCATACTCCCCTTACATACTAAGGTATTGTACCATCAAACCCTTTGAGAAATTTGTCCGGCCTAGGACTTGTTCTTCAAAAATGATCTCGGATGTAGAGTTTGCTCCGGCCTCGATGTGATGACTAGTTGATGGACTAGAGAAGCTAGAATAAGTGACGTACGCGTTGTTCAAACACATTCTCGAGATCCTTGTTTAACACTGCGTCGAGCCTTGGTAAGTGTTAACGTGATTTTCTATCGTTTTGTAACAAACTGTATCCTCGTTGGTAAAATTTGGAATTGAACGAGTGGTTCTTCGGAAGGAAGGAAGGAGGATCAGACCGCGCAGTAGCGATGACTTCCCACCATCAGTCATTCAACAATTTCACTTCTCAACTTCAAAATCTACCTACCTAGCTACCTAAGTATGCATTCTCTTGCTTTGTCCTCGTGCTTTACCTATAATTCCGAACTAGTCGATCTCGACCATCTACTAAGTTTATTCGCATTCCCTTCTTCTGTAGCCGAAACGTCCTTGGCCTATCCGACGCCTCCAACTTCACCAGCTCGACAAACTTGCCTGTTACCCGAACGCCTCAAACCTTGAGCTTTATCATGTCCGTGATACCCATCTTCGACACACCTGCAGTGCCGCTGCTGTACTTGGATTCCACTCAACCTGAAACCCCTGACTCGAACGCGTGTCAAGTCCAAACCGACAATCCAAAGCACCCGCTCCCGAGATCAATGGAGACTACTCAATACCGAACACTTTCGCATAAAGAATGGAAATTCTTTGCCATAGGGGTTGGAGGAATTCGCGACAAGGAACACGATGCGCCAGTCAGTCCAACAAATCCACTGTGGCCTCCAAAGGGCATCCCTCCAGGCCTGTTCCGTGACACCATCTATCGCCGAACAGCATCTCACTACTCGTATCGTTTCGCCACTTGTATTCGTTGGATTTTGTTGATTGTCCAATTAATCCTCGGTGCTGCTTTGACAGCCCTTGGACCCATGAGTTTAGAGAAGGGCACTCCTATCACTATTCTTGGGGCATCGAATACAGTTCTTGCGGGCTTGCTGGCCCTCTTTACCCACAGCGGCCTACCTGATCGATATCGATACGACAAAGCAGAGTTTGAGCGTGTTGAAGACCATATACGAGAAATTCTGGTCACCGGCTTGGTACGCGCTGAAAAGTCTGTCAATGAGGCTCTCGCCGAATGCTACGACCGCTACCATCGCGCAAAAACAACTGTGGAGGTGAATGTACCCGCGGCTTATATCCCAAGTCAAGGTGCATCTCCAGGACAGCGCATGCGCCAACCACAGACACCAACACAAGGGAAGGAACCGAAAGACCCCATAACACCAATAAGGTCGCCCAAGACTTCGCTGCACAAGGAGCCTATCACATCAACTCAAAGTCAGTCGCGAAACACTACACCTAAACAAGAAACGGAAGTGAAGGTCCAGTGACCAAAACTGGCGAATGGTGCAAGGGCTTAATCTTCAACATGGTGCGGTCATTTGCTAGCTTCGCCGCTTATCAGATAAATTACCGACAAATCGAACTTGGTGTACCTGCATTAGCTTGGACTAAAGGAAGATCAAATTACTACCAAACATCCCGGTTCTTACTCCGTCATATGGGTTTACCCGCCAGCAGCGACCGTACAGCCGTCCATCGAGATGGAGACTGTCAATGCAATGGGGACTGGAAGGATAGGAGTCACTTCAAGTAAACAGATCTGCAATTCTGATACAGACTACTGTTGTTTCTTGTTCGCTTGTGACCTGAGACCCGGGGCTGCCCACTGATCATCTGAAGGCGCATGTCACGGTTTAATTGCTTGCCTTGGCATTCCCCTCTTTAACCGTTATTGACGTGGTGCGACCAGGGATTGCCTTCTAGGGTGACATTCATGGTGCCAGAAAGGCTGGCTACATCATGCATTGGACACAAAATTAGTGAGTCAGATATGCCATTTCAAAATAGACTTTTGGGCTGCATAATTTTGTCTATCTAGAGCTCGACGACACAATTTCTGATACCCGAGGCATAGCTTCATGATTGCTTTGACCTAAAGGATTACACCCCCACTGCGGCCATTTACACTAGACAAGGGCATTGTGACAGTAGTTGATCATCCAAGCGTATGGTTAATTTACTTAAATCTCTCGCTGTGCCTCAGATTTGACCTTTTTCTTTTGTCCTTCGACCAAGCTCAAGTCTGTCTGTCTCTACACTACGTGATCATGTCTTTGTTATAACCCACTACACTCATTTATACCCACCCAAGTCATTCTTTTTGCTGCTACTATTGAGATCGTCGTCGGCACGATCCATTGCCATCATGATTTCTTCCCCGGCCCTGCCACGCAGAGTAGTCCAGTTCCTCCTGGTTGTGGTTCTGGTCATTCTCTTCTTCCAGGTCAAGTTGAACTGGCCTCGGGAGAACAACGTTGAAATCGCCATCACTGGACCTGTCCCGGAAGAACAGTACTTGGAGCGGCTGAAACAGAAAATTGGTCTGTCGGGCCAGACTTCATGGACTGTGTGGAGAGTTCGTACCTCAGAGCTGGAATCTGAGCGAACATCGGTCACGGATATCGACACAGACTTTCATTCAAATCAACCTCGAGTTATCGATACCAAAGATCCTGAGAGGAGAAATCTGGTAGCCCGCCAAGCACTTACCCTTCCTGTTCTTGGAGGACCACGACCCAAGCAGGTCGACGCCTCGGCCTTTTTGTTCGCTGTTTCGACAAGTTATGATCGAGTCGTCAGGGACGACTACGCTGTCGCTAAGGATTGGGCGAGATGGATGACTAGTGGGAACAAGCATGGCAATGGGGCGAGTTTCTTGCTCGTTCTTGATCAGGGACATCATCAGCAAGCTAGCAAACTAACCCAAGTTCTTGCGTCATTTGGCATCGATGCTCACGTCACTTACTTTGAGGGTCAAACGTCTACTGCAAAGCGATATTTCAACATGATCGAGACGGTTAAAAAGCACAGTGCTACACTTGCCCAGAAGGGACAGATAAAGAAGTGGTACGGCATTTTGGACGAGGATATCTTTCTTCCCAATCTATCTCATCTCCAGGAACGCCTTTCTGCGTACAAGTCTGAGAAGGAATTGTACGTCGGCCTACCAAGTGAGAGGGGAGATTGGGCCATTGGCGAGGGCTACATGACCACCTATGGTGGCGGAGCCGTCTTCCTTACACAATCTGCCGTATCGAGAATTCCAGAGCTGCCGTGTTTCAAAGACGTGCCTTCTGATCCTGCCAACACGCAGCTCTGGGACAACCTACTCCAAGACTGCATGGCCAAGCATACCAAGTCTAAGATGCGTATCCTTCCGAGTTTCTACTCGCCCAAGGACAACGACTTGTACTCTTCACACTTGGATAGTTACGAGACGGGAGTCCGGCCATTGGCTTTGCACGATTATGAAGAACGACACCACCTGACACCCAGCCAGGCGCATCTTGTCACTGATGTGTGTGGTGAAGCTTGTTTCCTCCAACGGTACCGCTTCCGCGATAATTGGGTTCTCGTCAACGGATACACGATAACAGAGTACCCAGACGGTATCCACCTATCCGACATGCCCCTACCTACCGCTGGGAGCAGATCACTCATCGGGCCCGTGAAACTCAAAGAGGACAAGGCTGATCGAAAGATGCTTTTCTGGACGGGACGCCGCAACGTGTGGAAGTTGATGGACTCTGTTACGACGCCCAATGGCGATGTGTGGCAGGCATATGTCAAGAGAGGTGCTCTGGACGTGCCAGCTCTAAGAAAGAGATGGGGGGAAGAAGAGGGAGAGACCAAAGACAGTGTGATTGTTATGGTCTGGGAATCAGGAAATGATAAATGAATAGCCATGGAGAATTCTTATGTTATGTTATGTCTTATGTATTGTTAGGATATTGATTACTTGGTGTTGATTGAATGAGTCATTAACCTTGTAAGGAAATCTCGTACCATTTACTCTCCGTGATGGGTGTCGTCAAAGTCACTGTCGTCAAAGTCATAGGTCGATCCGATCCATTGGCAAGGTTAGCTTGAGGGATCGTGATTTCATTCGAGGCTTAAGTATGAGTATCTTTTAGATAATGCCTATGGGTATGACAAGCAACTAGTAATAATGTAGAATGCCTATGGGTATAAAGAATCAATTTCTAATTATAATAATGTAAAATAAATCAAAAAAATCTTCCAACATGATAAACGCCGTGTATGCAATTTAGTACAATGATGAGAAGCAAACTTCACCAGCAGAATAGCGCATGTATGCAAATGATGGTAAGGAATATGTCTCCCATGAATTGACCAGAACCAACACCATGTATGCAAATGCAGTACAATGCTAAGAAACAATTAAACTCAACCAAGAATAACGCCATGTATGCAATTAACACAATACAGAGAAACAATCTCTCCTCCACAAACTCGACCAAATCAAAATGCAAAACGCTACTCTTCGTCTTCGTCATCAAGACCCTTGGCGATAAGCTCGTAGAAGGTATCCACGATGCGAGTTTGTCGCTGCTCACCGTTGAACTCGCTGCGCAACTCATCCATGGTCATACCCTTGGCTGTCAAATGGTCCATGAGAAACTTGTAGTCCACGTACTCATGGAAAGTAGGTTTGGGCCTAGCCGGCTTCCACATGTAGAACCTCCAGTCATACCTGGGCAAAGTTTCAAGCCAGCATTTGCCAAAGTCTGCCATCTCAACCTGCTCCTCGAAGCCTATCAAGGCCTGCAGGGCTTCTTCGGGGGTCTCGCAACGGTACCTGTCGGGATCATCTTCCAAATTTGTGCCCTCAGGTTGGAACGGGGTCCAGAAAACGCCTCCCGCGTCTGCGTCTGGTTCTAGACGGCAAAATCCCATCAGACGCTGACCTTCGGTGGACAAGTTGAACGTCTTGGCACATTTCCACAAGTTGTCCCACAGGTCATTGTGAAGGCAGATAGCGCAATACGGCGAAATCTGGCCTTGCTTAGAGAGGACAGTAGGAAGGCTGCCAAGGTCTCTCTTTCTGCAGGGCATTGGCAACCCAGGATGCACATGTCCGCATTCTGGGTGGGTGAGGTCTTCCCTGCAGATGAAGCACACGGGTTGGAGAGTCGAGTTCCTCTCAAAGGCTATATCGACGCATGACTTGCCAAAGATATGGCCGCATGGGAAGACGATGGCATTGTGTGTTTTGCCATCTTCGTCTTTGTGGTGCTGGTGAGGGAGCACGGTCATGGTATCGCGGCATATGCCGCAGGGTAACTCGAGGTCCTTGAATGAGACCTTGTCGTTCTTAAGGTATGAGCTTAGAACAGACCAGTGTGTCTCATTGCACATCTCCTTGAATGTGGGAGTGGCAGACATGTTGGTAGTGGTGCGAGGGATAGAGGTAGAGATGTGTGTATGAGAGAGAGTTTGTGTATGTATAAGTGAGACAAAGTCAAAATTGTTATGAGTATGAGTGACTCAGTAAGTGAATGGTTGATGATAGAAGGAAGAAAAAGAAGTTGGACCAAAAGGGAGGATACGGCTTATTATATAAGAAAAACGAACATACTTTTCTGTCCGAACACGTGTATTATTACTGCACAAAAACCTTGTGTCCTATGTTATCCACGCAACAAGGTTATTGTTGAGGCTAAAAATGTGTCACAACTCGCGCCGCCCACAAGATTACTTGTAGTAGTGATGTTTAAACACAACTAATAAAGTGACTCGATAACCAAGATGGACTTAATAAATCTCCGTAGTAACCACGCGCGTTCCTCCATGAACAGAAAGTAAGAAAGAGAATTTCTATGTCTTGATATTACTGAGTCATAAACTCTGTAGTTACTCTGAACTATGTAGATTATATTCCCGCGTGAACGTGTATGTGCCGACTTTTCATCGTGAAGCTTTGCCGGCCCCAACACCTCAACATATAGCATCGTTATTCATTAAAGAAAAATCGCCTCAGATTTATTTTAGTATCCCGCCTGTAAGAAACCAGAAACACCTGCTATTGAGCTTGATATGACAGACTGAGGTATGTTGCCTCATTACGGGTGATCGACATGGCACCAAAAGTCTAGTTGCCTAATTAGGCAATTTCTTCGGGATGGAGCTCCGAAGTACGGCCCGGCTACGCATACTTTCGCAAATCAATATTGACGACATAAAGTTTTCAAGAGTAATTTCTCCCTCTCCAGCATACGCTTATTAAAGCTTTTTTCTTGTGTGCCCTGCAATTTCATAACCTAATCCTACCGTAGGAAATTTGAGACTATTCAGTTCACAATGTCGGTGTCCACATGGAAGGATTATGGAATGTTCTACAGGCATAATTAGCTCCAAGTCCTCCAGTCACGAGGAGCCATCGTAAGTTTAACTTGTGGTGTTTGGTTCGTCGGTGGAGGAATCTATTTTACTAATATGTGCCTGAGTATTTTGCTTTCTTTACACGAGGGTTCAGTCGTGCTTAACATACAATCTTTCAGCGGGTTCTGATGGGAGCAACTTAGATGACTAGCTATTGTTGATTGTCAAGACTGATTTGACCTTCTTCTGCCGTGTTCATGGAACCCCTATGATCTCCTTACAGCATATTCCTGACTGCTTGAAACTTGCCCTTTCTCAATAAAAACAATTGCCCCGAGGCTAAGACAAAACACAACTTTGCAAAGACGAATAATAGAGCCAGGTTTACCCAACCATACAAGTTGGCTACTTAGAGTTCTCTTGTCCTAAAACTAACTTGTTGGGTGGGCTCCTGGTCGACGTCTTTGGGTGGCGTGTCCTACCTACATGTAACTCAGTCAGCTGCACAATCATGACACACATTTAAGCCTCGAGAGAAATTTAATATTTTTGCAAATGTATGTATTCACCCTGACAACATCTTGCATGGCGAAGTTTGTTAGCATTGTCGTAGTATACAATGCTGGCTTGTCCTCTTGTTCTCGACTTTTGATTTCTTCTCCTTCGTCAACTTCGACTCAGCTCAGCTCACTCATCATACCTGTACTTGTACTTTGTATAACTACATCCATCACTTTGAACTCAGCTAAGCTCGAACTTCTACTTCTATTTCTACTCCTACTCATACTTGTATCTGTACCTTATGAACTTACATTTATACACTTGCAAACCAACATCTTGCATTGTGAACCCTATCACACTTACCTTCTACTCTGTCTTCTGCTATACAGAAGCATTGAACATTGGCTTTGTCATTTCTACCACCGACAACTATCACCAGACTCAGTCTACCATCATCACCATGTGTCCTTATCCCGAAAGCGCCGAGTTCAAGGCCAAGACCAAGGAGACTTATTGGCCCCTTCTTACGGCATCACTACAGAATCGTGATCTCTTTGTCCACGACCTCGACCTCGACTGTCCCATCTGCTACGATAACATGGGTGTTCACCCCAGCGGATATGGCCCCAAGGATGAACATGGCAACGACCACCGAGCAATCATCCTCCCTTGTGGTCACATGGTTGGCAAGTCTTGCCTTCGTTTTGGTGATCTCGAGACCTGCCCCATCTGCCGTGCCAGCCTTGAGCACCTTCGATGCGGCCACAACAGCAAGGGAAGAGCAGCACCATGGGTCTTCAATCAACTCGATTCTGTGCCATCAGTGTTGAGCAACGGCGGCAAGATCCCTTCTCGTTGTGACTCTTGCCGCGTGCAGGAGGCACTGAATATCATGGAAGGCTACTTGACAGCGATCGACAACGAGTCCCGAGCTTGCAAGAACCTTCCTCCTCGCGATTTGGGCATGTCGATGAGGGTGGGCAACCTGTACTACTATCTCGGAGACAGGATCAACGGTAGGAGGTCGGTCTTGATCGAAACGCCCGATTATGTCAAGGACTGGCTCGCCAAGTTTCAGGAGCATGAACTTCGGATCGAGAGCCAAGGTTATATGTGGACCCAAGAATCTTTCAAAGAGGTTGAAGTACAATGCTTCACCTTTGAGAACTCAAATATGGCGGCCACATACAACCACTCCGAAGCATATGGCGGTCTCGAGGATTCTGGCGATGAGTGTGCTGAATGCGACAATCCCTTTGGGTTTTTGTGCTAGACGCACACATGTCTGTTGGCTGGCTGGCCATTTGGTCACGTTAAGTTCTGTAGGGTATTTATTGCATTTGGTAACTTTGAGTTTATTTCTAGCATTGGACGGAGTATTTGCATTTGGCCAAGTGTTTGGACAGAGGATTATTTTATCACTGCATGCAAAATTGCATCTAGCATTTGTTTATACCGCATAGCATTATTATACCAGGAATTGATTACTTTCAACATGCACTTTCATCAGCATGCGCATAACAGTAGAATTTACAAAACAATTTCATTGATAGCCTTGTGACTAATAACCTACATTTATCCAAACAAACCTATTCCCAGTTGCCCATACCTTGTCCATACCTTATACTACTGACCAGCAGTAGAGTACTTACTTACCTGTGCCCTTCACCTGCTGGGTTGCAGTAGCGAAGCTTGTGATATACTTGGCTGTGTTCAATCAGGGAATACTCCCTCTCGGCGACAGAGCTCAGCCGCGATGTGAACAATACCCTCACCAGAGACCAGAATCGCAGAGTACATTTCTGCCATTTAGTTGAAAAAGTGGTCCAAGAGCTGGTGAGACGTACTTAGCTGTGGTCAAACTCAATAATGGAATACTCGCTGTCGGCGCTGGAGATCTCGGCTGTGATGCGAACAATCCCCTTGTCACAGACCACAAGATTCAGAAAGTACGTTTCTGCCATTTGATTGACAAAGAGGTCCAAGAGCAGGCGAGTTCCAGGATCGATGTCGTCCGAACCATAGCGTCTGTTTCCGATGCGGACTGCTTCGATCCCCCATTCTGCATCATCTCCAGCCCTCTTGAAGACCATCTTCACTTCCGGTGGCATCAGTGTCATATCAAAGTGCATTTCAGAATCATCTTCCTCAACTTCAGCACCTGTGTTGGGGTCGCATTCTTCTTTCATCTTCCAAGCGACGATCTTCAATCCACACGCGAAGCACCGATCACGCCTGCCCTTGACCCTGTTGATCTTGTCCAACATCTCTTGGCGTTTGCCTTCCTCGACTTGGAGTGGTACCCCCAGGATGTGTGGACACCTGCAAGGGATGTAGTAAAGACGTTCTCGACAGGTAGGACACTTGTTTTCCACTTCCTGCTGCATGCTTTCATGAAGCGTGTGGTTCCTGAGGTCAACCATGCACGAGAGGCCAAAAATGTGGCCACATGGAAGAATGTGCGCACCATGACTGAAACCCATGGTACCGTCAGGTAGTTCGTATTCGACTTCTCCGTCCATGGTCATTTCCTCCATGCACATCCCACAGTCCAATTTCAGCCGCTCTGCAGCTGAGGGATCCTGTTCAAGAATCTCCAGAAGACGGGGGAAGTAGGTTTCTGTGACGAAAGACATTGCGTTAGCAGAAGAGTGTTCTTAGTTGATGAGTGTAGTTTTTTGTTGACTTGTGTTCGTTGGTGAGTGCAGTTAGCTGGTGGGTGTACTTAGCTGATGGGTGTAGTGTCTGAGTTATCAGAGTTGATGGTTTGAAGACAGAATGGGCAGACGTGGTGTTTATATACATCTATCCCACCATGTTCTTATCAATTTGTTTTACAGCTATGTTCCAAAATACTTACAAAGGCATTGTGTCTTGGTCTCAAAAACAAGTCATTGTTCCAAGTTATACCCAGAAATAGGTGGTCGTTCAGCTTGGACATGAACAGTGTTAGTGTCGGCTTCAGAGCAATTGGCGTACAAGTGGTGAGTTCTGACAGCCAAACTGGAAGCATGAGGGCATCAGAAAAAGTCGTGACTAGAAGCATATGGACGAAATTAGTAGGTTAGTTTATGATATTTAGATAGGACTTTAGGCTACTTATTTTTGTACCTTAAGACTTGGGAGTAATGTTTCTGCTATACACTCGCTACCTACACGTCTGCGAGTGGAGATGTTCCGTGTTCTGGTGTATAGATGTTGAACATTGGGCAGCGACGCCTGTGATTTCCTTGGGTGTGTCCACGAAACCCGGTCGCTATTTGGAAAAGGTGCCGAGGTCTGGGTAGCCAACTTTGTCATCGTCGTCGGCGTATTTGGGCATGGGACCGTTGCTTGTCGCCGGGGATCTCTTGCCATTCATAAGTATCTAGACATTAAATACACTGTTATTTATGAATGCCGTCCCGCTGTCAGCCATTCATTTTTCTCGTTGTGCCCATTTTTTCGAAGTGACGGGAGGAGCTTGGTGTTGCACGTCATATTGTACGACGCGGCGGTTCAATGGCGGAGGACATGCAAGAGGACACGCTTCCTAAACCCTCAAGGACGTCCTATAAACCCTATAGGGGTGCTTTTCGCGGCGCCAGGTGAGTGTCTTTTAAAAGTTAGCTGTGAAATGCTTGAAAGGGTACGATATCTTACCAACCAACGAGAACTTTGAATACACTGCCCGTATACAAGCTTCAGCGGCTGTTTGCAGAAAGCCGTCTAATATTTATTCATTGAACCTGTACAGCGACGTAGATGTACGGTTGAAGTGGGTATAGTTTCTGCACCATCGGTTGAGGCATCGACAGTTTTGGTACGTATGGATTGCCGTGAGATTCGAAAGACAAACGGGAAAGAAGATGGACTCTATATCCCACCGAATTTCTGTTATGATTCACAGGCAAGAGGTCAGCGGTGAATCACTGCAACAAATAGGAGATGTGCCTGATCGTTGATTTACTTACGAGATGGAGAGGACGAAGCGTAGGGTGTTAATGGGTCCTCGGAGTACCCCTCGTTGGGTATCTGATGTGCAGGTGAGAAGGGATCCATNNTTCGACATTAGAGTTGCAAGGCTTTGGGCGGGCCCCTGTTGATGGAGAAGCTTCCCCCGAGAGAAGAGAGGACGACGGGTTGTCGGAATCCGATCAATGACAGAAGGGCCAAGCACTGGTATGTTCTCTCTGTAAGCCCGCGTGCGACAAATTTCGTCGTCGCTGCCGCCCAAGTCGTCGTGAGGTATCTGTTGGTCGGCGGGCCTGGAGAGCCTCGTGTTGGAACACGTGCCTAACAAGGGTATCTCTCTTCGGGTATGAGGTCCTCGATTTCGTCAGGCAAGTGGCCATCACACACTAAAGGTGCTTCTACGGAGTCGTATTGAAGTCAGTGCATGCTCTAGGGTTACAAGACACGTCCGCATACCTTGAGTCCTTGTCCATCTCATTCTATAGAGCTTCCCGAGGAGCTATGAGGGTCAAGGCGAAGCCGAAGCCTCTAAAAATAATAAATAAGAATATTTTTAATAAAAAAAGAAACAAAAAAGGGCAGGCACCAAAAAACCGGCGGCAGGACCAGGCACACAGCCGTCTAAGA